>VXAZ01008598.1:431941-465238 GCA_013399875.1 Gymnorhina tibicen
TCTGGAGTTTGGTGATTTTCAAAGCAGTGAATAATGGTGATTTCACCATGAAAAAAAAAAAGTAACTTTATGTAATTGAGGCAAATTTATATATTTATATATAAATAGATATATTTATATATTTATATATAAATAGATATACTTATATATTTATATATAAATAGATATATTTATGTATTGATGTTAGCCCTGACATTAGTCTCCTATCTCAGTAGCTGAAATGTCACGTGTTGAAACCTCCTGTGAAACCTCAAACAGGCTGTTGCTGTTACCAAACTTCAAATTGTGTTTGGCAACCCAATTCTTGACATTTCAACATGAGAAAGACCATGGAAATTTTGACTGTGTGTTTTTTTTTCATGGTTAAAGCAAAAAAAAAAAAAAAAAAAAAGGAAAAAAATCTCTATTTTCTTTTAATCTGGACTGTTTTTCAAATCAGAATGTTTCCTTTTTACTGCATCTTTGGATTTTACTGCTTCCCTCACCCTTCCCATTCTGAGGAGCTATTGCTAAAAACAATGTTTTGCTTGAAAATGACAATTTTAATCAAGGTAGCTGAAGAAAGAGAAGAGCAGCCGCTTGGCAGCTGCTGTGAGTGGATGAGGGCTTGGTCCTCAAACACTTTTGCACACAAGCAATTTAATCTCGTATCTGAGTAGCCACATCAAATGGTCTCATAAATTTATTTATATGAACAAGTGTTTGCAGCATCACTGTCCTACTGAGCTCTCTCATGCTGCCCCATCTGCAAACCAGCACTGGTGCAGGATTCATTCGGAAAAAAGCTCTGAAATTAATTAATTTAAAGCAGTATTTATGGATTTGTCATTTCTTGGTGTCAGGGAAGAGGAGGGAATGCTGGCCAACAACAATTGGTGTTTTCCACTTTCCACAAGAATGATAAAGTAGAACATTTCAGAGATCTACCAGGGGAAACGAGAAACAGTTCTTAAAAAGGAACAACCCCAAAAAGTGCTGCAGGAAGGGAGGCAAAGAAGTCTGTAGAGAAACAGTGGAAAATGCAATTAAAGTAGGAAAAAATTGCTAAGAAACACTGTGTTATCCAGGGAATTTGAGTAGGGTGATGTCCAGAGGGCTTCGTGCTTCCTTTTTTCCCCTCCAACAGGCAGAGCACCCACTGTGCCTTCAGACACATTTTTGGGTTGATTTTCCCTATAAACCATGAACAATTCTGCCCCTGCACACGGATTCACACTTCTGCGAGAAGTCAGGCCCCGAAAATTTTGGTGTGACCACTGAGTTTGTGACATTTGTGCTTTAGTTTGGTGTCGAGCTCAGTGCTTTGTGCCTGATGTATTTCGATGTATTTTGAGATCCGTGTGCTGGTGTTACTGGTGTGGTGAGCGAGGTCATCTGGCAGCCCGCTGGGATCCTCCCCTGCTATTTGAGGTTTTGCCTTTTGTTTTGAGAGCTTCTTAAAAGACGCCACAGGTCGCTCTTACTCCGTTTCTATTCAGACTCCCTTCGTTCAGCTGAAGGTTTGGGCAACACGGGCAATCCACGTGTATGTAGCCATCACTTATTCAAAGATCTCTCATAAATTCAAAGCTGCAGTGGTGTAAAACGTTGTTACCCTGGTTTGTTTGCTTTTAATTATTTAGTTAGTTATTTTATTATGATTTCCCCCCCCCCATTTATACTGCCCTTATGATAGCAAGTGCTTATAGTGCCACCGTCTGGTTGAGCCAGTTGCTGTCGCTCAGTTTTTATCTTTAAATGAAACTTTTCCCTCTTACTACAGGAAAATCCAAGCCAGTCCTGTGCTATTCCTAACACCCCTTTCTCTTGTTTTCAGTTCTGGAGAACAGAAATGTGAAGGCAGCAGCTAAAATGACTGGCACTTGAGAAGGGTTTATATCGCCATTATGGGGCATGAATAATTTAATTTCTCCACTTTGAAAACTGTGATTATTAATCTATGCTAATAATTTAGGACAGAGTTCCCAGTTTTTAAATTGGTCTGTGTTTTGATCTTCATTTAAAATCCCAGGGACATGGTTTAGGGCTGATGATGGTGGTGCTGGGGTGAAGGTGGGACTGGATGATCTCACAGATCTCTTCCAACCTTGATGATTCTGTGACACAAAATTCTTCTGTGTGTATTTAACCCTTCCAAAAATGCCCCGTGTCACTGATTCAGTTGAACAGGGCAATGAAATCACCGCAGCTGATTTTTTAATTTTATTTTTGACTTCCCAGCCTGATCCTGCAGCTGTACGTGCCACACTAACAATGATTATAGGATCAAGCCTGCAGAATAAGGAAATGGTGCTTGTGATACCCTTCATTCGGAGCGGTCTGCAGAGCAGGGGAGCCCTGAAACAAATGATTTGGGGGCAGGTAGCCCTCTTGGCAAGTGAGCGTCCAAACAGGCTGGGCTGCTTTGTGATTCCATTTGTTTCTTGGACACGTTTGCCATCCCGTGGGCACCACAAACACGATGCAGTCGGTAAAGGCCAGGTCTGCGCCTGCTGTGCTGCCCGTGCTCCAGCCCACCTGCTGCCAGCAGGGATTTCCCAGTGCTCAGCTGGCCCCGGGTTTCAGTCTCAGCACTGGATTGGAGGATTTCACTGCCTCTTCCCTGCTGGTGTTACCTCCATTCCATCTTCACCAGGTGCCTGAAGTCACCCAGAACCCCCCCAGCAGCTGGAGGTGGTTGGTCCATAATGCTCAGGCAAGTTGTGGGGGTACAAAAGTGACTTAAACCCACCTTTGCCCTATGGCCAAGAGGCAAAACGCTGCTTGCTGCTTTCTTGGGCTCTGCCTTCACCTTTGGAGAGCCTCGAGGAGGAGGCAAATGCAGGAGCAGGTCTGTGCTTGCTCAACCTGCAGTCCATTTCTTCGACCCCCTTTCCTCTGTGAATAATTCCCTCATAGGGTCCTGCTGGACAGCTTTGTTCTCCTGTGGGACAGGTTGGCAACGTTCTGCTGCCTCTCCCAAAGCTGGGAAAAGCATTTAGGGGTTGCTTGAACCTTCTGTCCCTTGCCCAGAGCACAGGGCAAAGTGGTCACTGGAGGACACAAATCCAGGGGTGTGACCCAAGGTCCTTCGTGGGTTCCTTTTCAACAGCTACGTTGTGCAGGTGCCACAAGCAATCACCAATTTTATAGGATACTTGAGTGACACGTTTTCAGAGGGGGAGGTGTGGGCAATCTCTGGGCCCCGAGGAGTTGTTTCATTTTTAATTGTGCGTTTTAGGGTCTGTGGGGCTCCGATACTTCAAGTTCTGTGCAAACAGCGAGCACACTGCCATCATTGTGTTCCCCTGCTCGGGGCTTGTGGCTGAATTACCTCATGATAGGCTTTTTAAGTCTTTTGGCCTCCTTCTTGGCCTCATATTTCAACACAGCACGTGAAAGGGATGAAGAAAGAGCTAAAACTCCCTCCCGACTGTTGCAGAGTTACGGGCTATTTTATTTTTCATCCCATGTGTTTTCCCGCAACCTCTGGCTTTGCCGCAGCAGTGCAGGCCGGGTGAAGACGGCACGGAGGGAGGGAGGGAGCTTCCCCTCTGATGTCAGCACTTTGACTTATTTACCTTCCCCTAACAAGGTGGAGTTTTGCTTCTGTTTGCTGCAAACGAAGCGAAGGTCCCTTCCCCGGGGTCCCTCTCTGCTCTGCAAGATCGGTTTGCAAAGCGCGGCCCACACGTTCCCCTGGGGAGGAAGCTCCTGGTGGCGTTTCCCTCGCCGCACAGAAGGCTTTGCACTGCTAAATGACAGTCAGTTCTTCATCCCAGAAATGTTGTCCCAAGGCTGCAGTCCCTGGGCTGCGTCCGTGCTGGGGTCTCCTCCTTCAGCCAAGGGATGCCAAGGGCTGGGAATCACCATTCGGCACTCAAAACCTGCCAGAGCTGGTGCCAACGGGGGGTACAGTGGATCAGCCACGGCCTTTTCAGCTTTTAAGGAGATTTTGGGCTGCCTGGGATTCCCTGGTTGTGATTCTTCAGGAAATAAAAGGGAAATGGAGCTACAGAGCGTGACTGAGGCCTCTCCAGACACAGGGTGTCCCAGGCAGGGTTAAAAACAGTGCCAGAGGAGGGTGACTGCTGGTGAATGGTGCCACATCCATCCAGCCTCCATCCAGCTGGTGCCTCCATCCAGCTGGAGGATGGTCACCAGTGGGGTTCCCCAAGGCTCAGTGTCTTTACTGATGATCTGGATGAGGAGATTGGGTACAGCCTCAGTCAATTCATGGATAACACTAATGTGGGCAGGAGTGTGGATCTGCTGGAGGGCAGGAAGGCTCTGCAGAGGGATCTGGACATTCTGGATCCATGGATTGAGGCCAGGGGTGTGACGGTCAATAAGGCCAAGTGCCACGTCCTGCACCTGGCTCCAGCTGGACATCCGGAGGAATTTCCTCATGGAAAGGGAGGTCAGGCCTTGGCAGGGGCTGCCCAGGGAGGTTTGGAGTCCCCATCCCTGGAGGTGTCCAAGGAAGGCCTGGACATGGCACTCGGTGCTTTGGGCTGGGGACAAGGTGGGCATCGGGCACAGCTTGGCCTCGATGGGCTGGGAGGGCTTTTCCAGCCTCGGGGATTGTGGGATTCCATGACTCTGAGTGGAGCAGAAAGTGGGCAATGCCCTGGGTTTCCCAGTGCACTCCACATGCAGGAGTGGTGTGGGTGCCAGCAGGGATGCAGGGGGGTGGCAGGGCAGAGTTCAGGTAAGGACAGAAAACAGCTCCAGCCTGAGCCCCTTTCCCAGCTCCCTCAGCCGCTCCTGGGGCTCCAGCCCCTTCCCAGCTCCGTTCCCTGCCCTGGACACGCTCCAGCCCCTCCAGGGCTCTCCTGCAGGACCCAGAACTGGGCACAGCCCTTGAGGGGCCTCTCAGTGCCCGGCACAGAGGGACAATCCCTGCCCTGCTCCTGCTGGACACACAGTTCCTGATCCAGCCCAGGTGCCAGGGGCCTCTTGCCCACCTGGGCACCCCTGGGCTCGTGTCCAGCCCCTGGCACCAGCACCCCCAGGGCCTTTCCCAGCCCCTCTGCCCCAGTGGGAATGAACAGATGAGATCTGAGAGCTTACTCCACAGTTAAGGTCTGAAAGTGCTGGGGTCTTCAGAGAACCTGTGAAGAGCTAATTTAATATAGGGAAAAGAATATTTCTGTGAGAAGCTCTTGCAGCAGAAGACATTTCCACTGGGTGGTCAGCACAAAGTCTGTAGCCTGTTCTCTGTAGCACAGGTCACGAAATAAGTAAGAGAAGGTGGCTGAATTAAGATGGAAAACTTTCTTCCATGCTGTCATCTGGAAGTGGTTGAAAGCAAAGTACATAAACACGAGGAGAGGATGAGAGACTTTGTTTCTGTTGGGTAATTAAAGAGGGAAAAAGCCTCACCACCATAAAAAGGAATGAGATAAATCCTGTCACAAAGAAGTTTGTTGCTGTGGTTATAAAAGTGTTCCCCTTTCATAGAGAGAAGCTCATATGTCTAGGATCAAGTATGACCAGAGCTTAACTCCACAAAGAAAATAAAAGTACAAAAAACTACTGCAATCACAGAGGAAGAGTGGAGGAAGAGATAAAGGAGAGCACAGGAACGAGATGTGGGTAATTTGTAACTTGGTATCGCATTCAGAAAAAGATTTAGAGGGCCTGTATCCTCCCAAAGGGGCTTTGGCATATCGTTAAAACCTTTAACATTGTCCTGACAACTCCTCTATTGCTTGTATGGAGCTGACTGATAAGGCAATATTCTTAACTTTGTAATTCCTTAAGACAAATGCAGTTGATCTTGAGAAGGATGGAGAAAAAACATTCCTGGACCCCCTGAAATGCTTATTTTTTAAATATTGGACCCAGGAATTCTTAAAAAAAGCATTAGAAGGGCCTGCAGCTTTTCTCCCTTTCCCAAGTTTGCTGCTGGGAAACATTTAATCAGGTTTTTTTCCTGCAAAACCTGCAGGGACAGAGCTGAGCGAGACTGAGAAAGCCCCGCTCATGACTCCGGGTCTGGCTGCGCTGCCTTCAGCGGGGCTGCCGCCGTTATGCGCCGGTTTCCAGCGTGAGTAATGGTGTCACCATGAGCCCATAAATCCTGGGTAATTTGTAAAGTGCCTGTCACAGCGTTATCTAAATAGCAGTGGCACTTTGGAGACCGTTCCGGGCTGTTGCAGAGGGGAGGCTCCTCGATCTGCCTTCGCGGTGAAGCTCTGCTCTGACACGTTGTGCCGCTTTACAGTGTCACATTTTCATCATCTCAGCAGGAATTTCCTCTTGGGAAGGGTGGTCAGGCCTTGGAAAGGGCTGCCCAGGGAGGTTTGGAGTGCCCATCCCTGGAGGTGTCCAAGGAAGGCCTGGACACTGTGGCACTCAGTGCTCTGGGCTGGGGACAAGGTGGGCATCGGGCACAGCTTGGCCTTGATGACTTCGGAGGGCTTTCCCAACCTCAGGGATTCTGTGGTTTTTGTGCCCATGACGTCCCTGGTTGTACAAACTCAGGAGAAAATGCTTCATTTCCCACCTCGCAGCTCTTCATTCCCATGAGAAGACTCATGGCAGAAAAGCTCCCCCAGCCTGGTGAGCACATGTGGGGAGTTACCTGAGCAATTAAATGAAGGCACTTGTGTGAGCGGTGCACGTGGCATATCCTTTGAAGATGTTCTGTGATCAAAGCAGAGAAAGGAAATAAAAATGAGTATGTTTGCTAAATATTGAATAAATTAGACGTGAGGGTGCTGCAACAAAAAGGTAGAACATGTGTTTGTGGGAAAAGGCTCTATCCACTTCATATCCGTGATTAAATACTTTCCGTTGTCCTGTTCACATTCCTTCCTGTTGTTCCTGGTGGGGAAACCAGAGGATAAAGGAGACTGAGACATAAGGGGCTTTGTGGGCAACTCTTTATGATTTATTGTGTGATTTATGGGCCAATGTCAGATTTCTTTTATCTCCCCAGGAAGAGCAGAACTAAGAGGGCTGACAGGGCATAGAACTGTACAGGGATGCAGGCACCGAGGTGCAAGTGCTCTGGGCAGGGAGCAAGATCTACAAAGTATAAACCACTTCTCTCTAAGGTACCAGAATGGCAGTAAAAGAATCACAGAATGGTTTGGGTTGGAAGGGACCTTAGAGATCATCCAGTGCCACCCCTGCCGTGGGCAGGGACACCTTCCACTGACCCAGGCTGCTCCAAGCCCTGTCCAACCTGGCCTTGGACACTGCCAGGGATCCAGGGGCAGCCACAGCTGCTCTGGGCACCCTGTGCCAGGGCCTCCCCAACCTCACAGGGAACAAGTTAAAAGGGAGAAGTAAAAATCAAGATAGGTTAGGTTGGAAATTGTTAACAGTTTAACCTTTCACTGCAGTAACCATCAGTTTGTAACCCTTGTAATTTATTTAATAATCTTTCTGTGGATTGGAAATAAGGGTTTCATCTCTGTCCACCAGTTACAGACTCAGCAGTAGTTTAGTTCTTAGTGTTCAGTCCACACCTATTGTGGAAAGAGGCACACTGTGGAATAAAAACACACAGCCCTCGGGTCACAGTTTCCATCTATTGTGAAGAAAGTCCCTTAGAGATGTGGGAAAAGAGTTTTCCCAGGTTATAATTGGGAATACAACGGCACAAAGCCCAGTGAACTGCAGATCAGATATTCAGTGTCAGAAAGGGGAAAAAAAAAACCAACCTGGGTCTTTTGACTCACTCCAGTATTCTAACTGTGATAAGGTGCTAGTCTTGTTTTAACTACTCCTGGGCAGCCAGCAGCTCTTCACAGGAAGAACAATATTATTTGACATTTCTTAAAATATCCAATGGCAAGTTTAGAGAAAAATATGATACTTGACTGTGCATGGATATGAAGTCACGGTCTCGCTCAAACATGTGATTCTACAAAGTCACAGTGAATCTGAGTGTGGGTGTAAGAGAAACTCAGTAGCTGATTTTCCAAAGTCATTCCCTCTGGCTTCTTTTAATTAAACCTGCATTCACCTTCAGACATCACTGTGTAAAATTCTGAATTAGATTGTCCATCAGGCCACCATAAATAAATTCAAAAAGGCTAAACTTCCAAGAACATTTTATAATCGCAACAAGAACTGCCTGATTGCTGCGACTGTTACTCACGAAAGATACAAAGCTGTGCTTCTGCTCCTCAGAAATAAGGGGATGGTTGTGTTGTGTTGATCAGATTTTCAGACGTGTAACATGCAGTGAAAGAAAAAAAGCTTTGTTTCTTTTTTCATAAACTGCTTTCTGGATGGGAGGGGCTTCCCACCTTCTAGCGTGACCCCGTGTGGTTTCGCTCCATCAGATTTCTCGGTAGGTGACAGAGGGAAGGCCTTCAGAATTCTCCTGAACACAAATTTCTGTTTCCTCTTCTGACTAATCAGGGAGTTTTCAGGTTTACTAATCATTTCTCTTTTAGGTTTGTTGATTTCAAACAAGTTTCCCCTAAAGGTGTGCTTGATTTCCAGGTCTCATTTTTATTTTTTTTGTGCTGGAATGCCTAGATCTGGGATCCTAATCCATGAGAGATTGTGAGGGGCTTGAGAGAAGCACTGGGTGTCCCACCAGTGTTTGCTTCCATCTGTGCCACCACAGCAGTACAGACTCAAGCCACCTCAAAAAACTTTAGTTATTAAGCCGTAACCTTCCTAAATACAAAGTGATGCCTCCAGTGATGCCATCTAAAGCTCATTACCCAAAATGAATGTGACTTTCAACCCACCTGGTTTTTTAAAATTAAATAATCTTTGATTACTGGGGTTAAACTTCACAGGTATGAGAAATCCATCAGCTGCTGTTCTCAGAAGGTGCTCAGAATGCCCTGAAATCTGGTGATTGTGCTCCCCCAAAACCATTGTGCTTTGTTCTGTGTTAATTTCCTTATACATTTGCAGAATTGTAAGAAATATGAAGGATGTGCTCTTTGTCTCCCTTAATGTGTGTTCCCACAGATGGCAGAAATTGTCCTGTATTCTATTCCCAAATTTTGTATTACCTGCGAGCCCTGTGATGTCTGCACAAGTGCTCCTAACCCTGTTCAAGAAACTTCAAAGAATGAAAGCAATGTTTCCTTCTAGACTACGCTGAGCAGAGATTTATCAACACCTTTTAATTGTAAACCCCGCTTTGCTTAGAAGAAATGGATCCCTCCACGGGGTCGTGGAGGGGCAACTTGCTCTGGAAAACAATAGTTTGAATATGGTGTTTCTTTTTGTTTTGATTCACTCAAATGCCTGTGAGAACATTTGTTCTTTCAATGACAAGTTAGCACTCAGGAAACATTTAATCATAAATACACGTTGTGTCTTCGAAGCACAAAACCTCTGTGTAATCTCAAACACTTATCACGAAGAAAGTGGATTACAAGACACACCATCTTCTAATTTAAATGAATGTTATCCTTATTATCCCATTTTAAAAGTTGCTCTAAATAGGGGAACAAACCTGGTTTTTAGGGCCACTGGGGTGGTTATGGGCTGGGAGCTTCTGACATGCCAGGAGAGGCTGGGTCAGCTGGGACTGCTCAGCCTGGAGAAGAGAAAGCCCAGGGGAATTTTATCCATGTGTATAAATTCCTGGTGGAGGATGACTCCAAAAGATGGAGTTCAGTATTTCTCAGTGGTGCCCAGTGAAAGGACAAGAGGCAGAGGGCATGGTCTGAAATAAAGGGAATTCAACCTAAACATAAAACAACTTCTACTGCTGTGGGGAAAAACTCTGGGAACAGGTTGCCCTGAGAGATTTTGGACTCACCCTCCTTGGAGATGCTCAAAATCAAACTGGCTGACCAGGAACTCCCCTTCCTCCAACAGCTCCACTTAACAGAGGGGGAGAACTTTTGGGTTTTGAATCCTGTTTTCCATATTCTGTCCCCATAAGGAGATTCCTGGCACACACCTGGGAACACTGCACTGGAACACGCTCTGTACTTCGTGTGCTTTGCTCAGACACCAGGCAGCCTTTGCTTGCATTCTAGATGACATTCCTGCATGCTTGATATTTTCTGGTCCAGAATTTCAGGTCCCAGAGCAGCTGCATCAAGCAGTTAATTCCCTTTTCCTTGTTACCTCCATCTATGAATAATCTCAGCCTCAAGAACGGGAACATTCAGTATTTTCCCTAATGCAACCCTCATTCAATCCAGATTAGAGTCCACTGCTCCCCTGCTTATTTTAAGGTGTAGTAGAGGAAAAAAATCCCATCTAGAAAATAAGAGAGTGTTTGTTTAAGTGTGTGGCATACTTTGTGCAGAGATTTTAATTCATGCAGATGAATTTTTAATGACTTATTTGTTATTAAGGTAGAGCCTGAACAGTTTCCATGTCCTCAGCATTGTTCCCTGAGCCTGTCTCCTCTCTTCAGTTGCTTACTGGGGGCACAAGATTTTTTCACTGACTAAACTGTAAATCTTTTCTTCCCATTCCACATGCCAGGAGCAGCCTTAGCCCACATCACAGGGTCTTGCTTTTTTTGATGCCATGCTTTGACTTCAGCAAAAGATCTGCTCAAAATATTTGGGGGTCTCCAGTCTGCCCTGCAGGTTTTTTTTCCCCTCTTTCTATTTGCCTGATGGTGTGAAACAGAGCCCAAAGGGACTGCCCAAGTCACCAGGTTTTGCCTGATGTTGCAGAAAGATGGAGAGCCACCTAAAAACTCTGTTTCCAGCTCAACCTCCATCCCAGAGCTGTTTAGGAACTTCACTCTGATGGTCAGCAATCTCATTTCCCGGTTAAATTTACCTGTGACCAGTTTGTGTTTGTTTTCTCTTTTGATAAGCCCATCCTTTGCTTCAGGAGCTCAAATAACTCCCTAATTCACTTGTAGGAGGCACTTAGGCCTTTTCCACCTTAGATCTGACTTTGTTGGAGTAAAAAAACCAAACTCTTACAGTTTTCTTGGGTGAAAAGCTGTGCTTTTTTGCCATCTTAGTGGCCATTCTCCACATCTTCTCTCTCTTGGGTGTTGTTCTTACAGATGTAATTTTACAGCAACATTTGCAATATCAAGATCTTAATTCAGACGAGGGGGGGTATTAATACTCACTCTATACTGGCAGGACCTTCTGTTTGGATTTGTCTGTTTCTGAGCTGTATCACAACACTGGGTTTGGGGAATTTAATTTGCTTTCTTCCCTCTCGTTTTCAGCGGGGAGCTGCTCAACATTCATGCCAGTTCTGTGGGTATTTCTCGGATATTCGAGAGGACTGGGAGATTGTGTGACTTCTGGTTCCCTGTACTGTGATCTTTTCTGGAGCCAAGCTGAGTTTGGGGAGACCCTTATATTTAACATTAAGAAAAGCCCAGGAGGATCAAATTTGAAGCCAGTTTGTGAATCCTTTGCTGTTCGTAATCCTCTGCAGACATGGGTTCAGCTGGATATTCCAAAATAGCTCAGCAATCATGGGCATAATTTTTATGAAGTATCTTAGCTTTTAAACACAGTCATTCAAGTGACAGAGCTCAGAACTGTTATTTTAAAAGGCCTTTTACACATTCTTGGCCACTTTATTTGTCATGACTGTTGTTGGAATGCTTATCCTTAACAGTCCAGAGCTTTGGCTTTTAACTAATGCTGAAATAGTCATAGTTTTGCCCCAAAAGATCTGCTCTGATCTCATCTCCTGTTGTTGCTGAAGGCTGACATAAATCAGGTGGAGCCTAGATTGGGTGTGACACAGGAGTGGAGAGTGAAGGAGCAACAGTGGCAAAAGAAAATCTTACCTATCCCCATCGGAAACTGAGAGGAAAATTTATCAGGGAGAAATGTAAGCAAAATAAATCAGCTTCAGCACAAAAAAAAAAATTAAAAAAAAAAGTGCAGAATAAAATGCTTATAATCTCCTTGTAAATGTGAGAGAGGAGAACTTCAGACATGGAATCAGTGCTGATGTCCTGCACTCCTGAGGGGGGAACAATCCAGCGGATAAGGGATTCCTCAGCAGTTTAACGGCGCAAGTAGCAGTAAAGAAAAAAAATGAACTGAAACAAGAAACGGCATGGGATAGATGTCTAACCCTGGAAGGGCTGGAAGCCTCCCAGCACTGCCAAGATTTCCAGTTGGCCAGGCTGAGATGTAAACTCGGTGTCACACGGCCCAGCGTGGCTGCACGAGTGACCGCGCGGTGACCGCGTGACGGAGCGCACGGGGGGCAGATGCCGCACAGCAGCACAGCCAGTTTCCATGGATTTCTCCCCAGCCCACTGCCTGTGCCGTCCCTGTAGCAGCTCTGGAAGAATCATTCGGGGATCCCCGAGGTGTCTAGAATGGCAGTTCTGGGAAGTGGGGCAGTGATGAGTTACGCAGCATTTCTGTGGCAGCAGCAGGGCTAAAAACAATCCTTTCTGGCAGGGCATGGAGGGGGAAGAGGTACTTTCTGCAGTTTTGTTCTAGGTTTCATTCTCTCTCTGCCCTGGCACCTTGTGACCTGATCAATCTGCAGAACAGGAACTGGAGATTTGCCCTGTTTGGCTTCTTCAGTGTGTTGGATATCTTCTGCAACAGAATACTCCCGCAGCAGCTGCTCTGAGGACGTGGCATCGTTCCTGAGGGCTACAACGGAAGAACAAACACTGATCTCTTCATTTTGTCTTTATGTTTTTATAGATGAGGTTGTAACGGACTGGATTTCATTTTTATGTTACTATCTATCAAATAATTTTATGGGAATACTCTGCAGTGGGATAGTGTTTTGCCATTTAAAGTTCAGGAATACAGTAAAGGCCCCATACGACTTCCCAGTGGAGTCATCAGCACCAGCTAGAGAAGACAATCCTGTATATGCTGCCTGAGTAGGATTCATTTTCATTTGTGGACACATTAAAATATTTATTCACAGCTCAGCCTCGTGAGTTTGAACAACGTAACTCAAAGAAATTAGAAAACATCCTCTGTTTATGCAAATTCTGATAGGCTGGTTTTTAATTTATATTTTTATAAAGTATCATTCTAGCAGTGTGTGTTTAAAATACTGAAAATGGAATTAGGAAATAAGAAACGAAAAGAGTTTTTGCTGGTTTTGACAGGTACATTTCACCTGAGGAGCTGTCAATTGGATAAATGTGTTCTGTGTGTCGTGAAACTGAAGCACAGTGGAGCAAATGATACTCAGATGTGATAAATGATGAATGATACTCACAACATCTTTGTAAAATGTGTTAAAGAGTCGGTCAGTTAAAAGAAAAAAGAAAAATAATCAGTGAACAAAAGGCTATAAAGAGTAAGGAAGGAAAACACAATCCCAAGCAATACTCGTCTGAGGAGGAGAAATATAAATGAAGTGATAATCATGGAATCACGGAATGGTTTGGGTTGGAAGGGACCTTAAAGGTCATCTCATTCCACCCTCTGCCATGGGCAGGGAACCTTCCACTAGACCAGGTTTCTCAAAGCCTCATCCAGCCTGGCCTTGGACATTTCCAGGATGGGGAGTTTTTCCCAACTTGGTGGGAAAATGTCACAATTTAAAAATATGACACAATTGCAAAATATTACCCAATTTCATAAACGAGTTTCCAGCTCCTGGTCTATCTCACATTTTGTGGACGTGCACCCAGATAAATCTACATGACTTCAGATGAAGAAAGCCAGAGAAACTGGATGTGTCCGATAGGACAAGCTGGAAGTTTTCAAGCAGTTCTCACCATCACTGAGCACATGAACACTTCTCATGTAAAATTACTGAATTTGGTCAAGACATGATGAAAACTTCTCTTGTCATCCTGTTGCATTCCATGGATTGTCCCTGTGTAGGGGACACAGGAGATACGGTGGTGTTTGGTGTGTGAGGCAGGCCAGTGCCACACCAGGGACTCTGCAAAGCTCCTGCAGTGGTGCTAAAGCTGCATCTGGCCCTTTACTAGCCCAGAGAACTTAAAAAAAAAAAAAAAAAAGGCAGGAATTCTTCAAGGAATTACAGCTTTTAAAGGCTGAGTTCCACTTGGTTTGCCTTTAAAACGCCTACTCCAACTCTTCCCTGTCTTGAGGACGTGTGGGAAGGATCTGTCCGAGCCAACAACATTCCCCCTGTTAAAAACACACCCAACAAAACCCTGTGGATGACTTCCCATCCTGTTCTGTGAGCCTCTCACTCAGCAAAGCCCTCTGGTACCTGCTGAAATCCATCCCTGGTGACTCCAAAACGTTCTTTAAGGCTGTCCTGTGTTGGACCAAGGGACCAGCCCTGCCTGCACTTTTGGGATGCTCAGGCTCCCCATCCACGAGGCCAGGGAGAGAGGACAGTGGGAGGGACAGAGGTTTCCCGCTGGAGGACTCACCTCAGCAGCCTCCCTTGGTTTTGTTCCTGTGATGCCATGATGGTTTTTTGCTTTTTCATATACCCCTTTTATATACCCTTTCATACAGCTTTGCCTGTATCCTTAGTGCTTTTAGCCCACATATTTGCAATTCCCTAAGTCTGATAACTCGCTTAGACCCAAAGTTCTGTTAAGCCAAGAGACCAAACATCTTGGAAGCCTCGCAGTTGGGGGTCAGACAGCCCCAGACACTGAGGTCCTCTCCAGAACACGTTCTGGAAACCAAGACAGGCCCCTCCAGGGTGAAGGTTCCTCAGGATGGGGGCTTCTCTTGAGCCTCTCACTGGGGAATCTTTAATAGATATGCTAATTTGCAAAGTCTATAATTGTATATGCAAATCATCGGGGGGAGCTTTTGTGTGCATTTGGGTGCATCTGTGTGCATCTGTGTGTGTGTGTGTGTGTGTGTGTGTGTGCATTGTTCGGAGGGTGCACCCTGGTGCATTTTCGGTGTGCACTCGGGGTGCTTTCTACCTGGATGTGATGCACCAAAGGATCCTTGAATAAATACCGGGGTAAAACGCTTTTTTCCCCTCTAACTGTGTTTGGCTTTTAATTCCAAGCCTGGGGAAAGGCAACACCTGAATCCCACAAACACTCGCAGAGAAAGGAGGAGGTTGAGGCTGCCCTGGCAGGCGCTGGTCCCTCATGGATGGAGGGGCAGCCTCCAGCCCTGGAGTCACTGGAGATCCAAGCTGGGAGATGTGTCACACTCCAATCTCTGCAACTTGGCTCCACAGGAGCTGTGGGACCCCTCAGGTTTTCCACCACCCCTCAGATCCCTGGCTGTCACACGAATCCCCTTTTAAATCCAACCTGTGACTGACTCCCACGTGGTTTTTTCCTCTCCCGGAGCAGCCAAGCAGCATCCTGCGCAGCTGAAAGCTATTCAGCTCCCTCCACAGTGCGAGGGAAGCTCGTGGCCTTCCTTGCTGGTGATGGCCAAATATGTGTGTAATGTGCTCAGTCTTCTCCAGCCCACACAGAGAGAGACCCTGCTCCTCTCCTGAACTTGGGCGTAACGCATTCCCTCCAACACCGGCCGGGCCAGCTCCAGACTAATATTTTCTGTACAGTTAATTACCACAGGACAAGTGCTGTACCCCCGTGGAAACCTGCCACTTGAAAAACTGCCTAAAAATATATCCTACAGTAAATGTTTCTCTGCGTGATTAAGTGCGCATGTGGCCTGTGCTGCGCGGAGGGTTTCCCAAAAACAAACGTCTCGCCGAAGCCTCTTGGCAAGGCCTCGCTGTTTTTTCAGCAGTTTATCAGCTCGTGTGCTGTTTACCGAGGGCAGGAATTAACTCCGAAGTTCCCATTTAAACTGAAAATTCCAGAAGCCTGCAAGGATGAGGGACCGTAAAGGTAAAAAGAGGAGGATGAGGTGAGGCAAAGTTTTGTTCTTGAGGGGAATAATGCTCCAGGGGTTAAGATACATTGTTTGGACTGTGAAAACTGGGGTCAGCTCCTTCTTTTGCCTTCGTGCACTCTGTGGGCACCTCACTGCTGGAGCGTGACCACCTCTCTGCCGGGGGACCTGATGCACTGACCACAAGGAATGAGTGAATTTTGGAGCAAAGGCAATGTGAGACCATCCCAGGCTGCCACCACTGAGCAGAAGGTCATACTACTGCCGTGAATCATAGCATCACAGAATTAGAGACTTACAGAGTCATAGAATGGCCTCAGCTGAAAGGGACATCAAAGATCAGCTATTTCCACCCCCCCGCCATGGGCAGGGACACCTCCCACTGTCCCAGGCTGCTCCAAGCCCCAGTGTCCAACCTGGCCTTGGGCACTGCCAGGGATTCAGGGGCAGCCCCAGCTGCTCTGGGCACCCTGTGCCAGAGCCTGCCCACCCTCCCAGGGAACAATTCCTGCCCAATATCCCATCCAGCCCTGCCCTCTGGCACTGGGAAGCCATTCCCTGGCTCCTGGCCCTCCAGCCCTTGGGAATTGTCTCTCTCCATGTTTCCTGGGGCTCCTTCAGGCCCTGCAAGGCCACACTGAGCTCAGCCCAGAGCTTCTCCTCTCCAGGCTGAACAATCCCAGCTCTCCCAGCCTTTCCTCCCAGCAGAGCTGCTCCATCCCTCTGCTCATCCTGGTGCCTCCTCTGGCCTCTCTCCAGCAGCTCCACGTCCTCCCTGTGCTGGGCCCAGGGCTGGGGCAGCTCTGCAGGTGGGGCTCTCACCTGAGTGGGGCACAGGGGCACAATCCCAATCCCTTCCCTGCTGCCCAGGCCGTGGGATCAGCCCAGGACAGGGTTGGTTTCTGGGCTCCAGCACACACGGCTGTCCTGCTTTAAAGACAAAAAGAATCTTGCTCTCCAAGACAGCGTTGAGGCCCCATTCCAGAGCAGGTCTGGGAGCGGGATCACACCTTTTGAGAGCCCCAAGCTGCTGGATTAGCCTGAGCGTGGTGTTAACCTGCCCTGCAGAAACCTTCTGTGTGTGCAGCTCTGGAGGGGGGTCACAGCCCCGCTGGGGAGGGGGGTCCTGCCGAACGCACGGCTCAGCTCCCAGCAAACCCTGCCCGCTGCACTTGATGGCTTGCAGATTTCTCTGAGAGAATATTGTGTAGCTGGCAAAAGAAAACACAGGGAAGGAAGGAAGCAGCACGGATTTCAGCCCTCTCACTGTTTGCCTTGTCTTTTCCCAAACAGGCAAAAACATCTCGCCATGCCAAAGACCCGACGCGGCATAAGGACGAAACATCACTTGGATCACAGAGCAAGTCTCAGTGCAGACCTTTCTATTTCCTCTTCAGACAGATGGGTGCAGTTTGAAGGGCATAAGAGCAGCTGTGTGCAAGCAAGAGCACCCCCCCTTGCAGAAGCAGGTTCCCGTAAAAACTCTCCCGGCGTGCACCGTCTCCGAGCTGGATTCCTCTGAAGACAAGAAAGGACCATTGCAATTGCACCCTCTGAGACAAATTAACACAATTCCACCCTGTGCTCATACAAGGCTCACAGTTCTGTGATCTGCCAGGGTTGTAGTGCAGTTAACCTCGGGAGCGGGGTTTTATAAAGGTGCTAACTGGTGTTTCACGGTGCCCCTGTGGTGTTTCGTTTTCATACGGGGCCCTGTTTGGAGAAATGCTGCGTGAGCATTTACTGCAGTTCCAAGGGCTGTTTGATCAGCCAGAATGGGTCCTCTGGGCAGTATTTTGGAAAAATAATATTTAAGAATTGCACTTTATAAAAATTCCGAGGACGTATACCCCGAATTGTCAAACGTCAGCACAACGCCGCTTTGAGAAACATTCTTGTCCTCACTTTAAATTGTGACAAAAGAACACAGAAATGAGAAGGAAGCCCAACTGCACAACTCAATACAGTGACACTTTTTAGCGGGGGTTCCCACAGTTTTCTATATATCATGGAACTAGGATTTTGAGGTGGGCTGTTTTTATTTTATTTTATTGAACCCAAAGACACCTTCCTTCCAGAATTAAATGAATCAGGCTTTTATAAGCAGCCACGCCAGGGAGAAATTGTGTGTTCCTTCAGGGTATACCCATATAGAGGTTTTGGAGAGGATTCATTAAAAAGACCTTGTTTGTGTTGAACCCCCAGGCTGCCTCACATCTCAGTGCTGTCACCTCTCACAGGGGATGCACAAATGGAATCCTGCAGGAGTCTGAGTAGCTTGGATCACGTTCCACAGCGATTCAGAAGTCCTCACTTTATTTTCTTTGGCCGTGGAGTTGCCATAGGGCAGGGAGAAAGGAGAAACTGAGTGTGTCCATGACTCCTGACAGCATTCAGTGAAGCTCTTAAAGGTTTGGGGTTTTCCCCCTCAGATTTTAAAGATCTACCTTTGGTGTCCCGGCTGCATTCCAGCTTGTGTGATCTTTCCTCCTGATGTACAGCCTGTCTTCAGTTTCACCTAAATAAGCTATTCCTCATTTTCTCTCTGTTTACCTTTGCTGCATCCTGTTAGGGACTCCATCTGTGAGGTGTGGAGCCCTCCTGGGATATCCCAAATGGAAAAAAGGTAGAAAAAGTGTTTGGTTCCAGTAAACGTTATCAAAAAATTTTCCTTGTTTTGGGGCTGGAATAATAGTGGGACAGGAATTTGAGCAGGGGTGTCCTCTGCTCACTGTGAACCAATGCTCCCCTGGGCCAATGGGAAATTTTATCCCAAATTGCACGAGTGGCATTAAGGAAAAGAGGATTTTCTTATGAGAAGTTTTGGTGGAGACAGCTTGCGAAGCGTTAAGCGGGGTTTTCTGTTGTTCCAAAACTGCCAGTGACCTCAGGCACTGACCTTTCCTTGGACTTTGCTGGTAGCAGGCAGCTTTCCCAGCCAAGTGGATTTAGGTCCTCAGCCTGCTGCTGTTCTCCCTTTGGCTGGTGTTCTGCTCCCTCACTCGGGCGGGCTCAGTGCCACGTGTGGATCCCTCTGGTCTGGGCTGTCGCTCTTTGGCCTTTGCAAAGGCCACTTGACCCTCAGGTCTCCTGAACAAGCCTTTAAGCGAGGTTAAACCAGTTTTCCTGTTGAAATGCCCACCACTGTTCCCTTTGGCCTCATGCTTGAAGCTCTGTATGGAGTTATTTCTTCTGTGGTTTTTTTGTTTGTTTGATGGGGTTTTTTATCATTTTTTTTCTCCTGCCTGCAGTTAGGTCAGCGTCAGGACCTTCTCGGCAGAGAGGCCTCAGCTGCCCAACGCACCCTCAGTGGACAGGAGTTCCATTTAAGCTCAGCCCAGGCTTGAGATCATCTGGATTCAAGAATTTCCTTGTTCTTTGGATGCGTCTCTCCCAGCAGATGTTGGGCCTCTTACCATTAAACGCATCTCAGATTTTGGGAAAGTCTTTACACAGGAGCTTTTTTATTTTAAGACCTACAGGATTTCCTTCAGGATTAATCCACGGTGCTTACCTCAGATCCAGGACCTTCCAGTCTGCAGGCACAATTCCAGGGAATCACTGATCACCAGTGCAGGACAGATCCCTGTTTGCTACTGCCACAGGTGTTGGACCAACCTCCTGGGAGAGGTGACCCCCAGAGGATGTGACCTGAAAGCACCAAGGATGATAATTAAGCTTGACACCCTAAAAAAACAAGCTGTGTTATCTCTTGAAGCCACTGTAAATTGCAAACATCTCTGAGAGAGGAATAACCTGTTTCACATTCAGGTACAGATCTTCTGGAATGATCTGTAGGAAAGGGAACCGATGGAAAAACACTCTGGATAAAAGACATGGTTGAACATCTAAGGTGTCTCCATCCTCTGATCCCTAAAATAAAAACAAATGAGCCCTAACCATTAAAAGCCACAAGACCTGTGATTCCCACAGGGAGAGAAATATGGGACAACTTCTACCTTAGATTTGTTACCCAGGGCTGAAAATGCTCTGGTGTCACGGTGACATTTCTGAGGTGCCTCTTCAGAGATGTGAGAACAAGTTGTTCTAAACGTTTGCACTATCAAGAGATAGAAGTTATTCTATTATCTAATAAAACATTTATAAATATATCCATTTATTACTGGAGTGATATTTGTCTAAAATCTCACAAAATACCTGGTTTAAGACATTCATTTCAGGGTTAACAGGAGGAACACGCCAAGATATATGCTGGTGGATCTCAAAGAATACAGAACCTTTTTGTTTCTGATTAGATTGTCTAATAATTATATCTGATCCAGATCAATAGTAGATGTGCTTTGTTTGAAGCCTAAACAGAATGAGTGGGGCAAGTACTCAAGCCACCATCCTAATGAACATTATTGCTCTTATTGGTAACGATGAGACATAAGAGATGACACATAGAACATTTCCTGCCCCTTCCCCCGAACCTCTAATGAGATTCCTCCAGG
This sequence comes from Gymnorhina tibicen, assembly GCA_013399875.1. Lineage (NCBI taxonomy): Eukaryota > Metazoa > Chordata > Aves > Passeriformes > Artamidae > Gymnorhina > Gymnorhina tibicen. The sequence continues at coordinate 452,058 of VXAZ01008598.1, forward strand.
CCAACCTCACTGAAGTGTGCTTTCACAAATGGAGACAAAAATCTCGTGGGTGGGGACAGCAATAGTCCAAAGAAGATCCCCTTTCCTGTGCCAAGGGTATCGTGGCAAATGGCAATACTTCGCCTGTGAGAATGCGGCCTTGTAGTTTCATTTCCGATCCAGAAAAGCTTCATCAAGGTCTTCTGGCACCTAAACCCCGTTGAAATAATTTCAAGTCCGGCATGTAAACATTTGGAACGGTCAGGGCCCAGATTTACGTTTGTTTGCAACTCTGATGTCTTCTCCTTTTATACAAAATCTCTCAGTGTGAAATTCAGTCCTTGCAAATGAGGAGTGGCTGGTAAGGAATGGTACCTAAGGAGTGAGGGTGAAAGACACCTGAGCGAACAGAAAGCTGGCACTGAAATCAAGATCGCCTAATTATCAGCCTCACCTCTTGCCACCAGACAGACACAGCTGCAAACAAAGCGATTTTTCGCATTTGCCCATAAGAATTCCAAATTTATCAATAATTTCTAGATGGTAACGCAGCAAACACTTACTAGAGACCAGGAATCTTGAAAATTATTTGTGAGAAGAATTTCCCTCCACCAAAATTTTGTCCCAGCTGATCCTGACCTAGGAAATGCCCAAATCTGATGGGTCAGTTTTCAGTTTTAGCCCCTTCAACTATGCAGACACCCACGGGTTTGATGATATTTTTGGAAAAGACGCTGTTTAAAGCCGGCTGCAGCAAGAAATTAAACAAATAACTCTGATAATGGGAATAACCTCCAAGACGGTGTATTTTGTGGTGACCAGAACACTTAGAATAATTTACTATCGCATGAAGTGATGCAGCTGGTAAAATATTCCTCTCTTCCACATGCAGAGAGCAGGATGGCCGCAGGAAGCAGTTCTGGAAAGCCATTGGCATTCCCTTGTGGCTTGTTTTCCTAAATCAGTTGCAGCAAAAGGAGCTGCTCCAAATGGTGCATTTTTTTTTCCCTGTCTTGGTTTATTTTGTACTTGTTCAATAAAATAGATTCCAGAAAGTACAGGGTTGTATAATTTTTAATAAGATTTGTTAAAAATAGCGTGGCTGTGGCGAGAGGGCTGACCAGAGGAAGTGATTTGTTTCCTGCCACCATTCCTCCCCTCTTTCACCAGCGAGCAGAAAATATTCGCTTGATTTAAAATTCATCACAAGCAGCGAGAGGGTAGCAGGGCTACCACAACCCTCACAAATTACACCCAAGGCTGACCCTTCTGGAAGAGGAGGCCTCACTTCGCTGAAGGACTCTCAGAGTTTGGTGCTGCTGCCTCCGACCGCAGCGGGACACAAAATACACAGCGGGGAAATACCCGGAGGAGCGGAGGCCAGGCTGGGTCTGTCCATCCATCCATTCCAAACCTCTGCAGAGGCTTAACCTGGGAAGGAAGCCCTTGCCCACAAATGGTTCCTGCCTGTTCTAAAGGGGAACAGCCTTAATGTGGTCGTGGCTCCCACTTTCACCCACATCCCACCCCTCTCCATCGCAAACCTGGCTCCCTGGAGGGTCTAGCAGAGCCCCCATCCTTCCCTCCTGCAGCAAAGCTGCCCCTGGAAAGAGCAGAGCAGTTTCAAACCCAGATTCTGCCCCTTTTTAATTCCTGTGTGACTGATATTTCTCATGCAGGACTCCAGCAGGCCCAGGCTGTGCAGACAGCAAAGCACCTTTTATTTCTTCTTCCAGCCGTAAAAGGGAAAAGCCGAGGAAGCTGCGGAGCGCGGTGATGAAATAATCACCACAACAACCCATATTCCAACTGGAAGTAGCTGGATTGGTGCAGTTCTTCCCCCTGAACTGGTGAAACTTACTCCCATATCCAGAAAAGATCCTTTTTTTCCTTCTGAAAGGCTTTTCTGCGGGTCACTTTTGCCAGATAGCTTGGCCAGTTGCTCCGTGCTTAGTCCATTTTAACAATAACAACAGCAACAAAACTTTACAAGATGTTCTTTCCTCTTTGTCTGGAAGGATTAACAGTTCAGCCAAGGTCTGACTGGCCGCTGGCTCCAGGAGGGAAGGACTCAAAGGCACTCCGAGGGAGTAGTCACATGGAGAGCCTGGCTACCAGAGTGGGCTTTGGCGATTGTTTTTTATTCTGTGCTCACCCAGACTGGCACTGAGGGCAGGATTGGGCACTTCTGCTCTCGGAGGAGCTTGCTCCGAGGAGTCTTCTAGGAAAAGTAAAATCTGGGAGGCAGACGGACATATCGACGTTTCCCCCTGAAAAATCCACTTCCACGGGTCTCGTTAGCAGGACTGAAATGACAAATCTTTGGAAGCGGCTTGGAATATTGTTTTCTCCCTTGGAGCAGTCACAGAATCACAAAATCACAGAACCACAGAATCACAGAATACTTAGGGTTGAAGGGACCTCTGGAGATGATCTAGTCCAAGCCCTATTTGTATCCCGTCTTTGAGCATTTGTGTTTCAGCTAAAAAGAAGAGCAGATGCCCTCCAAACAGATGGAAACAAAAGCATAGCTCCATCAAAGTTATCTCTGGATTGTTTTAACCCATCACTGGCAGGAGCACGGCAGGAGTGGGGTTTTTTCTCTCCCATCAGCCCTGAGCCATGAGGTCAGGAGGAGGCGATGATGGGGGAGCTTCATGCTCAAACAACACAATAAACGAGATTATTTTTTCCCCTCTCTTTTGTCCGTGTGAAAGGAGAAAGTTCTCTTTTAAACATTTCCTAGGCAGGATATAAACACACAACCCCAAGGCCATAGGTGCTGCAAATACCCAGGCATCTGCTTATCTTTGCTCCCACGGGATGTTCCCACTGGAGGTCTAAACCCCACACCATTTGCTCCCTGTGGATCAACCCAAACTTCCCAGGAAACCTGGCTGAACTGGCTCACGAGGAGTCAGGATTAGGCCCTCATTCCTCCTGCTCACGCGCTGGATTTTCACCTTTCATGCTCCTGCAGCACAACCGCCTGCTAAATTTAGAAAGCTTTTTTTAGAAGTTGTTTTATGAAAACACACACACACACACACACACACACAAAANAGAGTTTGCAACAGCATCCTACCAGGTCCTAAAACCAATCCCAATCCACAGCTGTTTAAAAAAAAAAAAAAAAAATGCAGGCTTTAGAAATGCCATTTGTGAGGCGTTCCAACTATGCACGACTGGCTCAGTTACTGGCTCGCAGTTGCCATCTGAACATCTATTTTTCCAAGCATTTAAGAAAAGTGATGTGTACATTTTTCATGTGTAATTAGGCAGCGTAATGTGATCTCTTTCTGCAGTCAAGCTGCCATGTGCCGTAGCCTCACTGAATAGCTTCCAGATTTCAACCCAATCTCTTCTGTCTAGACTCTACGTTGCTATTTTTTTTCTTCCTTTTTTTTTTTTTTTTCTCTCTCTCTTGCCTAGCTTAAAGCAGACTCCAACATAAAATGCCAAAACCAGAAGGTTTTGTCCCTCTTTCTCATAAAGACGTGGGACAGATCTGGGAGGCCCCGCCGAGAGCCCAGTCCCAGACTTTTTCATAAGACATGTGTCGTCTGAATCTGACATTAAAGATTGTGCAGGCATTTCAACAGGTCATGCACACGCGGGGGGAAAAAAAAATGCCCAAAAATATGGTTTTCATTAAGAAAGTGAGTATTTTTAGAGAGGTGTGGTTCAGTTCAGATGAAAAGGGAAGAAAGAAAAATGAAAGCGGCGCAAGAGATCCCCGGCTGCAACATTATTTATATTGCTGTTGAAATGCAGTGTGTTCTCTTTATAAAGCTGCTTTTGGGAGCGAAATAATAGAGACCCTGCCAGAACCAGGTGCATATCATGGAGTTTGTTTATAATCCAAGTTAAAGGAGAGCAGATTTATACCAGAAAGAACTCTCCGAGGGGACTTTGGAGTTTAAGTGTCCTGTCTTAATCTATACATTACCTCCTCAACAAAGCAGTTGTCTTGAAGCAAAACATAAAATACAGTTTCAATGAATTCACAGATAATTCCAGGGAATTTTATCTGGTGTGATATAGTTTCAGACTGCTTATTCTGTTCCCAGCTTTTTATTTGACTCTTAAGTTGTTTTATTTATGCGTCAAGAGAATGAAAGAGATCAGAGAGGACTCGTTTCCACAGAAAGATGTTTTTGTGCAACATAAGCGAAAAAAGCAAGGCTTTCCCAGGCTTGCAATTCCACCACCTTGTCCTGGGATTTGCTGCAGTTTGCACAGACTTTTTCTACAGAAAAAGCTCTTGTTTTAGTCCAGAAACAGAGTTGTGCAAATTTCCCTCCACTTTTTTTTTTTATTCTTTTTTTTAATCTTATCTTTTCATCTATTCTAACATCACACTTCTTGTTTTCCTCTTGCTCTCCAGAAAATGCCTATTGTCCCACTGAGACCATGTCCTTCTGCCTGCTTTTGTGCAAATGGCAGATTGGTTGGAAAAACAGGAACGCTTTCACTCCTTTCTGAAGGGAAGCATGCAGTGCTTGCTAAAAATTCCCATGCTTCTGCAGAACCAACTGTTCTTTCCATTAAAAAAACATCCACCTACTTGAGCAAACTTTTCAATAGGTTGGCCCAATTTTTTCATTATGGTGAACGATGAAACGCTTGAAATGGTTGGTGCAAACATTCCCTCCAATTTGAAAAAAGGAAACTAAACCAAAAAGCTGCTTGATCAAAATGGGGGCTCTCCTTGAAATTCCAGATGATGACAGCAGACAGGGCAATAATTTGAACACAGAATCACAGAATGTTTTGGGTTGGAAGGGACTTTAAAGATCATCTTGTTCCAACTCCCCTGCCTTGGGTAAGGATAACTTCCACTAGACCAGGTTGGTCAGAGCCTCATCCAACTTTCTCTAGATGACTGTGAAACATTTGTAATTACATTTTCAGTAAAATTAAAATAATTTTTTTTATGTGTGAGTAAAATAATAAAAAAAAATTCTCTTGTCCTGGTATCTAAACTGATCACAGGAAGTGGTTTTCCTCCTTCTGTTTCACTGAATCACAAAATCAATTAGGTTGGAAAAGACCTCTGAGATCATCGAGTCCAACCTAACGGCAAGGACTCATTTCACTAAAAGAGGGATTTTCTGAGCTGTAAATCAGGTCAGAATTTTGACACAGGGGCTAAGGTGAGTGTTTGCAAGCTTCACATCACCACTAACAGCTATTTCACAGAGCGTCTCTCCAAGACTGTATTGATTTCCTAAATCTTTAAGCCAGATGGGACCGATTATCATAACCGATTCTGCTGAATGGTAGCAAAGATTTCTTACAGTTGTTTTGTGTCACTGTCCTAGCATCATCTGTTGCCCTTCTCTAGACATTCCTCTTGGTATTTCCAAGAATGTGGAGGGCCTTGTCCTGATCTTGATCCCGCTCACGAGTGTCACCAAACATGCATGAGCAAGATGACCTCAAAGTCTTTCTTCAGCCTTCCTGCAAAACCATCGTGGCCCTGGGAACCCATCATGCTCCAGGAGCCACACCATGGCAGATCCCCACATCCAGCTCTGCTACATGTGTAGTTTGACAAAATAAATCAGTTCTTGGTCTGAAGAAATTAGTCTTATGTTTTGAAGACCATGGAAATGTTGGGGCAAGTCCAGAGGAGGCCACACGGTTGATAAGGAGACTGGAGCATATTCCCTGTGGAGACAGGATGGGAGAGTTGGGATTGTTCAGTCTGGAGAAGAGAAGGTTGTGTGGAGACCTCAGAGCAACTTCCAGGGTCTGAAGGGGCTACAGGGAAGATGGAGAGGGACAATTCATCAGGAACTGGAGTGACAGGACAAGGGGGAGTGGCTTCAAACTGAAAGAGGGGAAATTTGGATTAGATATTGGGAAGGAATTGTTCCCTGGGAGGGTGGGCAGGCCCTGGCACAGGGTGCCCAGAGCAGCTGTGGCTGCCCCTGGATCCCTGGCAGTGCCCAAGGCCAGGTTGGACACTGGGGCTTGGAGCAGCCTGGGACAGTGGAAGGTGTCCCTGCCCATGGCAGGGGGTGGAATGAGATCATCTTTAATGTCCCTACCAACAAAAACCTTTCTATGATTTTACAATTTCATTTTGCTCTAAACCACAGTGTCAGAAGCAGATTTCAGAGTGAGCTATGCTTTTGAGTACTTTGCTTTTTGCAGTAAATGGTGCATGTGAGCCCAGTCCTGTCTTGACCTACAAGCACCTCTCAGTGTTCTCCAGTTAGTTCAAGGGCTCAGATACAAAATCAAGGAAAACACGGCCCTTTGTGGGATAATCCAAAGTTTTCTGGGGCTTTGAGTCAAAAAACAATGGGGTTCAACATGTAATTTTTTAATCTGTGACAGAACAAATAGACTTCACTTAATCCAGTCCAAACAGCTGCCCTGAATGAAACATCTTAATTTTTCATCATCTCTGAAAGAAATGTGAAACAAATAATGATTAAGGTTGGAAAAGCCCTCCAAGACCTCAAGTGCAAGCTGTGCCCGATGCCCACCTTGTCCCCCAGCCCAGAGCACTGAGTGCCACGTCCAGTTGGTGAAACTGAACATGACTGAGACTTGGGACATGCAGGGCACGTGCCACCAGCCTGGCAGTGATGGGGACATCCAGGTGCTGCCACGGCACCTCTGTCCCCTCACACCGACACCTGCTGCCACTCCAGAGCTGCCACCCTCCGCTTTCGGGCGTTGATTTAGCAGCTGGGAGCAGGGGTGGGTCTCTCCCTTCCCCGTGGCTCATCCAGAGGGTGATTCAGTGTCACATCCCCAGCTGAGTCACCTTCTGCAGCAGCCTCTCCCTTCCTCCCCAGCCGGCAGAGGGGGAGCCTGTGCTGAGGCACCTGCACAGCCCAGCACAGCGAGCTCTGCCCTGCCTGCAGACACACAAATGGCATTTTTAGGGCATCTCTGTGACTTGTTTTGCACCGCTGCCACGAGGTGGGTGTGAAAACAGGCGTGTGTTTGTGTGTCTGTGCCCGCGCCGGTGTGCGTAGAGCTGCAGCTGTGGAAAATCAGATTTCTCCCATCCGTGTACCATGGAGTTTTTTGGGTCTTCAGGTCCTGGGGGAGGCTGTTTTTTCTGCCTCTGACTCTAATTTCAGGCATTTCTCTGTTGTGTGACACAGGCAACGAAGAAATGCTGTGGGGAACTTGTAAGAATTAGCCAAATAAAAGAGGAAATGGGGCGATTATATACAGGAGTAGCTGAAAAATGTTTAATATTAGAGAATAATAGAGAAATATCACCTTTCTTAGAGCTGTGTGCTCGCGAAGATCTGTTAACAAGGCTGGATTTACAGCACTACAGGCACTTGTGTGTGAACAACACCAACTCCATAGACCTGAAGGCAAAATTTGAGTTTTTTCCTGCTACCACGACAAATAGAGAAAGCCGAGAAGCAGCCTAACGCAAAGAAGAGAGAGATGATAGTTCACAAGTTTAAATCCCATCAAAATGTTGCTTATCTGCCTATTAATTCTCTACTGGATTACATTTGCACTGAGCTATGGCCTCCTCAGGGATCACCATGCACCAAGGAATGCAAGGGAGTGCAAAAGTGTAAAGATAGAAGTAAATAATGAGCAAGTAACTTTATGCATTTACACTTCTTAATTGCTTTCTATCGAACTGTAAACATTTTATTTTTGGCCAGGCTTGTCTTCATCCATTATTCATCAGCAGTTTTTTTATATTCAAACACCCATTCTGACACAGCTCATTTCTAAGTGAATTCTTCACCAGCAAATATTTTTAAAATTATGACATTTTGCCACCTACCCTAACTTTGACTTCCTTTTTTTTGAAAATGCTTCAACCTTTAGCTTTCTTATTTTTAATTTTTGCCATGTGGCTGGAGGGTTTTGCAGTTCTTACAAAGATGCTCCACTCAGCCTTTCTGTATTGATTTACTGGGTGAGTTATTCCCTGAATCTCAGCCGTGAGGCAGAGAAATGCCCCTTTGGAGAGAGGAAGGGAAATGCTGTGGCTAAAATAGGAAAAAGCACAAATTCTGCCCCCCAGCCCAAAGTGACAATGAGTGAGAAGTTCAGTTCTGGTCATGGAAATTTGCATAGAGAGTTTATTTCACCATTATTCCAGTTTGCCTTGGGACTGATCCTCAGCTTTGTCTCTTTTGGGACTTACCTACCAAAATACAGGGAAAAAAGCTGAGAGTTTCACCTTATTTTGGAGATTCAAGATATTTAGGAGGGATTCAGGCAAGCATCCCAGCTCTCCAATCACTCAGATCAGACCTCTGGCATTTTTAAATTCATTTCCATCATTTCTTGTAGCCTCATAAAAACCCTGCTGAAATTCATGGGAATTTCAAGTGTTCCCTGGACCTTCCCTGCCAACATATTGTTTTTTGAACTCAGCTATCAGTATAAGCAGAGAGAAAACAAAACTAAAAATTAAAATAAACGAATTATCTCACTTTCCTTTTAGCCCATTGCTTGGGAAAGAGTGGGAACTGTTTTAAATTGACACAGCAGTCCTGAATAATCACTGATGCTGAATATCCTATCGATATCCCCTTCCTCCAAGTACATGATCTCACCAGATTCTTACACAGGTAAATCCCAAATTAAATCCTTTCTTTTGCCACTTTGGAGTTTTTAAATAGAAAAGATCTTTCCTTCCTTAATTAAAAGTGGTTCTCTCATAGGAGGGACACCAGACTCTTCTCAGAGACTGCCAAAATGATATTGGGGTCCTGTCTGTGACTAAAAAATACCCAGAGTGCTGTAAAAAGCCATAATTTCTGCTCCTTGAAAAAGAGTTGCCTGTTCATATCCAGGCAACAGGATGTGTCTATATAACTGCCTATCTCTCCTGAATTAAATGTCATTTTTACATAAGGGAACCTTTATTAGTGAATGTCACCCACACCTGAGAGAGGTAATATTTATAAAGGTGTCCCCTTCTTGTTGCCTGACTCGTTCATCCTAAATGGTATTTTCATAGGTAAAATGTTAATCCTTTCTGGTTCTAATGAGAAAATCAGGCGCTGGAATTGCATTTTGCCAGTGGGGGAAAAAAAAATAAAATAATCCCTGCTTTGCTCTTGTTGCTTCATATCAAAAGAAATAAATATCATTCATATATCCCACTTCATTGATAATAACCTTGATTAATGCTAGGAAGTTTTCATTATTATCCTTCTTTTTTCTGTTTTTTTTTTAATGAATTGGTTGTTTAACCTGGGGGAAAGGAGGCTTGGAAAGGACCATATTGCTCTGTACAACTCCCTAAGGTTGTAGCCAGGTGGGGCTTGGTCTTTTCTCCCAGGCGACAAGTGACAGGACAAGAGGAAACAGCCTCAAGTCACACCACGGGAGGCTTAGGGTGACATTAGGAAAAAAATCTTCATTGAAAGCATGGCCAAGCACTGGAACAGGCTGTCCAGGCAAAGTGGTGGAATCACTGTCCATGGAAATCTGCAAAAAACAGGTGGATCTGGCACTCGGGGACGTGGTTTAGTGGTGAACACAGCAGCAGCCTAAAACCATAGCAAGTTCTGCATCCTTTAAGGGGTTTGGTCCCCAGTTCTCCCATTAAGACTCAAAGATCTGAGGCTGTGCCACATGCTAAATATATTTTCACAGTCCCACTGCTCTGGAAGAAATACGGGAAAAGAGCTGGTTATGGGACTTTTTCTTGATCCAGATGTGACAATTTGTTAATTTTCATCATTTGTTTCGAACTTGTATTTTGAAAACTGTGTGTAAGGGGACGGAAAATGACGTAAGCCCTTTTTTTTCTTTCCCCATGACACTCCTGAGCAAGAGGCAGCGCTCGAAGACCCATCTGCTCCGAAATTTCCTCCTTCCTCATGAGAGAAAGCTCCAGGAATGAGTCCCTGCACAGGACACCAGGGTCAGCTCTGGGGACAGCTGCTGTGACAGAGCAACTGGCTGTGAGCAAAGAGCTGCAGGGCCATGGCAGCCGGGGCTGGTGGCAGGAAGGTGGCACAGCAAGGGATGCTCCAGCCTCCCACCTGGCTGGTCCTTCACCCCTTTCCTACCTCGTGTTCCCACTACTCGCATTCTGCCGGAACACTGGCTGAGTATTTTAGTCACACCCGTAGGGCCTGAAAGAGCAGAAGACTGGGGTTTTTGGGCATGGAATGACAATGTGGAGCAGCTTTCCACGTGGGAGCCCAGCAGCTCAGCCGTCCTCTGTGGTGGTCACTGGTGGGTCTGCCAACCTGTCCCCTGCACCTGGGAGTGCCTGAACTCCGAAGGTGGTGCAGGAGATGGAGCCACAGGGACTCACCGAGAGCTGGACAAGACCCCCACTGGCTTTGCTGAAGCTCCTCAGGGAAAACACAGGATTTTGGGGGCCCTGCCATAGGTGCCGTTCCTGCAGCCAGCTCTGGGTGTAGCACAGAGTTGTCAGCACACTCAGTGTCCTTCTCTCTGCTGTTTTATCTCAGTTAACGGGAATTCTGCATCACACTTTCAGAGAATTTGTGGCCACCGTGTTACCAAGAGCTGCTGTGTGCAGTGCACAAAGATTTGGGCTGCAGGATTTCCCCCCCCAGCCCTCCTGCCCTCCCATTCCCATCCTGCCAGGCATTTTCTGGCCCCAGGAACACCCTTGTTGGAGTCTGTAACCACCACACTCCTCTCGACCAGGAGTTTCTAACCACAGCTCCACCGGGCAAACCTGGTGCCACCAGCACCTTGTAGGGATGAAACTGCTGCTGGCTGCAGTTTGTTTCGGGGATCAACTGGTTTTGGGGCCGTCTCCTGCTGGATTTATGTTCTCTGAAGAGTTAAGTACATTAGTGTGGGTAATCTCACTCCATTACCTTCTATAAAACTGAATCTGTGATTTCCTCCCTGGTGAGCATTTACCATAGCGAAATAGGCTACTATTTTCATATTTAACTCATTGGTAACTCATAAAACCAGCTCAAGTTGCCTGCCCCAAAGAGCAGAAGCTGTGGGACGGGCTGGAGGGTCAGAGCTTTTACAAGACCCGGCAGTGTTGGGGCAGTGCTCTCAGCATCGCCCTCGCATCCCTATGCCATCCCTCCCCCCTGCTCCTTTGAAACCCACAAAAATCAGAAATTTATAAGGCTTCTTAAAAATCTGAGATGAAGCAATTAAACTTCCAGACTGGAGGATGTGAACCTTTAAAGGCCCTTTGCAGAATATCAAAAGAATGAGAGGATTATATTTAGCAGGTGTGACAGCCCACGCAGGACATTTCATTGTGAAAGGGGCTGACATGAACCAGGAACCGATACTTAAATTAATATAAAACATCTTGGGGGAAAGGTGTTTTCTTTTCTTTTTTAAGCATTGGGAAATCATAATGCTTTCTGGCTTCTTCAAAAGCGAGAGGTCCCAATATACAGGAGTCATCTGGCATGTAAAAATAAAAAGTCTGGGGAGGGGACACACACATAAAAATGCTTTGGATGAGGTTGGGAGGAAAATGTTGGGGGCCAGGGGGCCAAGAAACACCACTGTGAATTTTCTTCCCCTGCCTCATCTGAGGTTTTGCCTCGCTGCCGGCAGATCCAAGGATTTGCCCTCCCGGGGCAGGTTGCTCAGGGCAGAGGGGCAGGACTGGCTCCTGGCACTGCGGCAGCATCCTCTGCCCTGCCACCTCTCCTTGTCCCTTCCCTGGAGACACAACCCTTCATTACAGGGGTGCTTTATTCTGATCACTCCTGTTTCTATTCCTATCACACCCTACCAAGCCTTGAGTGGAAAACTTGAGTCGGGAGTTTTGTGGGGAGGCATCCACGACTTTCTTGCTTCATTCACTACTGCGCGTTCCTAATTTTAGCCGAGCTGCTCCGTTTTGATTTTCCAAAGCTGCGGATTTAACGTCCAGAAGCTCGAGTTGTTTTCACGCCCACTCGCTGAGGGCCACACGAGTGATGCTGCCCATCCACAGCAGGGGAGGCTGCGGGGAAGGTGGGGTGGGTGACAACACCGTCCCCAACTCTGAGAAGGGACCCCACGGGTTCACCAGACCTCCATAGGTGGGTGCTGCAGTGGCAGAGGGCACTCGGTCCCACTTTTGGGGTATTTTTGTCTCTTCACTCTGCTCATTCAAGCACTGGGTGGTTGCTTGGGACCTTTGGGTTCTTAGTCACCCAAGAAAACACACACTGGGATAAAAAGCCCATCTTTCTGCTGGGGCTGCTCCGAGGCAGGGAGGGAGGTGTGTGGTTGCCTGGATCTGTGTTATTGGGTACCCTTTGGCATGGAGAGAGTTAAAGGTCCTCGGCACCCACCAGCCCTGGTCTAGGCAGTGTCTAAAATCAGTCCTAGACCCGCTTTATTTTTTCCTTAAAAACAGGAAATGGAGCCCTGAAGGCTTTTTAACTGGAGAGGGAGAGTGAGGAGGGGGTATACTCGCTCTGCCCATACCCAGCCCTGAGCCTGACCCAGACTTGGGGGTCTCTGTGTGTGTTTTTTTTATTCCTTCTCCCTTTTTTTTTTTCCCCCTATTATTTTGGCAGACTTTTTGGAATGTCTGGGAGCTAAGGGCTTTGCTTCACGGAGCAGAATTCTGAAGCAAGAAAAAGAGAAAGTTATAGACTAAACCACAGAAATGTAAACATGTCTGCAGCTAAAATAACTCCACTTTCATTGAAAACACTCCTCGCTTACAATCAGACTTCTGTGTGCTATGCTCAATAAAACTGCATGCTAATAGCAACCAATTAATACATTATGTAGTTCTGCTTTAAAAACTGAGACGCTTTTAATTACTATTTTTTTTCTAATTTTTTTTTTTTTTAATTATTATTTTTAATTAAGGGACTACTGGGTTTTCTGCTTCGGACGCCCGGTGCCGGGCGCTGACCGCTGGCGGAGAGCGGCGGGCGATGCCCGGCGGTGCGGCGGGGGCCGAGGCGTGCCCGGGGAAGGTCGGGGCGAGGCGGCGGCGGGGACAAGCGGAGCCCCGGTAAGGAGCCCCGGGGCCGCCGGCGGGAGGGACGGGACGGGACAGGGGCAGGACGGGGCGCACCGCCCGCTTTTCCCCTGGGTTTCTCCGCGCGCAGCGTGTGCGAGGTGAGTGCCGATGGAGCACCGGGATGGGTCCCCTCTCCATGCCCCTGCACCCCTGGGAGATGGAGCTCCAGCTTCGGCCGGACCAGCCTCCTCTGCTTTCTCCCCCCCCTCCCCCCCCGCTCCCCTTTTATTCCCGAGCATCCCGTTATTCCTCC
>VXAZ01008598.1:465741-518277 GCA_013399875.1 Gymnorhina tibicen
GTGCGGGCCGGGCTGCTGACCGATCGGGCGAGTGACCAGCCGGGGACAGGGACCGGCCGGGGCTCGGTGGCCCCGAGGGCGGCACGGGGACCGGCCTGGTGTCCCCTGGCCGCGGGCCGTCGGCGGCTGGAGCGTGGCAGCCCCGAGGGCTCGGCAGCCGCAGCCGCGCATCCTCTGCGCGAACCCTTCCCCGAGTTCCTTTAAGTTTTGAAGGATTAACGCTGTTTGGCTCCGGGTTGACCGCTGGCTTTTCGGGCAGAAATTATATCGCGTTCCCCCTCGCCATCGTTTCCCCCCCTCTCCTCCCCGGATCGTAATAGCAGCGTTGTTGCCTTTGTAATTCTTTCAGCAATTCATCATTCAATTAACTAATAGCTCTATGGCCTTCCAAAAGCTGGCCAGCTCTTGCATGTAGGAAAACCTTCAATTACCTGTGTGGCTGAGGGGCGTCAGGGTTGGGTTTGGTACTTTTCAGAGTAAGGGATCTGCGGGGCTCTGTTTTGGTGACCAGATGACTTTGCTGAGGAGCTTGGAGCGCACGTAATTGTATTTACAAAAGCTGGGGTTGCGAGTTCTGGCTAACGTAAACCTCCATTCATTGCTGCCTTTGCTAAGAGCCCACGGTGCGAGGAAATGGTTCCTCCGTTCTTTAATGAAGTTTTTTATTTGTGTTCTAAGTGTCGTTCTGTGAATTGGCTCTGTTCTGAAGTAAGAGTTTGGAAATTGCATTCTGCCCCGCTCTGCCCATGTAATTTTGAGTCCATTAGGAAAACCAGGATAGGTCTATGAACTGCACATGGAGAAATGTCACATTCCTTTGGTTTAACCCTTTGAGCACTTCCCTGGTTTCACTGAAACAAGTGAAGCAGACAAAGACAGCGTCTCACTGGGGTATGAAATGTAAACTTTGGTGAGGATACATATATCAGGTATGTGACTTCAGGCACACCTGAACTGATAGGAAAATCAAGGGAGATAAATAGATTGTTTGACACCTTCCCAATTAAAAGTAAATAAGTAAAGGCAAAAACAAACCAAGCTATACCTCATACGGGACAAATGTATTTTTATGTTGATTGTCTGATCTCTTTCTTAAAGGGCATTTATAGAAACAAAGATATGGTACATTGGAATAGCAACATCAGTCCTTATTTTCTCTTTCATACGCATATGTGGGCAAACAATGGCAAATTCTTTGGAAAACTTAGCAAGAAAAAAATCTACAACCTCCAAAAACATTTCAGGGTTTAGAGCTTTGAACAGCATCTGTCCCCACCTCCCACAATTTAGTCCCAAAGTTAAACAAATCATATAGTACTGGATAGAGTTACATGTTACAGGAATTTTATAAATGATCTGTCAGGGTAAGTCCTAGGTGTGATTAGTTGGACTTTTTGCTCCTAAGGTGTTGCTCCATTTGGATTGTCATTTCTGTAGCATTTGGTTCTTAGAGATAGATTCTAATGGACATGTATATTAAGCATATTCTCCTTCTGATGGTTTTTAAGCAGTATTGCCTGTGGGGCTTCTCTCTTCCTTTTAAGTGAATTTGAGCTCTTTGTCAGGCACTAAGGAAATCTCTGTGTGTGAGTCCACTGAGGACTCACAATGATGGGAACCATGAGCTTAAACCCCAGATTGTTCCAGACTTGGGAGTTGTGTCTCTCATCACAAGGATGCTCGTTTATTTTCCCTTTTTCTGTCAGGAATACCACTTTGGATCCCAGTGTTGTCAGTGTTCAAATGACAATTCTGCCTAAGACCCTGCCCTGTGAAAGTGTCTTTGCTACCTGCTCTGCCGTGGGAAGTTTATTTTCTGTGCATGCACGGAGTTGTGTAAACAAACAGAAAACCCTAGGAAGGCTGTGGCAGTCCCGTTGGTTTGAACAACACCCCGTGAGCAGAATACCTGGCTGCTGATGAGGCAAATCCTTCCCCACTGCACTTTCTCCAAACCCCCAGTGCTTTGCTATCCCAGCATGAGGCTCATGGCACTGCTCTCCCTCTGCAGAGTGTTTAATTTTGATGGCTGCACTGTGATCCCGGCACGCAGCAGTTCCTCTTCCCGTGAGGATCGAAAAACACATGAGAAGCTTTGCGGTGCTGATGGCATCTGGTAGCCCCAAAACATTACACGTTACATTTCCTTCCCTCACCCCTGCATTGCTAAATGCTCCAGGAGTTACAAGCAGGTAACAACAAAATAATTTAAATGTTGGGGTCGAAACAAACCCTTTCCCTTGAATATCCATCGCACTGGGGTTTTGTTCCACTGTCAGGAAGCTTGCCATTTTCTTTTAAGTGAATAGTTATTTTTTGTTCAGGAAAAGGCAGCTGTAAGGGCAAACTGTACTTCTTTTTAATCATGTGAGCAGCTCTGTGGAAATCTGTGTCCCGAACTCGAGGTGGAAGTTGTTGACAGGGGGTAAGGTCGAGAAGGGCCCTTTGGGCCTGATCCATATCAGCTGAGGTCAGCGGGGCAGGCTTAGCCCTGAGTGCCTAAAGCTGCCCACTGGTTTTCCGTCCAGCTGGGAAGGGATGCCAGGGATTAATGTATGCTTTGTATGGCACTTCTCATATACAGTTGATTTAAAAATGCTTTTGTTAAAAAGAAAAAAAAGTTCACGCAGGGCAAAGATATTTTCGGCCTGAATTAGAATGTTGTTTGTCTTGGGTTGGAAGAATTACCTTTTGTGCGATAACACCACACTGGTTTTCATTATACCCACAACTGGCCACTCTCGCAGCCGCTGAAATATTTGTTACTTCCCAGGGTGGTTCTGGCCATGCCCTTTTTGACACGCAGGTTTCCCAGGAAAATCAAGCGTTTTGTCTTTTTGGTTGAAGGTTTGAGTCCAAAAAACTCGTATCAGTTTGGCATTTTGGAAGGTAGTGGTACAAGTGGAGAAAATCTAATATATTTCCTTCACAGCGTAGTTAACTAGTGTAGGTAGAAAACTGGCAGGCTAAAATTACTTTGCTAAATTTAAATGTAAGTAAAAAGCAGGCAATAGGAAAAAAATGAAAGGGTATCTCTAAATATGGACTTGCGGCCATATCTGTTATATTTAAACTGCATTTTAACCTCTTCTATTTATATTTAGTGGTCTGTGTATAATCTGGAGGGCTTAATTGAATTCAAGAAACAGCAATTTCACAATGAAACCCCAAGAGTTTATTCTGCTGTGGACAAGGTGCACGTCCTCGTTAATGGGCGATTTATCAAAAGTAAAACGTGTGCAGCGAGGTATTTTTTATGTTGTTTGAGAGCAAAAATGAGACTTGATCTAAAATAAGCATGAATGGATTTGCAACACGCCTGCTTTTCCCACACTGCTGTGGCAGGAGGATCTCCTGCTGCCTTGGGCGGCACTTTTCCTTGCGTGGAGTGTGAGATTCCACCACAGCATTTATTTTCCTGAACTTATCCCCGTTCAGAAATGCCCCTTTTTCATTTAGAAAGCTGCCATGGTCAGTGGATTGTTCTTGCACGCTGCTTGCATCAGCTGCAATCCCTCCTTGGCACAGCTTCGTCCCAATAACAAAATAAACATTATTCCAGGAACAAAATACATAGTTATTTTTGTTTGATAATGCATCGCATAAATATTAACCGTCTGCCCAAGGAGAAAACAATAAACACGTGTTTTCATTTTAGCTGGAGATGCAACCAGCTTTGATAGGGGACGGTTTAAAACCCAGGGCCTCGAGCTGTAGCCACACAACTCTGGGTGACCACAGCGGGTTTGGGAGTGGTTGCTGTGCACAGGTGGGGGTTTGGTTTTGCTTTGAGGCCTTCTGTGTTGATTCACTTCAATATTTAATACGTGACACCCAGGTGCTTACCGAAGCGTCTTGGCAGTAGCGTCGCTCCCGGCGCTGGTCCTTGTGCTTGGGCGCTCGGCAGCGCTGGTGGGATATCCCAAAGCTGCTGCCTCTTCCAGGCGCTGCTCCTGCCAACAAATATTGACTTCAGTTGCGTTTCAGGCCTCCTGAATTTGTCTGTAGCTGGGAACCCCACACACCTAATCAGCTGATTTGGCAGAGCGAGGCTGGTTTGTAGGGGATGACGAGCGCGGCGGCCCCGCGCGAGGCGAGTTCAGCAAATACCACCTCAAATGTGGTTTCAATCAGCTCCGCTCAGACACCCAAGCTCTGAGCTCCCTCCAGGAGGTCCGTAATGAAACAGCCTTGTTTTGCTTTTCACCTCGCAGAGGAGCGGCAGCGGGAGGAAAGCCCTGATTGAGCTCGCACCGGCCGCGGCGGGAGAGCAATTTGGGGTGCCGGGCTGGACGGGGCAGCGCGGAGGCGCTGGAGGCTGCAGGGTCTGGGAATGCTGCCTGTGGCCAACACTCAGCTCCTTCCCTAAGGGCAGCAGAGCAGGTCACAGCCCTGGCTGGGGCACAGGAACCCCGGCGAGGCTGTGCAGGTGTGAGTGGGTCAGGGGAAGGTTTTCTCTACCTGCTGGCCTCCCGTCATCCCAAAAGCGTTGCCTGCTGAATTAGCATCTTTTCCTCCTGCTTTTTTACTGTCTGCTACAAGTGGTCGGTAAGGGTCTGTTTTCTTTTTTTAATTTTATTTTTTTGCTACTATTATGCTGTTAAAACCTGCATTGATTTATCAGCTGTTCAGGTCGTTTAATTTTTCTGGTTCTGGGAGTGTTGGCGTAGGAGGAGCAGCTTTTGCTGCTCTGTAGATGACTTCAAATGTTTTGTGAAATCTGATTGATTTCTTCTAATTTTTAAGGGATATAGGTTTCCCACTTTCATAATTTTTGCATTGAGTTGATTACTTTATTTTTAGCTTCTCAAGTATGGATGTACACGGTATATTTGACCTGATTTGACTGAAAAAAACCCTTTCAACAAGTCACTTATTTTCTGATACTCAGTAGTTATAGCGCATGCTGTGTGATTTTCGTGCAATTAAATGTACATGTAAAAATCAGGGGTTTAGAAAATTGCATGACGTATCTCTTTCTGTAAATTACTCTCACTAAACGAGGAAAAAAAATGAAATATGCCAATCAAGCAATTCACTTTAGACAAACCGCATTTCTGTTAGGGTTCATATTTTTCTGTGTAAGTAGAAAAGGGTTATATACAGAAGGAAGTCTTGTAGTTATGCAGAAGGAAAGGCTTCTTAGCAAAATTCCGTTTTCTAAGGAGGCTTTGTCAGTTCTGAATAAACCCTGCAATAAATTTAAACCTGGTGGTTTAAAATTCTGTTTATAAAATGGACTGCTCTCTATAGAGTTCACAAATTATACACAAAGGATTAACTACTAAAGGAACATAAAGATGTTGCATTGCAACATGCACTGAGACTAAACTGAAAAATCTGCTTGGAAAAGCAGCTGATTTGCAGGACTTGCAGAGCAGATATGGGAAAAGTTCTCCATCATTTCTCCAAGGAACTGCTGTTGCTGTTCCACTGATTGTTCTGATTGTAGTTGGCTCTTCAAAGATTTCTAAAAGGTTTTTCTTGCACAGGCTTGTGCAAAAATTCGCATTAAAGGCAGGTTTGGAAAAGGAAAAAATAAAAGTTTTAATACCACATTAAGACATGATAATGGATTTAATAGCAAATCAAGATCTGGTGGGTATCTCGTGCATTTTCTTGAATTTCATTACATTTTCCCAGAATGTGAAGCTGGGAATTTGGACTGGTGCTCTTCATTCCTTTGCTACATTTATAAGTTCTCTGGTATTTTTATGTATTTATAGCAAACAGTTTGTGGCAGTCTCTGTATCTCTTGCAACCAAGACAGGCGAAATCATCTGTCACCAACATGTGTGTCAACATCCTGACACCGCCGAGTGCACCTTCTTTTGTAGGCACCTCCAAGGCTTCTTTTCAGCAGAGCAATTCATCACCCTCTTGAAATGAAGAGCTTGAGGAAATCTGAACCTGGCCTCCTCCTTCTTCTGTGCAGAGAAGTCAGTTCTAAGTGATGAGACTGAAGAATGGCTTTAGGAGGAGGGTAGGATTCGCCTCACCTCGCTGTAGCCATCCAAAAGTGAAGGATCTGGCTGACAGCAGTTGTGTAAGTTCCCAGCCTGGCCAGAGGACAGGTTAATTTTGCCAGTCTGAGACAGTGATGCTCATTTGGGAAAGGCACTGAAGATGCAGAAGATGCTCCATCAACTTGGCTGGGAATTGGGGTTGCAGGACTGGGTATTTTGGCTTCTACATGGCTGGCATGGAGTGCCCTGAATTCTGCATCCAGAGACAAATCCAGGCCCCGCAGCAGCTGATCTTAGGGAGACTGAAGGAAAAAATTTAAGTAAAATAGAGCAGAGACACCAGATGAATGTTGTACAGTCTGAGCGGAAATTATTATTATTGCTTATTTATTATTTTAATTTTAAAGTTTGATTTTAAGTAAACATAGCAGTTTAATTTTTACTGCCATGCTTCCTTTTTGTTTAGAAATAGGAACATTACAAATAGCAGCAGAAAACCCTTTTATGCTTTCTGCACTGCTCTCTTAACTTCATTGAAAAATTGAGTAAGAAAACATGAGCCATCATTTCTTTCAGCTTCAGAGCAAGATAGGAATGGATTAATGCTGCTGCCTTTCTATTAGGATTCTGTTCTGCTCATGAAGGAAATAGTAACCACCATTTACGGTGATTTCTTTTTTAGGCTGGTCCAACTGTATAGATGACAGCCCTGGCTCTATAGTTTGCTTAAATCTCTTGAAGCACAGCGACGGAAAGCTTGTTTTGGACAGGCCATGAGCTTTTTACCTGTCAGGGGCAGTTTTTAGCCCCTTGATGACAGTGGTCCCTGCAAGGAGCACAGCTGAGCTCCAGAGCTGCAGCCAGGCCTGCAGAGCAGCTCTGCATGGAGCCAGGGGGGAAGGAGGGGCGAGCTCTGTGTTTGTTATTTGCTTGTGATTTCCATGACAGTTTACAGGAGACAGGAGTTGCAACCAAATGTGAGCCCAGGGAGCTCGGCCTGTGGTCGGTCTGCAGAGCAGGAATGTGGGATGGGGGGTCAGGATCAGGTTGTTGAAGGATGCAGGAGCCGAGGTGAAGGGAATTTGAGCTGTCCTCCACTCCTCTCCCTCTGGGTTAGCACCTCCCTGTGTGATGTGGCATTTGTGGCGCTGGGGTGGGGCACTGCCCCCTCAGCCGCCCACAGGGGCACCTCCAGCCTGTTTCTGCCCCTTGGGCTCATCCCGACAGGTTTCGGTCCAGGATAGGATTTATATAACTCACTCCTTGCTTTTTTGGTTCCACAGGACTAGAGAGGAGTGAGAAGTACTAGAAATCTATTTTGGTCACTAAAGTAAGCAGACATGACTCAGAATACTCACTGGGAACAGATCTGCTGGATGAAAAGGTGCCATTTTTACATAGTCACTTTTCTGACCGTGCCCTTTAAACTCTTACAAAAATAGAATCCTTTCTCTGGCACTTCTCTTGGAAGGCAGGAACGGGAGCGAGAGCGAGGACGTTTGCTGCGCTGCTTTGGAACCAGACAAACTGTGCACGTTTTGTAAGGCGAATGTAACATGTGTTTAACACCAGGAAGAGCAGAAAGGAGGCATTTTAAATTCGTGGGGAGGGGATTTGGGCTTGGATAGTTTTACCATTTGCAGTGGAAAAGCGTGATCCCTCGTTCCTGCCTGTTACGGCTGGATGAATTCTGGCCGGCAGCTCCGCGCCGGTTTCTGGCATCCTCGTGTCCCTGCAGGAGCAGGTTCGGATCAGTGGGCTCGTCTGGAGCACGGAGAGGCTCTGTTTGACCACTGCCTCTGGATCCTCTTGGACTGAGTGGCCTCAGCTAAAAATGAGCCTGAAACCACGCTGACGTAATCCGTGTTTATGGACCTGTGAGGAAACAAATCATCGCTGGCAACCAGAGCCCCGACGTGGTTGTCACTCACGCGAGGGGCGAGTTCCCCCCGCACTGGTGAGCCCAGGGCCCCTCCAGCTCCTGGGGAGGCTGATGGAGCCGGGCTCTTCCCCCTCCAGCCAGATCCCCATCCCTGTCGACTCTCATCTGTGTCCCATGGAAAGGATTAGCAAGGCAAATCATTTCACAAAAAGTCACTCCCGGCTAAGTAGGTGATACTGAATTTTTGAACTCCTCTCGTCTCTTTCTCGTTTTTAATGGTTTGGTAGGAAGCTGGAGCCTGGCTGGTGCACGGAAACTCAAAACCAGTGGTGTAAGCACACCACATGTGCTTCTGGGTGTTTGACAGTCCTGTTGTTCTCCTTTGGAGCACTGCTCTCTTGAAAAGAAAAACAACAAGCCCGTTTTAACGTATTTATCACTTTCAGTTGGTTTTACATGGAAAAAGAACACCAACCCATAAATTCCTCTTCCTCGTCTGTTCCAGAATAGTCCGTGAAAGAGTTTGAAAACTCTGAATTCCTGTTCAGTGGATGAAGTCTTGACCTTGCTGAATGGCTGAAGCTTCTCTGATGGCTTTCAAGGGGGCAAAGCTCTTCAGCTTAAGTGTTTCTTCCTCATGTTTCTGCTGGGGCTGGAAAGCCCTGTAAGTGTTCTCACTGCTGATTTCCTAAAGCCTTAATTTCCCCCCAGTTACTACAGCATTTAAAGGCACTGTCTTTTTCGCACAGGAAACAGCCACTGCTTTTTCTCTTGATAAAATTTCCCTTGTATGAGCTCAGAGAATTTCCACTTTCTCTGTGTGGGCTCATCTTTCATAGCGGAGGAGACACGGGTCATACGCCTGCAGATCTCACAACTCCCTCCTGCTCCATCCCTGGCCTCCTCCCAGTCCCTTGGCAGGCAGGAGTCAGTGAAGATTTGCTGTCAAGGTCTCCCGTTTTAATTCCTCGCCGGACCCGGTAGCTTCCTCTTGCTGGGGAATCCTATTTTTTCTGGTTTAAATTTGAAAGGCGTTTTGGATATGATGACATTTACAGCCGAAGCACATCACCTCTAATATTGTCTCCTTCTCGTGAAGCAAGTCAGGCAAGGCACAAGGGAGGAGAAGGGAGGAAAAGCCCAGCAGGCTTGTGGGACACACAGGATTGTCACTAACCCAGCACTGAGCGGCCCTGGGGATGGTCCTCCCTTGTCAGCCCCACTTGTGTTGTCTGAAGGGAAACTTTTAAACTCCAGTGTTTGAGTAGAGCTGGTTCAGAAGTTTTCTGTGCTACAGAAACACAGAATCATTAAGGTTGGAAACCTCCAAAATCATCGAGTCCAAGCTGTGCCCAATCCCCACCTTGTCACCCAGCCCAGAGCACTGAGTGCCACACTGTCCAGGCCTTCCTTGGGCATCTCCAGGGATGGGGACTCCAAACCTCCCTGGGCAGCCCCTGCCAAGGCCTGACCTCCCTTTCCATGGGGAAATTGCTCCTGGTGTCCAACCCGAGCCTCCCCTGGCCCAGCCTGAGGCCGTTCCCTCTCCTCCTGTCCCTGTTCCCTGGGAGCAGAGCCCGACCCCCCCGGCTGCCCCCTCCTGTCAGGGACTTGTGCAGAGCCACAAGGGCCCCCCTGAGCCTCCTTTTCTCCAGCCTGAGCCCCTTTCCCAGCTCCCTCAGCCGCTCCTGGGGCTCCAGCCCCTTCCCAGCTCCGTTCCCTGCCCTGGACACGCTCCAGCCCCTCCAGGGCTCTCCTGCAGGACCCAGAACTGGGCACAGCCCTCGAGGGGCCTCTCAGTGCCCGGCACAGAGGGACAATCCCTGCCCTGCTCCTGCTGGACACACAATTCCTCATCCAGCGCAGGGCAGAGGGAATGAATGAGGCACTTGGCTTCTAGGTGAACTAAATGTTACTATTGTAGTGCTATAATTACAAGGGTTTTAAATTAGGTATTGACAGCAGTTGGGAGCTGGTTCTCCACTGTGCTGCTGGCAGGCACTGAGATGTGTACCAGCTCCTAAGGGGGAGCAGGCTGTGAGAATAACTCATTAACGAATTGCTCCACAGTGCTGCTAGTCCACATGTGGTGTGAGGGCTGCTGGGGGTCTGGAAGACATTAGGACGTGGTCTGAGAAAGGGCTGCACAAGAAAGGCAACAAATAGCCCCACAGAGCCAGACCCCCATTCCCACACCGCTGCCAGGTACGTGCCCGTGTCACCCCGAGCCAGGGAGCTGTGCCGGGATCCGATTCCCTCACCCTCCTGCTGTGAGCCCAGGTGGGTGGATCCTGAGTGATTGCACATGAAGGGAACCTTTGCTTGGTCACATCCACGCGGAGCAGGTCTTTTTCTGTCAAGGAGGATGAATACTTGCCTCTTCTTCCATGTGCTTTTGCTGCATGGGCTGGGCTGAGGGATGCTGTTTCCACATCCGTGTTTCCAGTGGTAATGAATGCTACGGGGAAGCGGACGGCGGTGAGCCCATTTCCTTCACAGTGGGAGGAAAGTAGTAATTCAGGAGACCATTAAACATTAGAAATACCTCTGCGAGGTCCCTACAAAGACACACTCCATTTAGATTAAAGTCCCGTAGGGCCAATTACCTGGGAAGAACATAAGAACTTAAACAAAAGCTGAGTTAGGTATGCTGCCCACCAATGGCTTCGAGCAAGAATGGATGCAGTGAGGAAACACTCGTGTGTATTATGAAAGTGAGAACACTGAGAGTAGGTCTGTGTAATAACCCACTTTTACTGTTCCCCCAGGATCAGCGTGCACAGGAAATATCTGTGGCATGCTTGCTTTTCCTGGAGATGACAGCAACCCTTTGGCAACCACTTTGTTTGATACTTTTCAAAACGTTGGGCTGTTGTTTTATGAATGTACTCTGATTTTCCAGCTGCCAGAGCCTTTGTGCTTGGCTTTCTACCTTTCCTAAACTTGCCCATTCCCATTCCAACCCTGGATGCTTCTCCATGAGTACCCTTAGGTAGCTGTGATGATGCCTCTGTTTTTCTCCATGTCACCATTGGGATGAGGCTTAAAAAAACCAGGGAAGCCAACAAAAGTCCCTAATGCTCCTTGTGTCAAAATAACCTCTATGGCCTGTGCTCCTCTGTGTGGGTGGCTCTGGAGTCCTGGAGATGGAGGGTGAAGGAAAACAAATTTGAAACTCTTTGTTTCTGTCAGTGTTTTCTAAGAGTGGTCTGAGTATTTTGCACGAGATTACAAGGCAGAGTTTGATCCTGACACTGGGGTTAAAACCTGCCTTTGCTTCAGCAGCTAGACCCCAGTTTTATTTGAACATTTAGCTATTTGCAGTTAGACCTGAGCACCAGAGTGCACTGATCCTTCAGGCAAGGGATTTTGAAAATGAGCCAGTTTTAAGACACTGGAGCAACATGTTCCTTAAAGTGTTTACTGATGCAAATTGCTGCCTGGTCTTGAAATGGCCTCCTACCTTCAACATCATAAAAGAACTTTCTTGAGAGAAGACACAATAAACAGTCTGAGGTCTAATAAGTGGACAAGCAAGGCTGAAAGGTTTTAAAATACTGCTTGCTTAAATAAGAGTCATTAACATTGTAACTGATAATGAGAAAAATGCTCATGCCATTAGTGGTTTACCACTTTGGTTCCAAGAGGATAAAAACAGCTTCGTAAAAGAGACCGCAGACTGTCCATTTTCAGCCTCAGCGCAGGGCAAACGCTTCAGGAAAAATACAAACCCAGTAATTTAAAAGAATAATTTAGTATTTGTGTTTGGGAAGCATGCTCGAAATGCCTTTTGAACGCAGGAGATTGTGGTGTTGTGTGAGCCCCAGCGTGGGGTGTCCTTGCCTTGGTGCCGTGGTGGGACACTGGCTCATCCACCTGCTGGGAGCAGGGCAGGAGCAGCCTCTGCCTTCCAGGCTGCCTTTGGGATCCCCATCTGCATGGGGAAAGCTGAATTTGCATTTTCCAGGTAGCGGCCCAGGGCTCAGCGGGTACTTGAGGCCGTCCCGGGATCCTTCCTGCAGTGGCCTTGCTGTTTCCTGTTGCAGGAGTAGGGAAGTTTTTTGGGAAATGGTGAAATTTCAGTCCCAGCTCAGCTTCCTGGTGGAGGAGATAAAAGGTGCTGGGTCTGGGAGGCACTCGGTGCCTCAGGGCACTGCTGGGACTGGGTGGCTGAGGAGCAGTGTCAGCAGCAGTGGCGTGACCTCCTTTGACTCATCCATCTGGGCCAGGTGATCTTTTCTTTAGGGATGGCTCCTTCTCCTTCTTCTGCACCTCTTTCTTCCTCTGGGCCCTGTCTCCTGCTCAGTGTGTGGGGCCTTGTGTTGACCTCAGCCGGGACTTTGACACAATCACAGAATGAATGAGTTGGGTTGGAAAGGACCTTAAAGATCACCTTGTTCCAACCCCCGAGAAAACCGGGTGTTTCCTCCTGGGAAAGCAAAGTTTGGGACTCAGCGTGCTGCTGCATTCCTCGTCGGTAGTAAGGAACTAGAAACAAGGTCAGGAGGAGGTTGAAATGCGCTTTCAGACTATCTCTGGTTGTAAATCCAGCTGCCCTGGGTTTTACTGATGCTTCCTGCAGCCCTGCTGCACCGACCACAGGGCTTGCTCTTACGTAAAGATGGAAAGTTCCCCCAGCTCCCCCCATGAAAATGACTGTTGTGCCTTATTCAAAAAGAGAACTCAATCGAGGCAGGAACACAGCTGGGCGAATGACAAGAGAAACAGAGCCGTGCCAGGGTGAATTTTTATGGAAATGCTCTCTGAATAGTATTTCCATGAAAAGGCAACGTACTCGCAGATGGAGGCTGCATTGCATGAAGGAGAGTGTGTTGTACCACACCCTGAATCTGTCAAGGTCTATAAACTTTTCACATATTTTAAGTTCAGGCAACAGAGAGGCAATATTTAAGACACAAAGGTTTTCTTCTTTATGTCAATGTAATTATGTTATCCCCAAAGGAAGAAAATGTGAGCCAGGGGAAAATAAAAAGGGAAGTTTGTGGAAGAAACGTTTCAAGTATAAAGTAAAGGTCAAATATAATTTGAAATAGAAAGTAAATTGATCTATCAGAAAGGACACTTTTCAGGATCATGGAAAGATCTTGATTTGACATTTCAACAGCATCCTAGAGGTAGCAATGACTCGTAGGTCTTTGTCGGGGGGTGTGGTGGTCCTTTTAGTGGAGGAGAAGGCGTGGCTTAAAAACTACAAAAACTTAAAACCTTTTCCCTGTTGACGGCAATGGGACTTTTCTTTGTTCACATTACCAGAATAAAAGATTAGGGGAACTGTATAAGAAGCAAGAAATGAAGGATGATTGATGTTAGTGTTCAAAAAGTGGGAGAAGGGGAAAAAAACCTGAGCCCAGTCTTGAAACTGCCACACTTGGATTTACTTGAGCACCTTTTTTTTGGGAGCTGTTGTAGCCTTCTCAGTGGGTTGGTCTCCAAATTGCCTGACTGATTTCACTGTAGACTTAGTGGCTATCAGCAGAGCTCTTCCAAAAGGTGATTTTTGAAATGAGTTAATTTTCCCTTGTTTCTGGGACTTTTCCATGTCACACCAATCAAGTCTGAAATGTGCTGAGAGAGGAGTTCTTGAGGCAGCCTTGAAATTTTTTCAGCCTTTTCCTGCGTGTTGCTTTCTGAAATAAGGGGGAATGCATTTTTTAATTTATGATGGCTTACAACTTGATGTCAGGGCTGTCCTAAGAATAATAATCAAGGATTGTTATACTGACTTGATTGTTTACATTTCCTTTTGGCACTGCCAGTGGTAAGCCAGAGGTAATAACACTAAATATATTCCTGTCATCCTCTCCAAACTTGTCACCACAGAAGAGAAGATGACTGTGCACGTGTTTTAAAGATGAAGGCATTTGACAAATGCCATAATGTCTTCATAAAGGTCTGCAGTGGAGATCCCATTACAGGAAAACTTTGGAATGGGTAGGCCTTGGCTCTAGGAGTTGGGAGTAGAGCTGAGTGACAGCCATGCTTAAACTGTTGGATTTGAGAAAGGGGAAAAACAAACTAAAAAGGAATCTCAGCAGGGGATTGTGAATTTGTGAGCGGATTTGGTGGTGGCATTGCAGAGCTGAGAGATGGGCTCTGTAAGGGGTTGGGAGGGCTGTTGCTCCCTCATACTGATGTCAGTCTGTTCCCTGCATCCCAGCCAGCTATGGAGTTGGGGATCCATGGTTTTTTGAGGACTTTACAGTGAAATGACCGGGACTCACCTGCCAGCAGCACCTGGGAGCGCATCCCCCCCATTATGTGACAGTGGGACGCGTCCTTGCTCCTCTCTCTGAAGCCCCCAAGCCCATCTAAGAAATGCAATAAGCCAGGCAAAGGCAGCAGTAGCGAGCGCTGACACGGGTGGAACACCCCTGAGGATGGAGCAGGGGATCCCGTTACCTGCACAGCCTTTCAGCCTGCACAGAGTGGATGTTGGCCCTTCCAAAGCTCTCCTGGTGAGCAGAGAAAGGCAAGAAAGTGCTTCTGACATCCCCGAGGTTTGGCTTTAGAAGGCTTGTGTCAGCCCAAGTGGCTCAGCAGATCTTGGGGATGGCTGTCCCAGGGTGGCAGGACAAGGCTGGGTTCAATCTGCCACAGGCAATGAAGTGTTGGGGCTGTGCTTTCATCCCCTTAGAGCCTTGACTTCCAGCCTGCCGTTTATCTGGGGCTCTTTATCATCCCTCGTGTCCTTACAGGCACATCTCGCTACAAGAAGCAGTTCAGTTCTCCTAAAAAGAAGAAAAATCAGTTTGCATCAGTGCATGACTGCCTTCTATCTCTGCTGAACCCCCACACACCCACAAACATTGTCATGCACCACTTACTTTGCACTAGAAAGGGGATATTACATCTCTAGGTTATTTCCCCAGTACTTTTATTGTTCAGCCCACTACAGGAAGGGTTCAGGGAGTATATCCAGAAAGATGTTTTTGTTCCCCCACCATGGGTTTCAGTCCCAAGACTGCCAATTAAATTATCCCATAAATCCTCCATTATAGGTAGTAAAACCTAATTTTAGATTTCCTGCCCGCTCTAGTGTCCTGCCTGATTGCTACCAGTTGGAGAGAGGCTCAACCTGTTAAGCAGACAATTGGAGTGAATTGGCTGTTTCTTTCTGTGCCACATGTGGAGAACTTTTTAATATCTGGCATTTGGTCATAATTCTCTCTGGCTATTTTCTACCTTTTAGTAGCTCAAATGTTGGAGGGTTTTCTGTTGGGTTGGTTTTTTGGGTTGAAAAATAGACATCTGCAATTTATTCTTCTGTCAAAGTGTTTGTGAGAGAAAAGCTTGTTATGCTGTGGATAAGGAACAATGTTATTCTGACTTCATCACTAAAACATTAATAGTTTAAAATTAGTTTTTATATAATTCTGTGTAAAAGCACTGTGTTAGTAGAGCTAATACACTTCTGTGTAAGCTGAAAATGTATCAGGTTATCTGAATATTCTTTCATTCTTGTTCAAATACAAATATATTATTTAGCTGCAGTGATGATTTTCTTGAGGGCAACTTCTGCTAATCATATTCTTATGGAACAGCGTTTATTTTAAATACAGTCTTGTTAAAAATTCCTATTTTACTCTGAGTATAAATGACCTCTTAGCTTGGTATTTTTCTTCCTAAGATTTACTGAGGGCAACTAATAGATAAATTTGTCACAAAAAGTGGGTTTATTATGTGAATAAGGTGTAGGTGCCTTGGTCTTTGGACAAAGGGATATTTGTGTTTGAATATCCTTTTGTCACTGAAATTGAAGTAGATTCAAGAATCTGTGAGGAAAACTGAAGCCTAAAACACTATGAGAAATTCACAATAATTTTTTTTTGTTTCTTTGCTAGATTTGTTGTTTTTGGCCTGGCAAAATTCCTGGCCAAATCACAGATTTGGATACTGTGGCGGCACCTTTGGTTATCTTGTACCCCCACAAAGCACTGTCTGTGTTTCCTGCCTGGATAAATTGGTGATGTTTTAACAACTCTGTGTCAAACCAGGAAGGTGTGTGACAGTCGGGAAGGAACTTTTCCATCTCCTCAGTACAGTGAGAGGAAGATTAATCCAAGATACTGGGTGTGTATAATCTTACAGGTATTTGCAAAAGGGAAAAGTATTGCTGTGAGACATCACACAGAAGGAGCGAATGCTGCTTCTCATGGAATCATGGAATGGTTTGGTTTGGAAGGGACCTTAAAGCTCATCCAGTGCCACCCCTGCCATGGCAGGGACACCTTCCACTGTCCCAGGCTGCTCCAAGCCCCAGTGTCCAACCTGGCCTTGAACACTGCCAGGGATGAGGAGTCCACAAATTCTCTGGGCACCCTGTGCCAGGGCCTCCCCACCCTCACAGGGAAGAATTTGTTCCTAATATCCAACCTAGCCCTGCTGTCTTTCAGTTTGAAGCCATTAACAGCATCTCAGAATAAAGTAACACAGGGGCCGCACCAGCACTTTTCTGGAGATCCAGCTTTGCTGATCCATCAACCTTGGAATCATAGGATCATTAAGGTTGGAGAAGACCTTTAAGATGAAGTCCAGCTGCTAACCCAGCACCACTAAACCATGTCCCCAAGTGCCACATCCACACGCCTTGCGGGACACTTCAGGGAGGGTGGTTCCACCATCCTGTTCCCATGCCTGACCACCTTTCCAGTGAAGAATTTTACTTCCTAATATCCAATCTAAACCTTCCCTGGCGCAACTTGAGGCCATTTCCTCTTGTCCTGCTGAAGTCCTTGCCTTGCCCAGGTAAACTTCAGCTGAACCTGCTGGTGACAGCCCCAGCACGTGGTGGTGGTGCTCAGAGGGTGGCAGGAACTTGTCACTTACAAAGTGTCGGTCCTTGCTGATGGGCAGGACTGTGGGCACAGAAAGGGTTTTGTTCAGATGGGCAAATCCATGTTTTTTAGTGATCCCAACCCATAGTTTGTGAGCTGCAAAAGGAGTCAGCCCCTTTCAGCAGTGCTGTCCTGTGTGGATTCTCTGATGTGCAGCTTTTTAGCTTTCCCCTCAGTAGGGCACCAACTCTGTTTCCTTGCTTCACCCAGCTGTTTGCTTCCCCTCAATCTTGATGGAATGTAGTATTTTCAGGTCTATTAAACCCTGTTAAATTTGGGAAAAAACAGACAATGATTCCTAAGCTGATGGAAGAAAGGTTGAAGAACACTCCTTTGTGCGCACAACATGGTATCTCAAGTCTCATTCCTTGAAGAATGAGGCTAAAAATGGAACCATCGTGGTCTCCTTGCTAAAGGGATCTTCTCCACCTCGCTGTGTTTACTCTGCTGTGGCTCAGTGTGGGGAGATTATCATTTGTTGAGTGGTGCCTGAAGCACTGTATAAAAAATAAAGCATACACAAAGACTAACAAAGAATAGAAGAAAGGAATTCAGGCCTCCCAGTCATAGCACTGTGCCTTTAATGGTTGATGAAATATTGTATGCATGCTTTCAGTTGTATTATTTGTCCAATTTAGGAACCTGGAGATAGGAGGAATGGTAACATCAGTGCTCAGGATGGGGAACAGGCAGAAAGGAGGAAATAATCTGTGTTTTCTGTAGAAGTTAAGTGTGAGAGTGACAGGCAGGGCCTTTTGGGGTACAGAGCTCTGTGAAGTGCTGCTGAGTTACTTGGATGTGGTTGACTTTAGGAATCAGTGGAATTGTGCTGCATAATCAAAATTTCAGATTGCCAAAGATAGTGCCTGTAGAAGAAGCCTTGAATTGTAATCCGAGTGACTTTAATGCATGTTTGTTGTACTCTGAATTTCTAATTTTTGATACAGCAAGAACTGTAGGATCATCGAATGATTTGGGTTGGAAGGAACCTTACAGACCATCTCATACCAACCCCCTGCCATTGGCAGGGACACCTTCCACTGTCCCATGTTGTTCCAAGCCCCTTCCAACCTGGCCTTGGACACTGCCAGGCATCCAGGGGTAGCCACAGCTTCTCTGGGCACCCTGTGCCAGGGCCTCCCCTCCCTCACAAGGAACAATTCCTTCCACATGTCTAACCTACATTTCCCCTCTTTCAGTTGGAACCCATCCCCCCTTCTCCTGTCACTCCAGTTCCTGATGAATTGTCCCTCTCTGGATTCCTTGTAGCCCCTTCAGGCACTGGAAGGTGCTGTGAGGTCTCCACACAACCTTCTCCTCTCCAGGCTGAAGAGCACCAACTTTCCCATCCTGTCTCCATAGGGAAGGTGCTCCATCCCTCTTATCAGCCTCATGGCCTCCTTGGGATGTGCTCCAGCAGTTCCATGTCCTTGTTATGAAGGATCTAAGAACGACTCTCCTTATGAAAGACATGGAAGAAATGAACACAATTTGATACCCGTCCCAGTAACGCTGGGAGTTCTGCACTGATTGATTGCACTGGGCACTTTCGTACTTATCTCATTTAAAAATATTTGCTTTTTACACCAGGCTGAGAATTTTGCTGAATATCCAATATCTTGCATGGGAATGCCCTTAATTCCAGGTATCCGGCTTCAGAATTTGAACAAGGCTTGTGTCAAGCCTGTGCTGTCTTGAATATGCTACTGTTACCAGAAAAAAAGTCTCTCTGGTATGCTAAGAACAGGGGACGTGCTGGGGTTTGCAATTTTAGCATTACAGATTCTTTATTATTAATAGATTAGCGGGGATTTTTCCAAAGACTCCTATGAGTCAGAAGAGTTCCTGTTACTAAATTTCATATATTCATTTATTTATACAACTATACATGAGGCCTTATGGTCTTTTCAGCCCCGAAAGAGCCAAGGTACTGTAAGTGTAAATGCAGTTTATTGAGTCCTGGAGATCATAAATATCTCCTTTAACATCTGATTTATCTTGAACTATGTACATTGAAAGAAGTGTCTCAGCATTAGGAAAGAAGGGGCATTTGCTGCTCTTTTGGACAACCTGTGTATTCATACCCAGAGCAAAACTTTGGCAGAGAGTGGTTAGAATTAAACTGTCACCACCAGGCCAATTTTAATTCATATTCTGTGAGGTTATATGAGTTTTATAGGTTCATTTATTTTCCTGATTAACAGTCCAGTCCTGCTCCTGACAAAGTCTCCCTTTTTTTTTCATTCCTGTGGCTTCCCCAAGACGAGCAGAAGAGATAAAGTCTTGGGCAGAGGGAAATGTGAGGAGAGGAATTTCAAGGGAGGAAATTCACTCTCCCAACATAAATTTGTCTGGACTTTGTGACAGCGTTCTGGGTTTGTACCACGGAGAAATTGTCCAGACAGATCTTGGCGATGCAAGACCTCAGTGTACAAGGGAGCCAGCTCCAGACAGTGCCTCGTGGAGCCTCTGCCATGCTGGTAAATCATGGAATCATGGAAAGGTTTGGGTTGGAAGGACCTTAAAGATCATCCAGTTCCACCCCCCTGCCAAGACCAGGGACACCTTCCACTATCCCAGGCTGCTCAGAGCCTCAGCCAACCTGACCTTGAAAAAATCAGTATAACACTGATATTATCTTTGTCTTTCCTTGCTATCTCACCACTACTGGAGTGGAATAACTGGTAGATACTGTTTTCTTGGAAACTAAAGCTGATTAGAGACTACCTCTCTTTTATTTCCTTCAACAATAACTAAAAATAGAGAGAATTAAGAACATTTTCAATAACTGAATGACTGTAATAGAGTGTTCTCAGCAAAATGATACACTGTGGTTTCATTTTCCACAAGCAAACAAAGGTGGTACATCAAGACATGCGGGTGATGGTGATAAAGTTGAGGAGTATTGTACCATAAAAGTGCAAAATGCATTGACAATATAAAAAAAAAAATCTGATGAGAAAATATTTTGGGTCAAAATGATAAACTAACCTGGGCCTGCCATAAAATATTCCAAGATAAGAGGGGATTTAAAAGACCATAGTGGTCATAATAACCTTTGGACAACCTGGGCATCCCAGGCTGTGTGTGCTGCTGTTACTTTATTCCCAAGGGTGCAGTGAAGACTGGCACAAAGCAGGGTATTACTTATCCTCCTTGACCTTCTGACATAACAGCCAGTGTTGTATTCTGCTTTTCCTTTGCCGTTATCTCTTCTTCTTTCCTGTGGAAAGCAACAGCTAGGAAACAAGCTGTGTCCTTGCCTGTACATTCCCTCATACATATTCTGCTTTTTTCTTTTATTTGCCTTTCACCTGATGACTGTGTTAGAGGCAGCCTGTGTCCTGAGGGAATGTTACATGAGCAGGGAATCTGGCTATGAAATTACTTCCAGAGTGGTATTTTTTTTCCCAGTGATTATGGAAAATAACATCTCTGCATGGCTGGTGCACTGTTTACCTGTTAATTTGCATGAGTGAGTGCAGGAAGAGCTTTTTTGGCTGGTGGGGCATCACCTGTGCTGGTTTCCAACAACCTTATGGTGCCCAAGGTCTTGCTTTAAACTTGTAGTGCTGAACACTTTGACACTCAGTCACCACGAGTGTCCCATTTTTCCATAGCTGAGATGAGAAGGGGGAGTATTTACAAGTGTAGGAAATTCTTTGTAAGGAGTTCTTGCTCCTAAGCACAAATTACTATTTTTCAATCCCTTTCATTTGTTTCACAGACACTGCAGGTGTCCACAACTGTGCTTTAAAACATTTAGAGTAGTAGTTTGGGTTGTTTTTTTTTTTTTTAATAAAACCTTTAGTCATAGGGTGGAAAAGTCTGTAGCTCCATGGTGGAAATACCTGGGAAGTAGAATTCGTCCATGCTAGTCCCTGCTAGGATTTTAACAAGATCTGCTTCCATCTTCCTCATTTTGATTTCAGATGATGGGTGTGTGCTTGTATTTTTTTAGGTAAATATCTTTGGTTGGATTGTCCTGCCTCAAAGCCAAACTCCAGCAAGAATTTCTTGGACTCTACAGGAGTCATCCCACAGCTTGCAATGGAAGATTTGCTGTTTATCCCCATGGAAGGGTTTTTAAGCTAAGGCAATGCAAACTAAGCTGCAGAACAGTTGCAGCTCCCAAGAAACTTTCATATTGAGGCCAGTGCCCATTTTCTGCCCCAGCATGAGGAACAGAAGGCATCAATTAAATTAATTTTACTTATTTAGCCCTGAAAGTTCGTGTGCAGACCCTTCCTCTAGTTAACAGCATGGCTGGAGAGGAGAAAGTGTACTTCGTAGCTGTACATTAAATATTTATCTCCTTAAATGCTACTACATTTTTTCTTTATATTCCGTGTCAAGAATTCCACGGGGAGAGAAGAAGTTTCTAGGTTAGGGAGGGAAGCTGCCCAAATGCAGCTATGAAGATGCTTGATCCAAGCTGGGGATTTGGTTACTGTTTTAAAATTCTTTTCTCCCCCCCGTTTAGTAGCTGTGATCCTGGCAGGGACGCGGGGTTTTGTGGCAGATGGTTGTTATACACACTGAAAGGACTGTATACTTCCAATATGCTCCATACGCCATTAAATGCTGTAAAAGCCTGGCAGACTTTATAGTTTGCATCCTGCCATTAGAGTTCCCTCTGAAGTCTGTCAGAGGGATGTAATTCCACTCTAATTAAAGCTATTCCCCTTTTCCAAATGTGAAACCGGCCTAATTAATGACTAATTGTTTCACAAATATAAACGAGGCCTAATTGTTCCTTACCCCCTGACTACATGCCCTGCTTACTCCCAGCTAAGCAGAACTGCTGTGAAGGGTGTTTTGTCTCCATTAAACTCCCTCTGTAGCCACTGGAAAAGGGAAGATATTTGGAGTGTGTTATTTTTCCGTCGATGGTGAACGTGGTCTCCCTGAGGGGGGATTTTTTTTGTGGGTCCCCAGCTGCCCTACAGGCCTCAGAAGTGGGATGAAGATTGTCAAATCGCTGTGCTTTGTGCACTTCAGGAAACACCAGCTCATGTCCTCCTGCCTTTGTGTGAGGAGAGGGGGGGAAAAGGATGTTGGGAGCAGCTACTTGAGGCAAAATGAAATGAATGGAGGATCTGTGATGTCTGAGATCGGGTCAGTTACCAGCTCAAGGAGTTCCTCTGCAAGGTGAGAGTGGCTTGAAGATGAAGTGCGTGAATTATACACAACCCATCCTGAAAACACTCTGAAAGTGTTTCTCAGACAGTGAGTGGGAGTGACAATACTGATTTGTTCTTACCATCCCAACTCTATTTCATTAGCACAAAGATAAGTCAAAGCTTGGGGTGGTGAGGACAGTACTTTACTTTTTTATTTCTGCTGAAAAGAGTCACTGCTGTTGGAGATTGGGTATTGACGTTTATGCACACCTGGAACATAAAAAAGTGGAAGAAATTGGATCTGCATTTAAAGGAAGCATTTTGCATCAGTTAAATTCTTTGAACTTGCAGCTTGCTTTATTCCTTCTCTTCTTTTAGGGGTACATTTGTTTAAGGAACAGCAAGACTGATGTTACAGAGAACATAAATCTTAATCTACATGCTAACATGCCTAATAAAAGGTCTTTAATACCGACATACCTGAGTTTTTCTAATGGTTAATAACTTCAGGGAACCCAAAACGAAGTTTCAGAGCTGCACCAGAGCTTTGAATCCTGCTAAAGCTGTGATCATACATTAGTTCTGCCATGTCAAGCCAGTGGTTTGAAGAACTGATGAGGCCACCATGGCCACATGCCAGTTTTTTTAAATGTACTGATAGGTGGCAAAAAGATATTTTAACATGTAGTCAGTACGAGATACCTACAATGCCTGTTTGGCCCTCAGAAATGGAACATAGCCTAATTACCTATTTTAAGGGTTCATGTGCTCTTGAAATAATGCCTTCACTTGTAACACTACACACATGCACAGATGTACCCACAGAGATGGACAATAAATCTCTTTTTTAGCTGTACCGAATTGCTACAACAGTCAGGTAGTAGCCAGTGTAGCACTGAGAAAAGAAGTCAAAAGCGTGAATAAAAAAAGTCCAAAGTTTGCAGAATAGACAAAAAAAAAATTACTATTATTACCATCCTTGGCTGTGTAATGGGAAGGTGCAGAGAACTGACAGAGCTGCACTTCTCTCAGAGGGGTGCAGCAAAAGTCCAGAGGGATGCAGTTTAACTTGCAGCAGTGGAAACTATGACTAGGAATAAGAATAAAACCCAGACTGTTCTGAGGGTGGCCACAGCTAGAACAGGTGGCCAGAGCAGTGGTGTAATTCATAGAATTATCGTAGAATCATGGAATGGTTTGGGTTGAAAAGGACCTTAAAGATCATCTCATTCCCACCCCCTGCCATGGGCAGGGACACCTCCCACTGTCCCAGGCTGCTCCAAGCCCCAGTGTCCAGTGCCTTGGGCACTGCCAGGGATCCAGGGGCAGCCACAGCTGCTCTGGGCACCCTGTGCCAGGGCCTGCCCACCCTCCCAGGGAACAATTCCTTCCCAAGATCCCATCCAGCCCTGCCCTCTGGCACTGGGAAGCCATTCCCTGGCTCCTGGCCCTCCAGCCCTTGGGAATTGTCTCTCTCCATGTTTCCTGGGGCTCCTTCAGGCCCTGCAAGGCCACACTGAGCTCACCCCAGAGCTTCTCCTCTCCAGGCTGAACAATCCCAGCTCTCCCAGCCTTTCCTCCCAGCAGAGCTGCTCCATCCCTCTGCTCATCCTGGTGCCTCCTCTGGCCTCTCTCCAGCAGCTCCACGTCCTCCCTGTGCTGGGCCCAGGGCTGGGGCAGCTCTGCAGGTGGGGTCTCTTATCACCATCCGTGGTGGGCAGTTTACATTGGTAAGGAGTAGAAACCATTTCTTGAGGGGTGAATGAAGAAAATAGAAGCAGATACAAAACTTGGCCCACACTGTAAGTTCCTGTCAAACACAAAGCAGTTTAAAGGCTCACAGTCGAACACCACTGTTGTTTTGGCAGTCCTCTGCCATCTAGATTGGTTTTTCTTTGCTATATCTCCATGGTGTGTGTGCACTTCACCATTTGGGAAATCTGAGGCCAAAGGGTGTTTGGAGTCCCACTGGACACACCACCTCCACTGACAGCATCTCTGCAGCTGAGGCAAAAATCATGTGCTCACGTTGCCATCAGTACTGGAGATTGGTGTTGGAACTGGTCACAGTGAGCACAAAAGGGCCAACAGGGTTTTGGAATAAAAAAAAAAGATGAATAATTTTTGGGTGAAACATTTTTCAGCTCTCGTCGAGTATAAGGATGGGAGTGAGACCTGGAAATTAAGAATGTTTTAGGCATCAAAAGTGAAAAAATATGGGAGCAGTTCCTAGGTAATAATGGGAACTGGGGAAATGTCCTTCCTAGGTATAGTGGGAGCTGGGGACATACCCGAGTGAGGGCAACAGGAAAAAAGAATGGGAATTATTTGTAGTATTAAAACATACTGATTGATCTTGCTTACAGTTGCATCTTTGGGGAAGAGGGGCTGAAACACACACAAAAAAATGCATGGAAGTACATAAAAATTTATTCTAAACTCAGACTCTGCAGTCAGGTTTAGAACCACCATAAAATCTCAGCATTATTACATGTCTATGTCTCATACTTTTTTAGCAGGAGAATTTGAGATGGCATCTGTTGCTTTGGAGGGAGAGAACAAAGGAAAAATGTTCATTATAAAAGTACTGGAAGAATTTGAACGATTTCAGGTTGGGTCTGTTGTGACAAGGTATCCAATATGTGGCTGGACCAAAAGAAAGGGTGGATGGCCAGCTTGGGGTGCAGAGTGTTAAATTCCTGTGGCAAAATGCCCATGCAAAGTCACAGCCCTGAAATACCATCCCAAATACACCAGTTTCATGGGGCAAGGCATTATTAGGGCTTCCCCTGCCAAAGGAACAATTGGAATTATTCCTGCCTCTAAAACGTCCCTGTGTTTCTGCCAGTCCCAGGAATTGGAGATTTTCTGCAGCAGAATTCCCTGCTGGAAAAGTTGCTGCTTCATTCCAGGCATGAACCCCTTCAGAAGTGGGTGAAGCACGTGTGTGTGTGTGCCCATGTAGTGGCTGGAGTTTGATCCCGCGTGGCTGAAATGTGTGCTAGTTTTGCTCTTTGACAGCGATGGGATGGAGCCCTGTGCTCGTTGGGTGTTTTTGTGGGCCCTCGTGGAAGGCACGACAATAAATGGAGCAAGACCATAAACTCTGGCCCTGTTTCTGCAGCAGTGGATCAGCCCATCTGTAGGCCGTATGTCAATAAAAACAACTAATTACAGAATAACTAAATATAAAAGGCCCCACTGCTTAAGAAAACCCTCCTGTATCCCATTCCCGAGCTTCCTGTTACATCTACGGAGAGTCTGGATCACAAGTATTTGTTCCATGAAACCCTGATTTTGAATTCAAGCTGAGCAAGGAGGAAACTGCAGCCTCATCCTTGCAAAGTTCTATTCGTTCTTGCTCACAGAAGTTGTAGATGCTGTGGATATTCCATTCCTGGAAGTGTCCAAGGCCAGGCTGGACAGAGTTCGGGGCAACCTAGGATAGTGGAGGGTGCCCCAGCCCATGGCAGGGGCCTTAAGGTCCTTCCAACCCAAACCATTCTGGGATTCTATGATGATTCCACGTCTTTAGACATCACAACTATTCCCATTTGTTTTGGGGGAGCTGCTTCCAAGGTGGTTGCATCTCCTTTCCATGCTGGGGCCTTCCCAGGTTCTGCTGGAAATGAGGGAGTGAAATCTGCCTTAACCCTGAAATTACTTCTCTCCTCCAGCTGGAAATAAAACACGTAGTAATTGTGAATAATTCTTTTTCTCTTAGCCACATGCAAAACCCTCTGTGCTGCTTTTCCTGCAATTTTTTGCCTGCTGTGAATTCAGGTTTGGTGAACTAAATACATTCCTGTTCCTTCTGTTTTTAGTGTGTGAGGAGGAACACAGGCATTTCCCTTGTCATATATATAGAAATAATGAGGTTTTTTCCATGTGGAATCTGTTTCTTTGGATTTCTAAGTCAAACTTGCATTTTTGCATAAAAACTTGCTTTGCAGGTTCAGTAATGTATTATAAATTGAATACTACTGCTTTACACTCACTATTAGCAAACACATTTAGATCCTTAAAATATTATTTTTCTAAACACTGAACTTCACAGTCTTACAGATGACAGGTCCATGTTTCATCTAGCTAGCAAAGCACTTCAAAATCCAGATGCTGAAAAAATGAGCCTAAAATTATGCATTCAGTCAGTGTTAGCTATTTATAGACATTCTTCAAATGCATTTGAAATAAAAATATGAAAACAAAGCTGTGAAGGTCGCAAATCAAAGCATTATTGGAGATGACTTATATCCTTCCAAGGTCCTTTTTTGCTAAGGATGTGGCATATTCCTATTTTTGTAATGCATTAACATTTTTTATTGATAAAGTGAGATTCAAGCTGCAGTGGAGGTGCTAGTCTTTCTGATCTGTATATTTGAACAGTTTTTGCAGTCCAGGTCAACATTTAATGGAAGTCACTTATTTCTTGAATACCTTGTGTTTATACAGCTGTTCTGGGTTGGTTTTTTTTTTTTTCCTTTTGCTTTCCAACATCTGAACTGAAAGTGCCACAAGTAAAAAGAGAAATTTAAAAGAAAAAAAAAGATTTTATGCCAAAGACGTACAAAAGGAGTAAAAAAGCACTTAGTAACAGAAAGGAGGACTGGCCTGAAGAACTTCAAAGGGTGTTTAGTTTTGTTCTGTAGTCAGATGATTATTTCCACTGGAAGCTGGCTGTATTTACTAATATGCTGAAGAAGGATCACCACAAGTATTTACACTTTGTCTTAAGAATACTTTAAGGGAAAAAAATGGTGTTGCCAGTCACGTTGTTTGTGCTAATGCTCCCTGTGAAGCCCCTTTGCCATCCTGAGGGTGGAGTTCCAAAACAACAGAAAAACCCTGCAGGGGCTTGTGAAGGACCTGCCACGCTTCTGTTTTGTTTACCCGTCCGCAGAGGACTCATCCGTCCCTCCTGGTATCCCACAAACCATCCCCATCCTTCTGCCAGCGCGGGGGACACCCAGACATGCCCGGAGAAGGGATGCAGGTGCCACAAATGCCTTTGGAAACAAAGCTGTGCGGGAGGACGCCTCAAGTCGAGTGTTGTTTCACTTTAACTGCGTGTCCTTAGCTGTGCCAGGCTTCTTTTTGGGAAAGTTTCCACGTATTTTTTCACTTTTCACACTCCTCGGAGCACCTTAGGTCCGGCTTAATTTCTTTTCTTTTAGGTCGTGACTGGGGCGTGCAGGTAGAGGCTGGGAAACGACATCAGTTTATCATGGAATCGTGGAAAGGTGTGGGTTGGAAGGGACCTTGAAGATCATCCTGTTCCAACCCCGCTGCCACGGGCAGGGATACTTTATACAGACCAGGTTTCTCTGAGCCCCTGGCCTTGAACGCTTCCAGAAATGGGCTTTTCTCGGGGTAGATTCCAAGGTGTTCACTGGAGCTGCCTCAAGGGTGAGTCCCCCCGGACAGGCAGCTGCCTCTGCTCTTTGCAGCCCCCTGCACCAACAATAGCGACTCCATAAGCACAGGAAAAAAAAAAAATATATATTTCGCATTAAAACAGTGATTTCCCTCATGAGAATGAGAAGCATCCCCAGAAAGCTGGGGGGAGAAAAAGAAGGACAACTTTCCAGGGCAGATTACAGAAACATTTGTTGCATCCCCAAAAGTGAGTGCTTGCATGCAACAGATTCAGTGCCAGTACATTCTGTTCCTGAGCAACATATATGTTTCTTGAATATGACAACTGAAGAAATTTATTGAAAGCAGAGGAAATGTTAACTATTTTTTTTTCCTTGCTCATGTATTTCTAAGCTGTCATTACACTTTAGAGCTCCCTAAAATTAATTGAAGATTCTTCAGTTTTTAGGTATTGTTTTTAGTTGTAGCAATTTAGGACCTTCCTGAATTTGACAGAACTGTTGGATAATCTGCAGTAAATAATATACAGGTCTAAAGTTCTCAGTAATTATTGAAAGTGCATGGTGTATGTCATTTCTGATTATGCAAATTTAATCAAGTAGTTATCCCTGAAAAAGCTGTGAGGTGTTTACGCAATTATTTATGACGTTTTATAATTACTACTGTTTGCTCATTAAGTCTATGCCATAAATTTGTTCTCGATGCTTAAATGTGGTTGAAAATGTGCTGTGTGTGCTGCAAAAGTTGTCCTGATTCTGTAATCCCGTTTTCCATGGGATTATTAGAAACAGATCTTCTGTGAACAAAATTAAAACTAGAGGCAAAGATATCTGACAGCTAGAGGGCAGCTAGAGGATCTAGTCCAATCTTCTGTACGTCATCTGTGCTTCAGGTTCACAGAGGAACCAGAAGTGAGAGGAAAATTCAGGAACCAGAAGTGAGTGCAGAATGCCTGGATTGTCCAGTCCAGCAATCTTTCTTTAAAAACTGGCCCTAAAGTCCCAGAGGCACAAGCCAAGGAAGGTTGAAGGAGCTGGTAACACCCACCGTGGCATGGTGATAAGAGACCCCACCTGCAGAGCTGCCCCAGCCCTGGGCCCAGCACAGGGAGGACGTGGAGCTGCTGGAGAGAGGCCAGAGGAGGCACCAGGATGAGCAGAGGGATGGAGCAGCTCTGCTGGGAGGAAAGGCTGGGAGAGCTGGGATTGTTCAGCCTGGAGAGGAGAAGCTCTGGGGTGAGCTCAGTGTGGCCTTGCAGGGCCTGAAGGAGCCACAGGAAACATGGAGAGAGACAATTCCCAAGGGCTGCAGGGCCAGGACCCAGGGAATGGCTTCCCAGTGCCAGAGGGCAGGGCTGGATGGGATATTGGGCAGGAATTGTTCCCTGGGAGGGTGGGCAGGCCCTGGCACAGGGTGCCCAGAGCAGCTGTGGCTGCCCCTGGATCCCTGGCAGTGCCCAAGGCCAGGTTGGACACTGGGGCTTGGAGCAGCCTGGGACAGTGGGAGGTGTCCCTGCCCTGGAACCAGATGATTTTTCAGATCCCTTCCAACCCCAGCCATTCTGTGATTCCATGATTCTATATGTAATATGTTATTATTGAATTGGATCTTGTTATTTCACTTTATAAAATGCTTTTATTTGCTTTTATCATTCAAAAGGAGGTATGAGTTTTCCTTACCTTTTTGCTTCAGCCTAAGATAATTAGTCATTCATTATTTTTCAGACAGTTTGTGTATCTTTCCTCAGATGTAATTTTAAGTGCAGCACCTGTTAAAATGTTTGAAACAGGCTTGGGCTTTAACCAGTGGAATGAATGCAAATTAGAAACTACTCTTTGTCACTATATATCTCTCCTGATGTCATCCTGCTTTTCCACAGTGCAGTATTTTTCTTTGGAAAGTTGTATTTCTGTAGAGAACTAAGGTCCATAATTACAACCTGCAGTCAGGAATAACGTGGTGGTTACTCCGTGGCTGGTGCACACCTTCAGCTAAGCTAGGACTTGAGCTGAGTTTGAATAATTAAACACAGAAATTTGCCAGGGCAGCTCTAGCATGGGGCAGAAAGGTAGAAAATTTGACTGGATCTCAGAACTTTGCTGATGACCTCTCTGGTTTTGCACTTGGAGGGCACAGAGTCTTGAATTCCTGCCTTAGCTCTCCCCTTGGTATCCCATGTGTGTGTCCAAGTATCCTGCAACAGGAGAAGCATCAGGGAGTAATCATTATCAAACACCCCTGCCTGGTATTAAGACACACAGTCAAAATCTTGAGCTCTGGAAAGTGGTTGGTGCAATTAAATGTGTCAGACGTGACTCAAAAGTCTCCTTCCTTTCCGAAGATATTACTTCATTCATGTTAACCACATTTGTAAGTGGCCTGGGCTGAAGAGATAGTGTTTGGGGAATTCCAAACTCTTTTATATGCAGTTGGCAGTTTCAGGAATGGCTGCTCTGCATTCCACGTTGATATATAATCCTCATTATGGCTTTGAATAAGAACATGGTAATTTGCCAGAAAAATAAATAAAACAAGTTATTGGTCAGAGGCGTACTATATAGGGAGTACTAATAAAACCAAATATTTTTGGCTGTAGTTTAAGGTTCCTACTGTAAATGAGCTAATTTAGGGCCGTATCCTCCCCTGAGATCATGGGCTGGAACGTGAGATAAGCAGTAGCTGCACAGACACTTTTGGGTGGTAGCACAGAAATGTGCCTTCTCCGTCAGCTCTGCATTCAAAGGGCAGGAGAGGGAATTTCTGTAGGAGAACTGACCCTTCCAAGAAAAATGTACTCAGAAGAATATCCATGTTCAGTGTCGATGAACTCCAGAAGGGCCAGACAGACGCAGATGGCAGAGGCATGTTCTCACATTGCTGCGTCCTTTTGTCCCCACAGACTTTAGGGACATGGAGTACTGCTGGTAGTCCAGAGCCAGCCAAACCCTGGCCATCTGTGCTTCCCAAACAGGTGGTGACAGTGGCTTGTCCCTCAGTTACTGACTTGCTTAGGGTGATGGATTCCACTTGTGGTGGCAGGGTCAGCTTGAACCCACGGCTGCTTCAGCAGGGGCAGCTCTTACCTGCAGCCCTGAGCTGGGACTGCTCCCTCCTGCCTTGTCCTGAGGTCTCCAGGGCCACCAGGACTCGCTGCACTCCAGCTGGTGCTGCTGGAAGGGAATCCCAGCAGAAAGAGGATTTGCTGCCAGTTAGAGCAGTATTCTTCATCTGAGTGACAGAAATAGTGTTAACCTCGTGTCAGGGAGAGAACTCGCCAGCATGGCCATGAAACCAAATCCTCGGGAGGCTTTTCAAGAGCAGGGCTGGGTGGGGAAGTTCTCCTTATTTCCAGAAAAAAAATTCTAAAAAAAAAATTAAAAAAAAGAGAAAGGAGAAGGAGATTTAGCACTCCTCCTATGAGGACACACTGAGACAGTTGGGGCTGTTCAGCCTGGAGAAGAGAAGACTCCAGGGAGACCTTGGAGCCCCTTCCAGTGCCTAAAGGAGCTCCGAGACAGCTGCAGAGGGACTTTCTACTAGGGCACTGAGGGACAGGACATGGGGGAATAGCTTCCCACTGCCAGAGAACGGGGTTAGATTGCATATCAGGAAGGAATTGTTCCCTGGGAGGGTGGGGAGGCCCTGGCACAGGGTGCCCAGAGCAGCTGTGGCTGCCCCTGGATCCCTGGAAGTGTCCAAGGCCAGGCTGGATGGGGCTTGGAGCAGCCTGGGACAGTGGAAGGTGTCCCTGCCCATGGCAGGGGTGGGAATGGGATGATCTTTAGGGTCCCTTCCAACCCAAACCTTTCTATGAGTCCATGATTAACTTCTGGAGGTGTTTCTTGAAAGTGAAAAATCCGGCAATTTTTTTTTCTGCCAGAATTGAGACCAGCCCAATCCACCAACCAGCCCCACTCAGCTTTTACTTCTCCCACTGATTTTTTTTTAAACAAGTAATGCCATATTATAAAAAAATCCCCCATGCAAACTATCAAGAGATGCCATTCGAAAATTATCAATGAGTTACACTTCTATTTAAATTGCTCCTAAAGAGCTAAGCACATCAGACAGTGCATAACACAGCCAGTGGGTTCTGTCCTGCAAGGTCAGGGTGAGTACAAAAAGTTAGCACTGAGAATGGAAAGGTGAAGAAACCTCCTGGCTTGACACATTTTTTCCTGTTTTGGTTTTCTTGTCCTTTACTGTTGTTTTATTTACATTATTCACCTGCAATCAAATCTTACCCTAACAGCAAATACTGGCTGCTCATGAACAGCTTTGGCAGTAGCATTTCTTGAGGGTGCAGATCTTTCCTCCAAGTTTTATTGTTGAGGCTGTTAAAGCACTGAGAGGT
This sequence comes from Gymnorhina tibicen, assembly GCA_013399875.1. Taxonomy (NCBI): domain Eukaryota; kingdom Metazoa; phylum Chordata; class Aves; order Passeriformes; family Artamidae; genus Gymnorhina; species Gymnorhina tibicen. Next base: position 497,298 of record VXAZ01008598.1, read on the forward strand.
TACCGTGAAAGAAGAAGTAAAAAAAACCAAAACTGAAGTGGTTATACCCAACCACAAGTTAAACACAAAAGCTTTGAGCTCACGTCATGCAGCTCTGCTGTGTCATAGCTCCCTGCCAGTGGAAGAGTTGTGGTGTTTCACACTTAACCTGCTTTGCAAGTATGATTTATAAACATTTCTGTGGCCTTTCTTCACTGGAAACTGCTGGGGTTTGCACTTTGAGCCATTTCCCCCCAGAAATCCAGGGCACAGAGGGGCTGGGGCTGCCTCAGCCCCTCCTGGAGCTCCGCTTGGCTTCTTGGCAACTCCAGGTGCCAGCGGGAGCTACAGCACCTCCCTCTAAACCTGGAAATATTAGAGAAGGGAAGGCATAAACTTATAGTACCATGCTGGGCAGGAAAGTTACTTTGTTTGCTTAGCAGTTCCCAAACTGCACGTTCCTAAGGGTCTTCTGCTCCTGAGTTTTGCCCACATCAACAAAAGCAGGGCGGGTGAATTTCTGTGCTGGTTCAAACAATTTCTTTCAGTGAATGAGGCTTTCACCTCTTACCTTCTTACTCTTGTTGAAGGAGTTAATTTAAATAAATTAATAACGATGTAATAATTTCAGTAAAGCCCTATGATGTGAAGAAAGCAGCAGAACAGGAGAATAATTGCACTCTGGTTTTCTCTTAGTGGATCCTTGGACCTGTAGGCTGCTTCTAAAGTGCAGCCAAGCCTCAATTCTGCTTAAATTCACTATGCAAGGGCTCCTGCCATAACTGGAATCATTTTAGGTGTCCAGAAAGGCTGAAAATCACATGTAGCATGTTTATCCACCAAAGAAGTGCAGCTCTAACCTGCAGCAACAGGAGCTTATGCTGTTTCTGCACACCACTGAGAGCAGGTTTATAGTGCTCTGCCTTTTGAATATCCCAGCTTTTCTCTCTGGTACACACAGTCTGACCAGTGCTGGTGGGACCAAGGCACACAAAAAGACATTTCCTGACAAAACAATCCGGCAAGGGACATCTCAGAAGTTTTCCAACAGCTGGAAAACATCAGTTCTTTTAAAATATGTGACCAGTCCAGTTGCATGACAGTGTGAGGGGGTCTGGGAAGTCCTGCTGGCACTGACTCGGGATATTCTGCATAGCTGCTCAGGGATTCACCTCCTGTGAGTAATGGTAAACAGCCCAAGTCATGCTGGTAGAAATTCGGTGTGATGCCACTGGGGTTATTCATCACACCAGAGCGTGCACCCTTGTGTGTGTGCGCCAGTCCCAGTGCTGGGTGCCTGTCACAGGAAAGGGGGGCTTCCCTCAAGCCCCTTGTGTTTGGTTATTCTGCCAGTGACACTCAGAGCTGCTCTCCTGACTGGCATTCACGTCTCAGGCAGCAGAGACACGAGGTTCCTTGGAGAGGACCTGCAGGCAGAGCTGTGTCTCCCGGGCAGCCTGTGCTTGGACCACCATTTAATATTGTCCTTGCTTTCAGCGAACCAGGAACCAGGCCCAGCGATCCTGGCACCTCGTTTGCTGTTGGTTAAACAGCCCTTCATTAGCCAGAACTGGCTACAACTGTGGCTGTGTTCTGACTGTTTTCCCCTGTGCAGATAAGTACTTTTAGCCTGGAGAAAAGGAGGCTTGGGGGAGCCTCTACAAGTCCCTGACAGGAGGGTGCAGCCAGGGCAGGGTGGGCTCTGCTCCCAGGGAACAGGGGCAGGACAAGAGGAAACAGCCTCAAGCTGCTCCAGGGAAGGGTCAGGTTGGACACCAGGAGGGAATTTCTTCATGAAAGGGTTGTCAAGCATTGGCAGGAGCTGCCCAGGGAGGTTTGGAGTCCCCATCCCCAGAGGTGTCCCAGGAAGGCCTGGACACTGTGGCACTCAGTGCTCTGGGCTGGGGACAAGGTGGGCATCGGGCACAGCTTGCACTCGATGACCTTGCAGGGCTTTTCCAGCCTCAGCAACTCTGTTATTTGTGATTTGGGCCACGTTTGTTCCTGGCAAAGAGCAGCAGAGGCCGTGTTTCTGTTTGCTGCAGCCCCGCTCTGCTCCACGTGGGCGTCGCGTTGCCGGGGTTTGGCCCGGAGCCCTTTTCTGTCCGCCTTGCTCACTGCCCGGTCATGCTTTATTGCAACACTTGGTGCAGGGGTTAGAACACAGCAACAGGAACCTGCTGGGGTCTTTAGGCGAGCACAGCATGCCAAGTTACTGAAAATGCACCTAAATTCCTGTCTGCGAGGTGAGAAAATGCACGAGAGAGGTTTGTATACAGCCCCCGTGTAAAGGGGACGTTCAGCCTCTCGGTAATTCGGCAATATATGTGTGCCCATTAAGAGTTTGATCCTCTTGATGCATCTGTAGGAAAGAAAGAACAATGCAATCACATCTGGTGAGCTGTAGATCTGTACATGATTCCCCAATCCTCTGATGTATTTATGTAATTCCCCAAATGCGTGCACAGAGAGACAACAGGCTCCAGAGCTTATCTGCCTCCCCCTGCGTGGGGTAGCACTGGCACACCCAGGTGTGGCTGGTTTTGTACAGTGATTTCTTTCTGTCTTGACATTTAAATCTGTCCTGAGCATCACAGGGGAATTTAGATCTCCTGTCCCAAGTATTGCTGCTTCTCACCAGTGCCATTGTTCTTGTGTGACGCTTTGGATGCGTCAGGGGATGGAAAGCAAGTCCCAAAAACCTGTACTGCTAAAGCTGGATTAATCAATGCTAGTCTTGACTCAAGAAAACCTGCTCTGTGGCTACAAGTATATCCTTCTATAGAATCATGGAACCACAGAATGGTGTGGGTTGGAAAGGATCATCTCATTCCACCCCCTGCCATGTGCAGGGACACCTTGCAGTATCCCAGGTTGCTCAGAGCCTTATCCAGGATATCCCTCCAGGATAACCCTAAATGGAAGGCACTTAAGCAAGTGTTTAACTTTCAGCTTGTTTTGTAATTCCCTTGTTTCAGTTTCCTGAAAAGAGATGTCTCCCTAAACCAGGCTTTAGTGTCAGTTTTGGCTCTTGCCTTAAAGTCCTGCTAATTTAGGGGATGCAGGGCAAACCCTAGAGCCACGAGCAGACCCTGCCATAGACCATCAAGCACAAACATGACCAGCATGAAATTTGGGGTGGGGGTGGAGGAGAGTCTGGCAATAGATACCATCTGCTTCAGCAAGTTAGTACCAGATGTCTGGAAGCTTCCAATTCCAGCCCGTAAAGGTGGAGCTGAAATAATTAAAACTGTATTTCTGTTTGGAAGAAGCAAAGAACACTGTCACAGCTTTTTTTTTTTTTAGCCATGATTTCCAGAGGTGAAAAGATAAAAATTGTGTGTTTTGCAGACAAGGCCTTGTCCCACTTTAGAGTAGCAAGAATTGAATATCCAGGTGAGAAAGAAGAATACACTGCTAAAGGCTGAGTTTAAAGCAAAATTCCCCTCTTTTAAGTTCGCAACAGTACAGGGGAAAAGTCAAATGTCCAGAACAGTTGCAAACTCATTTTTCCAACTCATATTGGACAATAGTTGCTTTTCTTTGATTCCCATTCCTTGTGGTACAGAGTTGGCAACTGGTTTGCAAATGTTCTCTGTCGTCTTCCCTTCCGTAAAGGATCCATCTTTTCAGGGAAAAGATGTGAAATGAGTGGCCTGGAATAGCTCAAACAACTTCTCTTTAACCCTGAGAGCTTCAAGACTGAGCTGAGAGAAAGATCTGTTTTGAGTGACACAGGGCATTTTTGGGATGGAGGTCCCTACGTCTGAGTTCAACACGTGTTTTCTAAGTCTAGGTGGTGTTGGAAGTTGAGCAAAGGCTTTAGAGAGACCAAAATAAATCTGGATGTGGCTCAAATCCCCTTTCCTGGGTGGGCTTCTTTCACTGGGGGCGAGGTGCAGTTGTGGCAGCACAGTGCTGGCAGTATGAAAACACTGCAAACACGATCTAGCTCTGGGTTCAGAATATTCTTCTGTCCAGTTTATGTGAAACTTAGCCGTTTCCAGATCCTGTGTGTGATGTTTCGAAAGCTCAAAATATGAATCCCATAAATCCAGTGAGGATGTGGCAGGCATGGATTTACTGGGGAAGGGAGGGAGGGAACTAAAAGCACGTCAGTGCTGTTGGTGTTTCTGTCTGACTTCAGTCTGAACAACGTTGCTGGTGAAATTTTGCTTTTACTGAAAAAGCATCTCTTGCTTTTGAAGTTCTGCGGGAAGAAAAATCTTGGTTTACAAACCATGACGTCAGTGCCCCGTTTGATCATCCGCAGATAGCCGGGAAAAGTGGACAAAATGGGGATTTGGCTTGTTAAGGGATTTCTTTAATAGGCCTTCAAATGAACTACTTTGTTTTCATGGATTTGAAGGGGGAGAAGTTGGCTGTTTCAAGTAGTGAGGGGGAAGTGTACTAAGATCTGAATGGAGATACCTTTAATTGCACTGTTTCGTGCAGTTTGTGCAAATTAAACTTGCACAGATCATAGACTGTCCCCTCACATCAGTGTCTCTGGGGCAAGCTGCAGCTCAGTGTTAGCCAGGTAATATTTCTCCTAAATCAATAGGTAAAAATGCAGTTTGATTTCCAAGTTAGTGTAAATGTGAGAGCAGATAATGAAATAAAAAAAGCTAATGCTGAGGAAAAGTATTGTTCCCCTGATAGTGCCTTGCTGCTTTACAAGTTGAGTTCAAGGTTGTGGGCAGAAGGAAACCTCTTGTGTGAAAAATGGGAATTTCCAGTCTTTAAGGGAAAACGGAGAAAAAGACAAGATTACTTTAAATGATGTTCATGTTCCTACATTTTTCCACATTTTCTGATTTCCTGATTTATTGATCCCAATTTATTAGCACTTATTTGGTGGTCAGCTTACTGAGTAGTACTCTACATTATTTACATTAAATGCTTTTGTTATTTTAAAGTGCTTTAATGGTTTTCCACCCCCGACACATGCAGACAAATGCACCCCACCTGCCCCAGCCCCTCTGCACTCGATTACTGGACATGGATAAGGGATTCCAGAACATCCCTGCTCTGAAGTGCTGTTAATTGAGGGTCTGGACCAGATTTGCAGCTCTTGTAAATGGGCACAGCTTCAGTGAAATGGTTCTTTTTTATATCAGCTCCAGATCTGTCCCAGTCCTGCTGTGCGTTTCTAAATTGGGAAGAATGGCTTGTGGAAATCTCTGATATCTCGGGTGAATAATGGGGCCGGGCAGGGCAGAGCCTGTCCCAAGTTCTTATTTTGGGAAAACTGTACACTGCAAATAAAGAACCACTTTTTCATGAGAATTTCAGAGTTGAGAGTTTTCTCCTGCGTGAAATAAATCCTTGACACTCTATGGAGACAGAAATGTCTTAGAGCTTCAGCTGTGCTGAGTCTCAAGGAGGTCTGGGGAAGGAAAGATGCTTATCAGTCTATAAAAAGAGATTTCTGTTGAAAATAAACGTTTAAAGTATAATGATGTGACTTTTGTTTCTCTGGTTATGCAGCTGCCTTGGGATCTGAGCTCCTGGTAAACACGTTGGCCTGGTAAAGGACATGATTCAGACTGTCCCAGATCCAGCAGCTCACATCAAGGTTAGTTTCCTGTTTATTGCGAGTCCTCAGATGTTTGGACAGCCATAAAATTAAAGAGTATGTACACAGACCACAGCTTTTCTTGCATGTTTATAAATGGTGCTACTGCCCAACATGGGCTTTTTTATTCCTCAGTATTTACATACTATTGTCTGAGTCGGCCCTGCAGTCTTTGTTGCTGACACCTGTGTGATCTGCCCTGAAGCACGTGGATATTTCAAAGATAACTTTTTCTAAAATTAACCCTTCTTGATCATCCTTTAATAGTTGGTGTGTTTGGTAAAACACACCTCCTTGAAAAATACTGGATTTATATGTCCCTGATTCTGCTCCACGACATCCAGTGGCAAACACTAAATTCAGCTGAAGAAGGAAAAGGAGCATAATGCAAAAATTCAGATCCAAACAAGCATCGCTCACATATATTCAGTGCAATGTTTTAAAATGCTTTAAAACCAGCACTGGTTTGCTACGTTTCACAAGGAAGTGTTTGTTTTGACTGTATTACGACTATTATTATTATTATTATTATTATTATTATTATTATTATTATTATTACTGTGGTTTTCTTATCCTTCTTTATGGAAGACTTGGAACCTGTGAGACCTGGCAGACGTAGCTGTTGCAGAGAACAAGTAATTTTGGAGTATTGCACACAAATTTCATCAGGAACTGGAGTGAAAGGACAAGTAGTAATGGGTTCAGACTGAAAGAGGGGACGTTTAGGTTGGATATAAGGAAGGAATTGTTCCCTGGGAGGGTGGGGAGGCCCTGGCACAGGCTGCGCAGAGCAGCTGTGGCTGCCGCTGGATCCCTGGCAGTGCCCAAGGCCAGGCTGGACACTGGGGCTTGGAGCACCCTGGGATAGGGGAAGGTGTCCCTGCCCATGGCAGGGGTGGCACTGGATGGCTTTTAAGGACTCTTTCATTCTTTCTGACTGCCTTTCTGTCTGTTTTTCTTTGAAGTTACATTTTCTACAACTTCTTTCATGGAGTTTCTCCTCAGCTGGCTGCCATCTACCAGTCAGCAGCTCTCTCTAGAAAAAGCTCCACTTTACAACTTATTTTTAACTGAAGCATAGAATAAAAGTGAAATATTATTTTAAACAACTCCCCTTTTCTGTAAAATGCAGTGAATGAAAGAATCTCTCTCTCTCTCTATCCCTCTGTGTTGTTTTTGGGTCGTGTTTAGTTATTAGGATGAGTTGCAGTAGTGGGAGAGCTGGTTCTTTCCCCCTCGCCAGGTTTTCCAAACCCAGCACTTTCACAGCCTTCTGATCCTCAGTTGCTTTTACAGAAAGAGCAGAAAAACAAACCCTCAACCCCCCAAAAAAGGAGTCTCCCCTCAACATGGGTTACGACCACTAAGACTTCAAAACATTGAAGGGAGTTTAGTACCTCCTCATGCTGTCTAAATGCCCACAGCAGCAGAAATAACACAAAGAATAACTCAGCTTCATGCTTTCTGCCAAAACTGGTGCCCGAAAAAGGTTTTTGTAACCACAGGAGTTAGTGGGAGAGGGCAAGGCTGGGTATGAAAGTATCTTATTACAGCAAGAGAGCTGCATAAAAATCTCTTGTAATGGTGGTGTTGAAGGGAATTGTAGGAGCCTGTTTCCAGCAGAACATCGCCCCAAAGTTGCTGTTTTATTGAAAAAGGGTGTGAGGAAGGCAATTACTTTAATGCTGTGTTTGGGGTAGGAAAGCTGGCCAACTCCACTTCAAATCCTTCTGATTTCTGTTTATGTCATTAGGGCCTGCTGTGGTCTAAACACATTCTCTGGAAAGCTGCCATGGATGCTCGGGTCATTTAGGCTTTTAAAGTGGACATAGCTGCATTCTTAAAAATAAGCCGGGATAAAGTGCAGGGGATGTGGGAAAGCCTTTTTGGTGTGGTGGTCTGTACTGAGCACAGCTCTGGTGCCCCCAGTGTGAGGAGAGCATGGAACTGTTGGGGCAAGTCCAGAGGAGGCCACAAAGTTGATAAGGGCAGCAGCTCCCCTATGGAGACAGGATGGGAGAGTTGGGGTTGTTCAGCCTGGAGAGGAGAAGGTTCTGTGGTGACCTCACAGCACCTTCCAGTGCCTGAAGGGGCTACAGGGAAACCAGAGAGGGACAATTCATCAGGAACTGGAGTGACAGGACAAGGGGGAACGGCTTCAGACTGAAAGAGGGGAAATTTAGGTTACATGTACAGAAAAAAATGTTCCCTGTGAGGGAGGGGAGGCCCTGGCACAGGGTGCCCAGAGCAGCTGTGGCTGCCCCTGGATCCCTGGCAGTGCCCAAGGCCAGGTTGGACACTGGGGCTTGGAGCCGCCTGGGATGGGGGAAGGTGTCCCTGCNTTGGAGCAGCCTGGGATGGTGGAAGGTGTCCCTGCCCATGGCAGGGGCAAAACTGGATGATCTTTAAGGTCCTTTCCAACCCAAACCATTCCATGATTAATGATTCTGTGATCTCTCATTGCTGTTATGATGCAGAAGAGACAAACTGGGTTCATTACAGCCATCCTTGATAAGGTTTTGTTTAATTAACTGTATTCTGTCCCATGGTGTTTTTTCTTTATATACTTCGATTAGCAGACACAGCCCCATCCATGCACATTTAGAGCTGGAACTTTGAAAATTCACCTTCTAGGAAGTGTCTGGATTATTAAGATTTGACAAATTTCAAGATTTAAGTTTTCTGCCTGAATGTGTGTGGAAAAATAATGCGAAAGTTACATGAATATGGCAAGATGAGTACTCAGAGATGTCTTTTTTTCAGAAAGGGGGATTTCGTGTGCATCGTGTGAGTTTTGTGTGTGCTATTTTGAAATCAGCCTTTTCCACTACCAGGAGGAAAATGTAACAAATCTCAACTGTTCTTGTGCTCCATTCCTGAATGGGAAATGATAAGAGCTGGATTCTTACCCAGAATCACCCATTCTGCACCCAGGCAGATCCTGTCCAATTTTGGGAATGTTTGGAAAGCCTCAAAGTGTGTGTCCTCGTTCTGTTTGGGCAGCTTCATTCCAGAGATACTAAAGATTAAGCTTTACATTTTTCAGCTTGGATGAAGCATCTGACATTGATCTGGTGGCCCTGTGGCTCCCTAATGTGTAATTTCACCTGAGTCATGACCTTGTGTTTTGTCCAAGCGCAAAGGAAAGAACCATTTGATGTGGACAAGAAAAAGGATGGATGTTTTCGGATTTTCCATTCCAGCTCAGCAAAATATGGGGAATTCTGACCTTGATCTTTGAGCAGTTTCACACATGGAGTGCCTGTAAGAGGACTGAAATAAATAAGACTCCTCACATCGATAAAACTGTGGCTTTGTATGGGCAAGACTGTAGTTTACACACACTTTAATGTGATATTTTTGTTGTTCTGTTATCATTAAACTCCGGTTCTTACAACAATAGTCACAGAAAAACTCTGAAATGCTGCCTGAGATTTACGTGTTTTGTTTTTAGGATTTATACTTTGTAAATACTTTTATTTTTTTTTAAGGGTTAAATTCTGGTTTCAAAAAAAGGTCAAATGTTTGTTTGACTTTAGTTAGCTTTTGCCATCACTGTGAGGGGATTTTGTGGAACCAATTCTCAGAAAAAACAAGTTACTGCTGTTCCTTTGGGCCTCACTGGGAGAGGAGAATCCAAGGCATGGTTTGGAAGTAAAAAAAAAAAAATTACTGTATTTATCAGGAATAGTGTCTATCCTGGGATAATGGTGTGATTTTCATTGAATCAAGGCTGGTGGAAGATTTGGTCTGTTCACATTTAGTTGATTTTTCTGTTTGTTGGTGATGATTTTGAGATGTGGGATGGCAGAAGACATGGGTGAATGGCAGCAGCTTGTGGATGGCACACCCTGGTTTTTCATTGCAGAAGGTGAAGAATGGGAACAATTTACACCCAGACAGCTTAATCAAAGAGGACATTCTTGATAAAAAATTCTCAAAGGGCGTGAAACGTTTCAAGCCGAGCTCAACTGGTCTGTGTCTGTACAACCTCATTTGTTCTGTGGATGTAGCTGAGGTCGTTGCCTCTGAATCTGTCAAATTTGGGTTATCAAATCTGGAAGCTGTTCCTGATACTACAGTGAATGAAAACTGGTTTCTCAGAAGAAATAAAATAATTACTCCCTAGCTGTTTCTTCTGAATTTAGCACTGTTTGCCTGAGTTGTGGTGGCACATCCACATTTCCATGCACAGCATCCCGTACTGTCACTGGAAGTATCACGAAACCTGACCTCAGAACTCCTTTGTTGGCCAAGGAATATATTGGGTTTCAAATTGTGGCAGTGTAGAGATGCTGTTGGATGTACCTAATCTGTTGTGTTATGGTTAAATCTGATTTTTTTTTTTCTTTTGAACTGGTATTATTTGTGAAGGAGCATATTCTGGGTCTGATATAATCTGTTATTTTTCCTGGAATTGTAGAGTCTCTAAATAGGATCCAAGACTTTGTTATGCTGGGAGTTTTGTATGCACAATACAGTCTCTGCCTGAACAGCCAGGGGGACAAGAAGGGAAGGACAACAGAATTATTATTATTATCCTCCAGGATAAGGAGGATAAAGCCAGGCTTTTACCCCCACCTCTTTTTGGGGTCTTGCCTAAGCCAGAAGCCTTGTCCTTGTGGATTCTCTGCATGGCTGAAGCACTTCTTTCATTGCTCATAAAGCCATAGTTGGGCAGCTCAGCTGGGAGTGAGAGCATGGAAATCCGAGCCAAGGATACAAAGAGCTTTGCCCAAAGCCCCACGTGAAGTAAACTGAGACCCACTGCAGCCTGGATGAGGAGGTGATCCATGTGGAGCATGGAGTACTGCTCAGTCACAGGGTGCCACCAGGTGATAACACACTCCCATCCCTTCCAGAAAGTGTGGAATAACTGCTCCTGAAAGCAGCTTTCTAATGAGCCAGCCCTCCTCCAGGTAGGAATCGGTGATGACCCCATGGGCAAAAGTCCTGCAGTGGCCTCTCACTGGGAGAAGGTGCCTTTAGCCCCAGAGCATGGAGGTGAACAAGCTCCTGGATGTTATCTGGGCTGCAAACTGGTGCCTGGCAGCTGCTCAGGGATAACTCCTGCCTGCTCCATGACAGATGTGAAAAGGTTTTAGTATCAGCAGCCCCCGAAGCTGAACAGTTGTAACTCCATCCCCTTTTCTTATCCCTCACTGTGGACTTAATTCATTATTCTGGAGAAACTTGAAAAGCTCTTCCCCTGCTTTAGTAGTGACAGGGTAAAACCACTGTTTGAGTGTCACTGTGCTCTTTACTAATTGTGCTGGATCACAGCCCCTAAATCTTGTTTGAATGATCACCACGGCTTACTCTGTGTCCTCAGAAAATACAGTTTGCCATGGATGAGCTTATAAACAGAGCTTACCATGGATGTGGGTGGCACTCCTCCCCTCTCGTGCTCATTCAGAGCCCCCCACTGCCAGAGTTCTGCTGTGCTGTTTCCCTCCTGTGTCAGCACGCATCAGTTACCTGTAATAATGCCAGAATCACTACTGGATTTGAACTCTAGAACCCCCTCGTAGGCAGAAATCATGATTCACTTCTCAGCAGCTTAAAATTCTGGATGGTAACCAAATGATTGCCATAGAGTTCCAGTGAGTAAATTCTTCCTTCTTTTTATTTTTTTTTGTTTTCTCTTGAACTCTACCTCTTCTGTCTGCCTGAGCAAATACCTCCTTGCTAAAGGAAAAGAGAGATAATGGCTTCTGTGTGCTATAATTGATGAACTTTCAGCAATTCGGCGCAAATCCAAGGTTGCTGCCAACAGCCAGATGGAAAACAGTGTTAATGACATGTTCAAAGAAGAGTATGTTATTTTGATAGGGGATGGTCTAGAGACTTTAATCTCTATTGTTATAGGGACTAATGGCATGGATAATTCCTTAAGTGGGGCCATTTTTAAACAAAAATTATCTTCTTCATAAGCAGGAAAGAGCAAACCAAAGAGTACCAAATGCATTTTCAGAGCTCTGGCTGATAGATGTGCTTTACACGAACCCTTTGTTACATGGAGTCAGATGTGTTTAAATCTCGTTTCTGCAGTCTGCCAGACGGTTGAAAGTCTGGACATTTCCACTGGTGATGGGCAGAAATCATAAAATGGATGGTCTTGGAAACCAGAGCCAGGGTGGGAAGCTGAGGGTGGGGAGAAGCTACAAGAAGAAGTTGGGAAAGACGGACTAGACAAACTGGAACAGGAACAAAACCGGTTATACTTTGGGGACGCTGAGAAAGAAGATTCCTCCTGTGCTTATTACTCTGCTCTAGAGCCTGGAGTGGGACTGAGGGCTCCCAACTCTCAGCCTGTAAAGGTCTCTCAAGCCCACTGCCAAAATACTTGTCCCCTCTCCCTTAGGTCCTGGCCACCCTGGCATGTGGGGTCAACAAATCCATAAGCCCAAGTGTCCAAGCTCTTTTGTGCCTCCCAAGGCTGTAATTTTTGTGTGTGGCTTCAGTGAGATCACTAAAGGGAAGGGGTGCAAGAAAGTCAGCTCTGGAGCAGCCTTGGGACTCTCTAAAGGACTGTGTCCTTTTTCCTTGAAAAGTGGTTACAGAAACCACCTGCCCTGGGCTATCCTCACACAGATCTGCAGAGCAAATGCTAAAGATGTGTGGAGATTGTCTCCCAGCAAGTCAGAGATGACTCTTTAACATACACTGGATTTGTATTTTGCCTTCATCTGGCCACAAATATCCCAAGAAATGGGTCATCTTTCGCCTTTCTTGAGAGATGATTCCTCATTATCGTGACGTGTTTGCTCGTATTCAGCCACCCTGCTCCCCTCTTTGACAAACCTTTGTAGATCATCTCTGTATGGATTCAAATTCACACTGACTTTGCTCCTCCTCACCTTCTCAAAGAGGGAGATTTGTAGGGAGAGCTGAGGGGAGATTTTCAAGCACCCACAGCCTGTGCACATGAGTTCTGCTCAGGGTCCCTTTTGGGTGGTGGGGATCAGGCAGCTTCACCCCTCACCTCTGCACCCAGCCCTGCTTTCAGCTGTCCTGGTTGTTTGGTCACAAATGTGGTCACAAATGACCACTTTGTTACACTTCTGCTAATACCTAGCAGGCATTTTCCAGGGGCTGTTGCTCCAGCAGCCCAGACAGGGGTGGATGATCCTCTTGGACTTGGTGATGTGCTTCATCTGTTCGAAAATGAATCTCTCCTCTCTCTCACTCTCCCTCCTCCTCCTCTCTCTCTTCCCTCTGTTTTTAGAAAGTCTCGTATTTCAAGTTGTTCTAAGCCTCGTCCTCTTTAAATCTGAAATTTTACTGCATTATTTCCTACCCATGTACTTATCTCCTCAAGACCCTTTTGGATTATTTCACCGATCATGCTGGTGTCCCAAAGTTGACTTCGGGGTGCAGTATCTTTGGCTGATGTGTTGTTTTATCCCCTTCTTTAGATTGTTAATAGATCAATTACCTCATAAACAGTTATGGGCATTTGATTAGATACCTTTCACCAACTTGCTGTTTTATCATTTGCCATAAGTCTTTTCCCTGTTGTTCTGTAGGATATTTTCAGACTCGCAGTGTTCTTTCCCAAGACAATTCAAATTCTTGTTGTGGAAAATCCTCCTTGGCTCAAGTCAGTAGCCAATATTTGGGTATTTCCGTACGTGTTTAATTAGAAAGAGAAACTGATTCTGTGCAATATGTGTATTCCTGGTGCAATTTTGTTTATTTATCAAAAAGGTATATCTTGTCCTTACCTAGAAGAGCAGAAAGGGTGACTGCTGTGCCCCTAAAATCCCATGTCTGTACGGCCAGTGAATTCTGTTCCCAAGAGGCTCTATAGTGCTTTCTTCACTACCAGCTCCTGCTCAGAAATTCAGCTCCTTGCTGCCTAATCACCTGTTAACCCCAAATGTTGCCCTCCAGCTTTACAGCATGTTTAAATTCAACTAATGTGGGTGAGTTTTACTGTAAGATATAAAATCCCAGAATGTTTTGTGTTGGAAAGGACCTTAAAGATCATTTCATTCCTGCCCTGCCATGGGCAGGGACACCTCCCACTGTCCCAGGCTGCTCCCAGCCCCAGTGTCCAGCCTGGCCTTGGGCACTGCCAGGGATCCAGGGGCAGCCACAGCTGCTCTGGGCACCCTGTACCAGGGCCTGCCCACCCTCCCAGGGAACAATTCCTTCCCAATATCCCATCTAACCCAACTCTCCTACGTCTCTAGGCCTGTGCTTCTGTTGCTTCCAGTGTTTTGGGGGGTTTTTTTTGTGACACGAAAGGGATAAATTTCTTCTGCTGCTGAGGCTTAAAAGAGTGTTTGGCATGTGTGTTGTATATTCCATATCATCTGTGATTGCCTTGGATCAAAGAGATAAACTTGCTGGCAGTCATTATCACCTCCTTGAACAGCAGTAAATGTTTGGAGGGACACCGTAACCTGCTATTGCAAATTCAAAGTAGCACTGGGAAGGAGGGAGGTAAATCTGAGGTGTGCTGTGAGCCCTCCAGGGTGGGCTGACACGGGTTTCTATCCAAACCGGCTTGGTCACATAGAGAGATTTTCCAAGATCCCAGAAACTTTGCATGTCCAGTCTGTGAATAACATGGGAGAAATCCTGGCACAGGTTGCCCAGAGAAGCTGTGGCTGCTCCATTCTTGGAAGTATACAAGGCCAGGTTGGATGGGGCTTGGAGCAACCTGGGATAGTGGAAGGTGTCCCTGCCCATGGCAGGGGGGGTTGGAACTGGATGGTTTTCAAGGTCCCTTCCTTCCCAAACCACCCAATTACTTTAAGCATATCTGGGTTCCCTTTTTAAAGAAAAGGGGAGACCTGTAGTAGGAAGGGTTTAATTTTCCTTGGGAAGCACCTGTGTCTTTCCACTGTTTCCACGGGGACTTGATGTAGTTACATTAAGCACGGGGGGACGTGTATTTAGCTCTCTTTTAGATGGACTGCTGGGCCTCGAGAGGAGCCCCGGCCGAGAGGGGCCCTCAGCCCTGGGTGTCCCTGGCTGCAGGGAGGGCTCAGGGCAGGGCCCGGGCTCTGCTCCGGGGCCCAGCAGTGGCACCAGAGGGACGGGCAGGGGCTGAGCCCAGCAATTCCCTGCACAGGAGGCACAACTCCTGCCCTGGGCAGTGCCCAGCCCTGAGCAGAGACCAGAGAGGCTGTGGAGTCTCCTCCCTGGGGATATTCCAGAGCCACCTGGACCCAATCCTGTGCCCTGTGCTCTGGGATGGCCCTGCTGGAGCAGGGAGGTGACACCAGTGACCCACTGTGGTCCCTTCCAGCCTGACCCATCCAGTGTGACACAGCTGGCACACGTGTCCAGGTCTGGGCCAACAGAGCTTCCCTGCCCTACAGTTGGAGTAAGAGGCTCTCAAAATGAACTCTGAATGAACAAAAAAATTGCTTAAAACCTAAGTGGAGGCCAACTGAGGATTCAGCTAAGGGATGCCACCGACTCCTAAGTTACAGCTTCAGAAAACCTTTGCAGTTCCCCCAGAGCTGTCCCAGAACTGCAGCCAGCCGGCTCACAGTGCATCAGCCATCGCGGAGACATTATTAATTCAGACAGAGGAAAATATACTTTCAGTTATTACATGCTAATAAAGCACAAACTAAACAAATTTAGGCAACAGGAGCAATTATGCCATTAAACATTTAACTGCAAGATTGATTTTTAAATTACTAATAATCTAAACCAAAGCGTGCACACACACAAAGAGGAAGGGGGAGGGAAGGGGAGGAAGGTAATTTTACCAATTGAATCTAATCAGGGCCTCAATTCAAATGCGTGGCTGTAAATGTCAAAATACGTAAGATCTGATGCAAGAGCAGAAGTGGAACCAGGATGGATGAGCTTTCCTCACTTGACCAGATTCTTCTGGCTGGGAGGAAGTTAAACACATGGGGTGGGGAAACTTGGGGAGCTGGGTTATCTCCAGAGCTCCCTTCCAATACTGGTCTGTGCTCCTGAGCTGCCTTTCGGAATGGGCAGGGAGCAGTGAACTGAGGCACAACCTGCGGGCTCAGCCTCGTGTTTGCCTGAGCCTTTCCACATTCTGCTGCTGTCACCTGCAGAGGAGGATGAGCTGGATCCTTGCTGAATTAGGAGGGAACAGAGAAATTCCCCTCTCCACCTGAAAAAAACCTGTTTTCTGTTCCTGGGCTGCAGCAGAAGGTGGGTTTGAAGATCAGGGTGGGACACTCACAGCTCCAGGGTTGTATTTGTTTTCAGAGTTTATGGCAGGGCTGCTCCCTTCGAAAAAGTATAAATCTTAATCAAATAAAACTGATGTGCTGCCATATTTACCCAATCTCACTGGTTGTCCTACATCATGTTTTAGCATATAAGTTACATGACAGAGTTATCCAGGGGTTGCCAGCTGACACAGAAACAAACCCTCATGTTAAATTGCCTGCAGATGTCCTCTTCCAACTCCTGTAAGGAACTTCTACCAGTTCTCTCTCTCTCCCCCCCCCCCCTTTTTTTTTTTTTTTTTTTTTTTTTTTTTTTTTTTTTTTTTTTTTGTGTTAAATAAAAGCAGCAGAAGAGGGGGAAAACAATCTCAGTTGAATCTCTGTGCTGGTGCCTCTGTTTGCAGGACAGGAAGCCTTAAGAAGACAATGCAATTTATAGGCAGGCGCAACAAAAAACCCTGTAAGGATTTCCATGAGCCTTAGTGGACCAAATGAGTCGTGGTTATTTTGAAGGCTGGAGCTGACTGAATAATGCCAAGTCTAAGGCTGCAGAGGTGGGCTTTTCAGAAGATTCAGACCTGAGGAGGTGAGAAGATCTTTATGTTCTGTTGGCTGTAATTTATCTGATACTAGAATTTATGGTTAGAAGTTTCAGCTAGGCATCCCTTTTGTTTGGATATTAATCTAAAGAAATCAGGATTTTATCTGATGGACTTAAATTCTTGCTCTGTTTGGCAGAAATCCCCACCTAAGGTTGTGACATTCTTGAAAACATTCACTGTTTTCATTTGCATAATTAGGAATCTTTGTTTTGTTTTCATTGTATGAATTTACTGGCATTTGTGAACTTTTTGCCTGGCTGGGGAAATCACAGAGTGTTGTTTCTTTTCCCTGGCTGGAGGAGTATGGGCTATTTATGCTCAGCTCTAAAATAGACTTTTCTGTGAGTGCTTGCACTGCTCTTTGCGATGGGATATTTTTGGAGGCTCAGCCTGGCCAAAAGCAGTTGTGAAAGGTTAGTGGAGAGCAGAGCTCCCATTTAAACACCTACGTGAAGGAGCAGCCCTTCAAAAGCTGGGAGTGCCAAACAGCTCCCACTTGGAACAATGGGAGCTGCTGAGTGCCGACAGCTCCCGAAAATCTGGCCTCACGTGGCTTCCGAAGGAGATTAATTAGCGAGTCCAGCAATTTTATTTTTTTTTTTTCTGGACTTGCTTAGCTCTGCATGGAGAATATTGTGTGCACTCAAGGTGTGCTCAGCAGTGGCAGGTGGTGGAGGTTCCTCCTGGGAAGGTGGAGTTCCAGGTGGGTTGGGAGTCAGGCAGGGAGCTGGGCAGGTGTTTCCTGAGTTTTTTTCAGGAGAACTTTGGCCAGGAATGTTGAACTTCGCTGGGCAGGTAGAAGAAAAGCCCTGGGGAGCTCCCTCTGTAACAACCCCACATGGATTTTTTTTATTTCATAGTTTTCCCGTTTGTCTTAAACTGCTTCGGAAGTGACATAAATGAAACCAGAAAAGGCCTCTCTGGCATTACTGAAATAGGGATGTCCAGATGGGAAATTACAGTAATATCACTTGTGCATTCAAACTTCACGTCCTGTGCAACTTCCATGTGTGGGCAAAGGAGATAAATTTGCTCTCTGGACCTGCACGTGCGCTTCTCTCTTTTGATTAAGCCTGAAACACATTTCTCTTCCCTTCTGTGATCATGGAGTGAGGTCTGCAGGAAAAATAGGGTTAGAAATTAATGTTTTGGGAGCTTTATTTCCAAACTAAGTTAGCGTTGTGGCTTTCTGTAATGCTGTTTGGGGTTTTTTAAAATTCTATTTATTACAAATCACCAGCCATTTTTTCAGTAAAGCACACCAAGAGCAATAAGACTGTGCTAAAATGAAGGAAGATTACCCCTGAAAGTCAAATAATGAGTTTTGGTTATTGTTGCTTTTCAAACATGGCAAGCAGGTTGGGGACCAATATGTTTGCAAACGACCTAAGTCTTCCCTTCCAGTGGTAATCCGTATTCTTTTGAAAAGCTAATAAAAGTGGTGTATGAAAGAAATTCCTGGGGCACTGCAGAACTCACCCTCCTAGGGAGAGAGCCAGATGTGCTGGTTAATAACCTTGCAGGCATTCAAAGCCAGGGCAGTAACTTGGTATCACCTAAGCCAGACGTTGTGCGTTGGTGCAAGGCAATATCACATCCTGGTCACATTCGCAGCAGAGAGCTGCAAGACATGTGGAGTCTTATTAAAGGAAGGGGGGGGAAAAAAAAAGAAGGAAAAGAAAAGGAGGGGACAGGCAGAAGGAGAGGGAGACAATGTGTCTGTCCTGAGAAGCAGCAAAGGAGCAGACACACTCCTCCACATGTGCGTTAGTCTGTCAGCCTGGATTCTGCTCTCCAGATGTTGGGGTGGATCCTATGGCAGGGACTACGGAGGAAAAAAGGGATTTTAAAAGAAATCACATTTCGGGGGTGAAATTAACTTCACCAGATTTTTCGAAATGCAGTCGCTCGGTGAGATTTTTCAGAATGCTTTAGCGAAATAACAAATTCTAGATTTAATGGTTTTTACAGGCTGGCTTGGCAGCGCCTCCTCCAAACACAAATGTTTGTGTGCGAAACTTGTCAGTGGCTTTTAGAACCAACATGCCTCAGAGTAAACAGCACATTAAAGTTGTTCTCCGACCATTCCTACTGAACTGAAAATTGTTTGTGGCGGGGGTCCCAAAATCTGATGGGTCTTTCTCGAGGCTCCGTCTCTCAGAATCAAACCTTCTGAGAGCTTTGGCCATCACATCAAAACGGTGCTTGTGCATAACAAAAACATCTATATTTGCAGTGGCAATCAGAATACATCAGCGTCAAGTTAAGATTTTTTTAAAAAACACCAAATTTGCTTTCCCAGGCGCGGCAGAGAAATAAATCACTTATGGCATTTATGGTATATTTGTAATCCGAAACTGGTGGCTTCGTGTTACCGGGCACGACGTGTGCGGCGCATAAACAAACACTGCACAAAAAAAAAAACCAAAAAAAAAAAAAAAAAAAAAAAAAAGACAAGTCCCAGCTTTGTCTGCCTGACACTTCGCCTCTGTGACCGGGATCCCCCAGCCAGGGCCACACGTGCCTTTCTGCTGAGCTCGTGTTTAGCCGGTCGAGCAGGGCTCAGCCCTGGGCTGGTCCTCACGGCAGGACCGCGGTGTTCCACGGGGACAAGGCTGGTGCCTGGCCAGCCGTGGCCATCGTGAGGGGAAAGGGAGAACGTCCGTGGATAAATATTTATGTGAACGCGTTAAACAATGCGGTTGTTCTTGCCCGGAGATCTTTCATGAGGCCCAGGAATGCAGCATTTACGGGAAAAGATGGTGGTACATAAATATTACCAAACCTCACGTTCATGACTGATAAGGAGTCACTGCTTTCAGCTGTGGCAGAAAGCAGAGTGTGGATACGTGGAAAATGCCAGTTGTGGATTTGTGATCACGTTGCAAGTAGAAACGAGGCAATTTTATGTCAGTATTAGGACAGAGCACTCTGGAAGCAATCTGGATGTTTTCATACATAATCATGGCTTCAGTAAAATTTTACATTTACAGAGACGGCTGGTGTGTCTTTTCCTGTGTTGGAATAGGATCAGCTGAGTATGGCTTGTGAGAAATCTCAGTTTGTAGTTTTGGTAAAAGCCAGAAGCAGAGACAGAGATTTCTTAGTGGTATTTTGCTGTTGGATACAATCTTGACTCTGCTGGGAATCCCAAAAATGAGTGGGACCTCTGCAGTCCTTTCTTGCATCCCCCACACAAAGTACATGGGGAGGTGCAGCACCATTTAACTGGGTGAAAATAATATTTTCCCTTCTGATACAGCCAGGGTGCATCTCCAAGTGTGCCCCACACACCTCAGACGGGATGAGGGCTGCTGGGGCTCCGTGGGTGAGAGGTTTCCAGGCTGAGCTTCCCATCATCACACACTGGAGTTTGTCAGAGGGAGAGCCTTGGAGCCGGCCGGGTGTGATTCATCCCTCCCGGCAAGGCCTCTGAGGCAATCTGACATTATTCGGACTGATATCATTAATTAATGAGAGCTGAATGTTATTCTTAGACACTGGATTGAGTATTGGGTAGGGAAGCCTATGAAAGGGCTCTTTGATTTTGGAAAATTCCTATGGCACTGTCAAATTTGCTAACGAAATTAAATCATCTGCCAACTTTCCGAGTTAAGGAGCACATCCCTTCTGAAATCTTGACTGAGACTCCTCAGTGCCTTCTTGGGATCAAGGGATTTTTGGATTTATATTCATGCCAAACGAAAATGATAGATAGCCTCCAAAACCAGTCGTATTAAATCTGTCAGGCAGGCTTTGGAGAAAGCATTTCTGTTAGTTTGCTGTAGCAGATTTGATCCTCCCCCACCTTTGTTTTCGGCTGTTCTTGGTTTAATGTGCTCAAGGTAGAAAGGAGCCAGATCCCAGAGTTTTTGTGGAGCCTGGGAGGTGGTCACTGGGTCATGCCTGGGCAATGTGACCTGCAGCCCCCCCACCATGGGATGTGCTCATACAGCTCAAACAAACCCCAGATTTAATAGGGTTTTTGTCTGGCCTCAAAAAACATGCTCCAAAGCAAATGTAGGGAGCAGCTCTCCTTGCTCCCAGCGCTCCTGTCCTCCGGACTGGTGCTGCTCTTCTCTCTTCCCAGTGCTTTTCCTGCCTTTCTTCCCGACTGGCTGCTCCCTGCATGGACCTTGCAGGTGTCCAGAATTAGCCCAGCCTTTGCAGGCCTCTGGCAGCAGATTTATAAATAAAATGCTGTCATTTCAACCCAGCCCCGGCAGGGCTGGGAGCACAGGAAGCGCCGTGCACATGTGGGGCGGTCACACATGGATCCCATTCCAGCCCTAATAGTGCTGGGATGGGGGGAGAGGGCTGAGGGGCTGCTGCCAGGTCAGCTCCCTCCCTCCCTGGTTCGTCTGTCTCCAGGCTGCATCGTGTAAAGAGAGGTGTCCAGGCCTGGTCAGTTCTTCAATTTGTTCTTATTGCCACAGTTTTGGGGCAAGGAAGCGGCACATGTGGCCAGCAGCACTGAGCCCACACTTTGGGGTTGAATTAATGAGCTTTTGGGATGATACCCACATAATGATGGTGATTGGGTCACCAAGGGTTCTTCTGGAACAGGGTTTGGACCTGGGGGTGCTGGTGGCAGCGGCTGGACATGAGCCCAGGGGTGCCCAGGTGGGCAAGAGGCCCCTGGCACC
>VXAZ01008600.1:949-53171 GCA_013399875.1 Gymnorhina tibicen
TTGTTGTTTTTCCTCTTTTTCCCGTTCTTCCCTTGTCTCCCCTCCCCGGACGAACCCGAAATTCCCGGTGGCCGCCCCCGTCCCGGTCCCCGCGGAGGCGGAGGGGAGCGGGCAGGAGGCAGCGGAGCGGTGCGGAGCTCGCAGCCCCCAGCCCCACACCGGCCACTGCCCCCCCTCCCGGGATGCAGGTAGGACGGGGGGGTGGGGGACGGAATCTGGGAATGGGGGGAGTTGGGGGAGGCTCTCTGGAGACGTGGGAGGCAAAGCAAACAGACGCCCCCCACCCCCAACGCATGTCCCCCGTCTTGGGGGGCTGCCAAGGTGTGGGGGGTGGGGGACACTCACCCCTTCATTGCCGACTCATCGCTCGACTTTGTACCCACAGACTGGGCACAGGTCCTGCTGGACCCCCATCCCCATCCGCTGGGACCCCCCCAAATCCCCTTTTTTTTTCACAGATAAATCCCCCATGCTCCCCATCCCCAGCTGTGGGGTGGGTGCTGTGCATCCCTTCCGCCCGCTTTTTTTAACGTGCTTACTACACGTTTTCAGGGTGTTTTTGGAGCTATATTTAAAGCGTGCAGTCAGTGGCTGGATTTAGAAATCCAGGCATAAATCACATTAAAACGCGGACGGCGACGATCCCAACGCGTCGGCAAAGCTTTGCCCTGATTTCATTCCTTCTCCCCCATCTTAAAAGCAGAACCGAGTCTGACGGCAGGGTCCCATCCCCCCCGCGAATAAAACCCCGTGGGGACAGAGGTGGGATTTGAAGGCAAGGGGGGCCCTGCTGGGGTTTATTCCAATGCATCCATGGTGATTTATTTATCGATTCGGGGGCTTGGATAATTCCAAAGCCTGGGGTCCCTCCCCACCGCAGCCCCTGTGCCTGCAATGAAGGAGCTGCCATCTGTGGGGAGGGGGCTGTGGAGTGGGGGGTCCCAGTGAGGAGATCCCCAGGGAAACGGTTTGAGAACTGAGCGAAGAATTTCTGATTAATGACCAGAACAGCTCAGGATTTCGGTTTTCTCCATAAATCCTGGCTGATTATAACCCTTGTGCTCAGCCTGGCAGCGGGCTTTGCATGGAGGGGGGAGCCCAAGAAATAACCCCCCCCCAGGGGCTGTACCCAATGCCTGGCAGCAGCTGGAGGCTGCAGCGTCCTCACCGTCGCACCCAGAGCAGGGAAGAAGGGAGAGGGGCCAGGGAGTGCACAGAGATGTGGTTGGTGCCCTGCCCCCGGTTCACAGCAGTTCTGATCCCGCAGCTCTGGGGTTGGTAAAGCCAAATGTTTCCCAAACCAGTCTGGTTTCGAGTTCAAATAAAGACTGATGGGGTTTTTTGATAGCCTGGCACAGGAGGGTGGGGGTGTATGCACAATCCCACCCTGTTTTCCTGCTTTGCCACCTGTGCACTCGCTTCCCCCCCAAATCCTGAGCTGAGACCCCCAGTGCCACAGAACCTGCCCCATGCTGGGTGCCCTTTGCTTTCCACAACCTCCACAAGCCCCTGGTACTGGGCTTTTTTCACAGCGAGGCTGGCTCTTGGATTCATCAGGCTGGATTATTTTTTTTCCCCTTTTACCCAATAATAAGCTTTTTTCATCCAAGATCAGGGGGGGAAAAAACAGGCAGGGAGGAGGGCGGACGTGCACAACCCATAGAGCGCTTTGAGAGGAGCACCAACCCCAAAGCTGTAATTACTGCCTGCGTTTTTTGGCCACGGATCAGCTGCTAAATTGGTCGTAAGGCACGGAAACGGCAGTTACACCTTTCAGCGGAAAAAATGTGGCTTAGTGGAGAAACGTGCATGGGGAAACCTCCCCAAAACTGCAGTCCCCGTACAACACCCCGCTATTACAGGTTCTGCATTTGGGAGTTTAAAACCATCCTCCATCCAGGTGAGCTGAGCTTGGAATGACAAGACCTTCTACATCAACAGAGTAAATTGGAGATTTTTTCCTTGATCTGTCAGTTAAATCAAAAATACCCTCCTGGATGCAGGACACGAGCAAGAGAGAGGCAGGAGCATGTGCTATTTTGAGGTTCGATGTAGAATAGATACCCTTGGCTTCAGCAGTTCTCCATAGCCCGGCCCACAGGAGCTGCAGGTACTTTCGTATGCATACAAAACATTTTAAAATGGAAAATATTCACAGCTGCTCTCGCTGTTTTGACAGGGGGGAAGGAATCGCGGGGCATGTTAAGGAGATATTAAAAGCTGTGGTTTGAAGCTCCTAAAGCATTTACTCAGCGGGAGAGCCAGAGAAAGAAGTTTAGAAGTTAACTGCATACTTGTGTGCCTTTGCTCTGTCCTTCTTAAAATTCACCTCTCCTATCTGCTTCTAATTTAAACAAGCAGAGCCCTCCAGGAACTGGAAAATCCAGATTTGCAGCATCTCCCAGGGAAAGACGATTTCCTACGTGCCCCCCCAGCGCGAGGGTCCTGCTGAAGGTTAAACTCGTGAGTGCCTTTGGTTTTGCACCAAGTTGAGCTCCCCACAAAATAAAAGACTGGGGAAATGCTGGTGAAAACTGCACTGATACTGCCAGCTGGTCCCTGGCTTGGTCCCATCCCTCTTCCAGAGCCAGACGTGGATTTCACCACCACTGCCAGCACTGAACGCTCATCCCCACACCGTGCCCTGGCCTGCTTCAGCTTCCCCGCCTGAAAACAGGGTAAACCCATCTACCTCCCCAGGGTACATTATGGTGGCTTAAAATTAACACTCACAAGTGTATTTTCAAATCCCTTCATGAAAGGCATGAGAAGCGCTGGGTGTTAGCAGAATAGATCCTTCACCTTTTAACAGCTGTTAATTGCCATTAAAACCAAACCTGCGCAGCTTTATTGGAGCAGCATCCGAGTTTCCGTGTCGCATGCCGCGCATTGCAAAGCCCACGTCCGCCCTCGGTCGTGCTCTCCTGCACGTGCCGGCTGCCAGGACGAGGTGTGGTGGATAAATCCTGTCTCACTGGTGGTTATCTTGCACTTTGGGGCCCTTTGTAGGGTTTCCTGGTGCCAGGCTTTGTCCTTCGCCGTCCCGTGAGTCGTTGCACCAGTTGCAAGAAGCTCCACACACCTTCCCTTGACTCGAAGCAGGAAAGAAGATGGATGCAAGGCTTGTTCCCAAAAATACCCCGAGGAAGCAAGCAGGAACCTGCCCTTGAGGAACTGGGTCCCCAAGGCTGAATCCAGCCTGCAGCTGCCAGCAAAAGCACGTGCTGGGTGTCACAGGGATGGGAATAGCCCTCTGTGACCAACGTGGAGTAAATCCAAGCCATCAACAGGCAGGGCTGGGGAAGGGCTGCCAGCACTACACACCCCCCCTACCCACGGTGCTGGGGGTCCCTTCCCTGCTGCCTTTGGGGTTCATGGACCTGATCCCTTTCATGGCATCCCCCATCTCCCTGTGGCCCAGATCTGGCTGGAGAAGCCAAGCGCCAGGCAGGGGGGAAACCCTTGGGAAAACTCTGTGGCAGGAGTTTTCCTGGTGTCTGTGAAGCCTTTGGCTCCTCAACATCCCTCGCAGGCGCTTTGCGCACTCCCAAACATCCAGACCCACCCAGGAGCGCCCTGCGCCACCAAACCGCTGATGCTAAAACACACGGGATGGATTCGGCAGGGTAAGAGGGGAAGAAGTCTCTGTGATTCCCAGCGTCTTGTTCAACCCCAGGGTTTAGTCTACCCTTGGATCCAAGCACGAGGAGGGGGTGTCCAGGGCTGGCTCCCAGGGCTATCCCATCTCTTTTCCCATCACCCCAGCCCTCTGCATGGGGGGAAGGGGCAGTTGGACAAGACGAGCCCTTTCTGCTCCACAAAGCTCGTCAGCCAGCGGCACTGGGCTTATAATTATTATTTCCTTAAAGACGAGCCAAGCAGCTATAGACAAAAAAGTCCCCTCTTGTCGGAGCTGGAATTTGATGTCCTAACGACTGTTTTTGTACCGCGCCTGTTAGAGGAAAGAGCTCGGCAGGAGGGGGAAAGAGAGATTTAATTATAGAGCTGCATTGTGATTTTGCACACATAGCTGGCTGTTGTAATCAGGTTACAAGTGTATCTGATTTTCTTCCCTCCCCTCCCTCTTCCTCCTCTTTCTCTTTCTTTTTTTTTCTTTTTTTTTCTCCCTCCCCCTTTTTCCTTTCGGTGGTCCAAATTAGTTGCTTATGTTTGGGTGTTGCAGAGACGAGCTGTTATTTGCCGTCACTGAAGATCTTGATCAAGGGAACAATGTTTCCAAAGAACCGCGGCAGCTCTTTGCCGAAGGAAGGCAAAGGTTCCCAGCTCCAGCAGAAACCCCGGGGCCGATGGCAGGCACTCGCATCCCACCATCCTGGGGGTCCCTTCCCACCACCAAAACAAGGGGAGACACCCATATATATATATATATATGCACACATGTATCTGCCTCCCCCACGCTCCCCACCAAATTCCTTCACATCACAGGATTCCCTCAATGAATTGATGCACTTGAAGAAGAGGAGGAGCACGATTTACCTTACCTGGGGCGGGAGAAGGGAAAGAGAGGAGACAAGAACCTTTTTAAAAGAAACTTAATATTTTCCCTATCCGGGGCAAGTGATGCCGCACTGGGATTGGGGACTGTTGTTGGGTTCATTTAGGAATCCATTGTTGTCCATGTGAATTCTTTTTTACATTTCAAATAAGAGGATTATTTCCCCAGGGGGTAATATCCTGTAATTTGAACACAATAATGGGAATAAATTACTTACTTAGAACTAATAACGACAGCCTGATTCCAATATATATAGGAACTGTAACAGCTTTGGTTAGTTAAAGTGTAATTGTGTCGACGGATGACATTTTCTTTCAAAGGAATCTGAATGACTTTTAATTAAATTTGCTGGGGGTGGGGAGGAGAGGGAGAGATACACTGGGAGATCTCGGCTGCTGAGGCTGCGGCTGGTCCCAGCCTCGGTGCCCCAAGCCCAGCTTTGCCCCGAGCTGGGTGTCAATCCACGGTTGTGGAGTTTAAAGACCAGGCACAGAACAGAGGAGAAGGAAACCAGCACCAAACCCCCACAGCCCAGGGGTGGTGGGATGCAGGGGGTGGAGAGGATGAAGAGGACAGTGAGGCTGGAGGGATAGAGGGGATGGAAAGATGGAACCCAGCCCACTTCCCAAGCTCCAGCCTGGCAGAGGGCAGGGCAGTGCCCGTATCCTGCCCTGGGGCACCACAGAATTGCCTCTACCTGTGCTGGGAAATGGAGGAGCTGACGGAGGGCAGGAGGCACCAGCAGCCAGGCAGGGCAGCTCTGCTGCTCACACTGGAGTCACAGAATCCCAGAATGGTTTGGCTTGAAGGGAATCTTAAAGCTCATCTCGTTCCACCCCCTGCCATGGGCGGGGACACCTTCCACTATCCCAGGTTGCTCCAAGCCCCATCCAACCTGGCCTTGGACACTTCCAGGGATGGGGCAGCCACAGCTTCTCGGGGCAACCTATGCCAGGGCCCCACCACCCTCACAGGGAAGAATTTCTTCCCTATATTCAATCTAACTCTGCTCTCTGTCAGGTCAAAGTCATTCCCCTTTGTCCTGTTACTCCATGCCCTTATCCAAAGTCCCTCTCCAGCTCTCTTGGAGCCCCTTTAGGCACTGGAAGGGGCTCTAAAATCTCCCTGGATCTTTCTCCTCTCCAAGCTGAACACCCCCAACCCAATATTGTTACCTCAGCCCAAGGGTTCTTCGGGGAAGGCAGCTCTGACGAGCGGGATCTGCAGCAGCAGCTGTGCATCCCAGCTCCTCGCCCTCACCCCAAAACTCCCCTGCAAGCCCCGGGCTCTGCACGTCTCCTCACCGCTGCCTTCAGTGCCAACCGCTCCTCAGGTTTATTTCTGAATCAGCAGCACGCGAGGTCCCCTTCAGAGGCAGACAAAAAAAAAGCTGCACTGTGCAGAAAGCCAAGTTCCTGCCCCGAAATAATCTTGGAGAGGAGCGGCGTGCTGCTGCCAGCGGCTCCGGCCTCCTCCAGGACTCATTTTCCTCTGTTTATCTTGAAAATATTTCTGCGCTGAGGTCCCACCCCGCACGGCAGAGCCCTGCGAGGCCGCCTTCAGCCTGACACACGGCCTCTTGTTTATCCACAGCCAGTTTTACAAATAGCTTATTAAGCCCAGAGGTCTGTTTGCTGGAGGAAAACCTCACGGAGCAGCTCCTGCAGCCCCCGCGAGGCTCCTGCCAGCTGTGTCCCCTCCCAAAAACACTCTGATGTGCATCGAGGGGCTCTGTGGCTGCAGACATCAGTGTCTGCCGGGTTTGGGAATCGCTCCTGCTTTGATAAAATAACCAGTGTGCTGCTGATGGATCTCCCACCACTCTCACCCTCTCCCTGTTCCCAGGGCTGGTGTCCCAGCTGGGATTTCGGCGCGGCACAGGGATGCTGTGGCACTGCCAGCTCTGCTTCGTGTGATCCCACAGAGGAGTTCCTGGGTAGTTTTTGCTTTTTGCAAGACCCCCCTGCAAGGGCTGCTGGTTTTGGGGGGGTTGCAGGGGTTTGGGCTGCAAGGAGCATATTTTGGGGACTGCTGAAAACATGTCCAAAGCCATGAGAGATGAGGACAGTTGGATGCTGTATAAGGTGGTCCTGGCAGGAGCCCAGTGGGACCGTGCCTCAGATTCCCTCCTGTGCCTCTGCTGCCCACCTGGCCCTGGGATTGCCAGGAGGGAGCTGGGATGGGGGTTTCAGCCCACAGCAAACAGTGCCAGGGATGTCCCACTGGGCTCGAGCCTGACCATGGGCACCTCTCTGGCCACAGCATCCATCAAACCCATGCCCAAGCACCTCTGTCCCTGCTGCCACCGCTGTCCTGGGCAGGAGCCTGGCTGTGCCAAATCCCCAGCACCCCAGCCCCACCTTGGGATGCCCATCCTGAGCGTCCCCTCCCCGAGACCCCCTAAAGCATCGCTCCTGGAGCACGCAGCCAGGCAGAGCCCTGTAACACAGCAACATTCATAGCCCAGCTGAGGAGATTGAGTTACCTGCCCCTGGAAGAATAAAGGAGGCATTCAGCCGTTTTTTTAAAGTCTTTTCCCCTGCCAAGGCCAGACACCGCGGTGACGGTGGCGCACAGAGGCAGGGAAACACGAGCCCTCGCCTCTCCCTCCGAGGGTGACCCCGATCTGCCCCACGTCCCCCCCTTCTCCGACCCTTTAACACCCAGGGAAGCACATGCTTTGCTCACCCATCACGAGCTCCCTTATCTTTTAATAAAACCTTTAAGAGCAGAAGTCAGGCAATGCCGGCACAAAGGCAGCTCAGCCTCCTCCCGGGACATTAATCATTTTCTTTGACACGTTTTGCTAATTAGCCAAAGCGTTTGCCTCGACAGGGGAGAAATTGGGGCCTGGGAAAAAAAAAAAGAAAAAAAAACATTAGAAGAAGGGGGAGAGGTGGAAGGGGAGGAATAAATGGGGGAAGAAGGACCTGACGTCACCCCCGTGTGATCCGGCATCCCTGGGCATCACCTTGCCGGGAGAAAACCCAATCCCAAGCCCATCCCAAGGATTTTGGAGCACCATGAGGTGCAATACACATTTTACCTTCCCCATCCCACTCCTGGTTACCCCAATAGTGCAGATTGCAGCCATGAAGGGTTACTTGAAACACGCTGTTTGGAGGTTTAACTCACGGCTTTATCTTTTACACGGCTGTTAATCCTCGGGACACATGTTTCCTATCAGCCCTTGATATTTAACATACAATAAGTGTCTTATTAAATCCTAGGGACTGGCTCCATGCAGACCTCTCCCCCCAGGACCTGTACTGAGGACATCCCAAAGGCAGATGGGGCACCCCGGCTTGGGCACAGATTTTGGGTGTAGAGTGTGTTATAACCAACAGGGAGAGAAATAGAGTGGGGTGAAGGCTCCTCTGCAGAGGAATTCAGCCTTTAAATTGGCTGAGCAGCCACCACTCCCGCACATGGGAAAACCCCTCACAATTCTTAAAAATATGTCATTTTTAAGGGTTTTCTGGCAATGCTGTGGTGGCCAGTGAGCCCATCTGAGGCAGGACTAGCTACTGCCTCAGCATGACTTCTTTTTCTAAGGGTCCAACTCAGTTTTCATAGGACCTGATGTTTTCTGGAGGAGAGATGCCATAGAGAGAGCAACTCGCAGTGGATTCCCTCTCATCCACAGCATTTGAAACAGAAAATCCCAAGGAGAAAGCATCGCCTGCTCATGCCTCCCTCCAGCCCAGCATGGCAAAATACTGTCCCATCCCTGAACATCAGCTCTCCACCCCAACTCCTTAGGGAGAGGGAAACAAGGGAACAAGGCAGAAAACCACACGGCACAATCCCCTTTTCCCCACGAAACCAAGTGTAAGAACAACAAAACTGGGTGATACAGCCCCCCACATGATGTAAGGACACCCGGCTGCCCACAGCAACTGTCCCTTCCCCATCCATGGGTACAAGGGAGCGGGAGCAGCATCCCAGAGCCACGTCAGTCCTTTGGGGAGTGTTAAAAAAATAAATCACAGCTCTTTACTCCTCTCTAGCACAAGTTTCTCATTGCTGCAGGATGACACACACCACCTCCTCCAAAACAAGGCGCTGTATTATTATTCTGTTTCTAATTTGGGGGTTGGAAATGATTTTCCATGCCAGATTCCAAACTAAACCATCACCCTCCCCCCCCCAAAAAAAAATTGCTGATGTGCTTTCCAGAAAGCGGTGGCATGGTCACTGCTCTGCGAGGAAAGGGTGAAGGTGTGATACACAGCAGTGAGCACCACAGAACATTCCTCTCAATGCCCATTTCCAAGAAAAAAACACTTTTTAAAAGAGCCAATTCAGTTAAACACAGAGCTGGCCCAGACTCCTGCTGTAACCGGGTCTGGGATGGGCCGGTCCCACTGGGAAAGGGCCGTGCTCCATCTCTGCCCTCTGAAGGACGTGGAGAAAAAGCGGTGAAAGGTGAGTATTTGGGAAGCAGTGTGGGGCTGGAAACTCAATGGGAATCAGCATCAATCCCATTCTGAGTGTTTTAACCCAAATCTACCAATGGATCCTGCTTGCTCCCTACGAAGCAACAGGAAGCCAAGCCGCACAGTGAGGTCCCACTTCTCCGTGTCCTGCCTGGTCTTGGGGACAGTGGGGACACTCAGGACAAGCCTGGATGAGTCTCCAGCCCCATCACCCCAGGTTGTGCCACAAACCTCGGGGAGAGACGTGGGGGGGCCCCGTGCAGCCGGCAGCGCTGGCAGGAGTGTGGAAACCAACACGCAAGGAGCCAGTGGAAACCCTCCAAGCTTCCAACGCCGTTGTATAAGAGCCGCTCAAAAATACTAATCCCCAAAAAATTCAGCCCTGGGAGCGTGACCAGGCTGCCTCCCAGGCAGCCGACGGAGCGTGGCTTGCACAGCCAGCCCTGCACACACCCAGGGAGAAAAAATGCCTTCAGGTGAGCGAGCTCCGCAGGAAGGTCGGGGTCCCAGATGTTTTCATACCAATGATCTTTTAAAAAAAGACAGGCGAGCGAGGCACGGAGGCAGGATCACCCGACATGCCGAGCGCCGCTGCAAAACAAGTCTTTTTTCCATGAGTCACCAGTGGAAAGACCAGATCAGGCGTCCCATGGGTGGGCTCGGCCGGGGCCGGCTCCGCATCCCCGCCACGGCCGGGAGGATGCTGCGAGTGCAGCCCCTTCGCTGCGCTGCTCTCAGCTTTCCCGGGCTGCTTCGGGGTCACGCTGGGATGGATTCCATGGAATCCCCGAGCGCCGAGGGCCTCGGGATGCGGGGCTGCATCCTGTGGCGTTCAGACGTTCGTACCACGGTGCAGGGTTTTCCCGACCCCCCTTTCCCCAGCCACTGACACTCCCTGTGGAGACCGAACGTGTGCCCTTCCCCGTGGCCTCGGGGCTGCTTCATTGCTCTGCCGCTGTCCCCTGCACCTCCGTTGTCCCCTAAAACCCTCCGGGACTGAGGCAGGCAGCAGCAGAAATAAAAATAAATAAAGAAATGTGGAAGGAGCGCCCCGAAACAAACGGGTTTGTTTTATCGGTGGCGGGAAAGGGCGAGAGCGATGACAGGCAGCGCAGGAAGTCCCCGGGATCGTAAATCCCATTGGGAGCGCATGAAGCCAGCGTGTTTCCATGCGCTGGGTGGGAGGTTACGGGGAGGGCGGCGGGTAAAGTTTAGGGAATCTGGGGTGGGGTATTTTGGTGTATAAAAAGGCGGCGACGAAGGGGAGGTGACGCCCGGGGCAGCACCCAGGGCAGGGTGCCGGCGGCGGCCCGGGAAGGAACGGGGTCACATCCTCGGGAGGGCTGGAGCTCCGTCCCGTCATCATCAGCCGCGGGACAACAGCAGCCCTGGCTGTGCTGTGGGTACAGAAACGGCACGTACTTGTTGCTGGCCGGGTTTCCTGGCAGTCCCAGGCAGGATTTGGCTGCGCAGGAATTTGGAAGCTGCCTTAAATCCAGAAAGAAATGAGAAAAGGCTGGGAGCGACTTTCTGAGCGGAGTTCAGCTGCAAATCCCCGCTCGCAGCGGCTCCGCGCGGGGCCCCGGCGCGGCCGCCCCCTCCCGACACCGGCACCGGGGCTGAGGTCGGAGACCTGCCGGGGATCGCCTCCTCCTCCGTGGGGACATCGAGGAGGGCTCCCCAGCACCCCCGGATACCATCACCTCCTCCTCCCCATCCCCAAAATGCCTCCTTGGCCACAATGCCCCTCAGCACCCAACCTCCCATCCCCGCTGAGATGACCCCAGCGATGGATTGTGCTGCCATGAAACTCCGTAAATCCCCCTCGCCTTTGCCCCGAGGCTGCCAGGGGCTGCTCTCTCCCCATGGATGAGCTGGCTCAGCCACGGACTGACACCAGGCTTCACTCTCTTACTGCTTATGTAGGGGGGAATCAAGGAGGAAAGGGGTGAAAAAGAGGCAAGAGGAGCTGAGTGCTCTAAAAATCAACAGCAAAAATGCAGAGAAATTGAAATTCACCCCAGAGGCTCCTCTGGATGCTCAGGAAGGTGCTTCCCTACCTCTGGAGCTCTGCATGGGTGGCTGTCCTCATCCAGGGTCGGTGCTGGGGTCACTTCGGCCCCACATCCATCAGGAGTCCAGCTCTGGCTCTTCACATTCCCAGATCCATTTTCAGGGATTTGCCTGCAGCATCCTGGCTCGTTGTATTTGTGGGAAATTCAGAGTTTCTTAGGAAAAACAAGCCCAGTGCCTGTGATGTTCCTCAGCTTCCCCAGTGACATCCTGGGGTGGGGAAGGCCCCGGTGGTGGACGGTACCCAACTCTGCACCACTGAAATCCAGGCTGCACCTTGTCCTGGGGAGCTGAGGAGGAGCAGCCAAGCGTTTTCCACCCCAGTGATTTTTTTATCTCATTTAGGAGAACGTTTGTAATTACTGGTGCCATTTCCCCGTGCACTTTCTGTGTAAACACAGCCTCTCCACGGTGGTTTAAATGGACTGAACTCACACACCTTCCTTACAGCATCCACTGGGAAAAGCAACCGGCCTCGCTGCCCACGCAGAGGGACGGGGAAGCCCAGGTCTGGGAGGCAGGATTTCTGCAGGAATAAATACTTCAAACCCATCAGCTCTGTGTTTCCCAGCTCCCTCCTCATTCAGGGGACCCCACGCCACATCCCCTGCAAGTCCCTATATTTGCCCTAAAGGGATTTTCCTGTCTTTTTTCCCTGGCTCAAGCACCATCCTTTCCTACAGCACCTGGGACACGACAAACATTATTCAACATCCCAGCTAGGTTTCATATATTAATCCTTTAACTCCCAAACTGGAGCTTGCAGGGGAAAAATTGAGCCTGGTGGGAATGGGATCCCAGCCACAGCACTCCCAGGTTTTCAAGCATCTCATTCGGCTTCTTGAGCTTAATTTTGGGGAGCAAACAGCTTTTCCATACTGGGCTGCATCTCGTGCTGCCTTTCCCTGATGAAGAAGCCCTTGAATAGCATGGAAAGGGCTGGGCTTTGATTTGGTGAAAAGCTGCTTTCTCAAAAAACCTCAAAAACAAGCTTTCTGTAGGAAAAATAGCTGGTTTGGGATGACCAGGGGTGCTCCTCAGGGATTCAGGACTGGATTCCTCCCCCCTCCCCCCAACGTGTGCCCATCAGCCCCCCAAAAAAGCCATTTTTGCTCATTGCTAATAACTCCCTGCGAAGAGGGGAGGGAAGAAAATTCCCTTCGTGCCCTCACTTATGCAGAGACAAGGAAATGTCGTTAAACTAAACCAAACAAACGAATCCAGAGGCAAAGAGAAAAATCACATTATCCCGAATCATAAATCCTGGAGAGGGGTATTTACAGGCTGAATTGCCAAGTGCATTGGAACTGCAGAGCATCCGAAGAGCAGATAGCCATAAAGGCAGACAACGGCCCTGGAAAAATGCTTTGATTAGGATCTGGGCAGCATTCAGCCCAGATGTTCATTTGTCAATGGAAGAGGGATGGGGGGGGAGGTGAGAAAGGCTTTAAATTAATCTTTACAACTAGAAAGGAGCTTGTAATACACACCATATGGGGAGCAACGTCCTTCGAGCCCCCTCTCCTCCCCCCAGCCCCGCGTGCTCGGAGCCAGGCTGGGACCCTGCGGCCGGAGCGTGTCCTCCCTCTTCCCCCCCCTGTTTTCTCCATGCACCAAACACCCTCTGAGCCCAAACCCCTTCCACATGTGCTTTTTCTTACCGGGAACAAAACAAACTGCAATTCCTCTTATAACACCAGATCTCTTTTATTATTCCCCCCTCCCCAGCTCCAGACCCCAATACCTGCTCCCCTCTCCCTCCAATATCCACATGTGGGGGTTTTTTAACCCTTCCAAGCTGCCAGCAGTGGTGGGGTGGGGGTTGTGTGTGGAGAGGAGGGACGAGGCTGTTTATTAAACGCCAACCATTCAAATTAATTCCCCTAATGGACTCGCCGACATCATGGTGTGCATTTAAATGAACGCTTTGTCATATTTCATAGCCAACCTGCAGCTCTCTGCAGAGCAAACCTGCTGGAAAGCCGGGAACAGCAGCAATGACAGGGACAAACCTACGGAGAGATAAATAAGAATGAAATACAAATCCCAAATGCAACATGGAGGGGGTGAAAAGATAGCCCAGGAAGCCCTTGGAAATTTGGAGGTGCGAGCGAGAGCCCAGGCAGGGCAGAAGGAGCTGTGTGATGGCGGTGGGAGATGCTTTTCCACACGGGAGGAGGAAAAATCCTCTCACTGCTGGGGCAGGAGGCACCAGAGAACCTTTGGCTGGGACAGGGAACCCTTACGCAGGCCAGCACAAAGCCACTGTTTCCCAGCTGGAGTCTGGGCTGTGTTTGCTCCACTGAAGCCCTGGGGAGCCCCAACACGGCCAGGACCAGCTCCAGCACCCCCAGCCCAGCCACAGGGACCCGGCAAGGAGGGGAACCCCCTCCATCCTGGATCACCAATGTGGGGACGAGGGTGGAGGTGCCTGGCCAGCATCCCTCCTCACAGCACGGGCTGGGCTGCTGAAACCCAACCCCTCCTGGCAAGCTGTGACCGCAGAGCCGAGCGTCCCAGCTCCTGGCAGAGCATCCCTGCTGCTCCTGAGTAAACAGCTCTTCCCCCAGCACCCCTGGGACAGCCACAGGTTACTCACCTTGGCTTCAGCTTCAAGAGCTCCTGGTCCTTTCATCAGCCTGATGGAAAATCGGTGTGTGCGCACACAGCCCCCGTGTGCTGCAAGCACCAGGTACCTCCTGCTCATCTGGCTCCTTCTCTGCCCCCACCTTTAAGAGCTGCAGCAGGGATTTCTTTCCACCTTTGAGGGTCCTTCTCCTTTTCTCCATCCTGCCCCAAGCAGCTTCTGTGGGATCTGGAGGATGAGGAGGGGCTGGGGGAAACATTGCTGCCCCACTCCTGTTTGGCACACTGGCACGAGCAAAGGCTTTCACACAGCACGAGGGCCAAGGGAAGGGGGAACATTCATGGTCCAGGACAGGGATGCAGGCAGCAGCCCCAGCCACACATTTGGCACGGGCAGGAGAACAGAGGGAGCAGCGAGTGCTGGCAGCCAGGTCTGCCCCATCCTTCCAGCACCACTGCAGGCTGAAGGTCCCTGAATGTGGATTGGCCAAAAAAGCAAAAATCATAGAATCCCAGAAGGAAGGGACCCCAAAGACCATCCCATTCCACCCCCTGCCATGGGCAGGAGCACCAGGGGCACTGTCCCAGGGTCCTCCAAGCCCCGTCCAACCTGGCCTTGGACACTTCCAGAGATGGGGCAGCCACAGCTTCTGTGGGCAACCTGTGCCAGGGCCTCCCCACCCTCACAGGGAAGAATTTCTTCCTAAAACCTAATCCAAACCAGCGCTGTTTGCAGAAGGTTCTCATTTAGGTAAACATCTGGAGTCAGCACTTCTCCCCCAAAGGGCAGCGAAGGGTTCAGAGGACACCAGCCCTCATGCTGGGGAGGAAGAGGAGGAGGAAGGAGCCCATTTTCCTCATCCCCCCAGGAAGGAACACAATGTATTTGTGCTTGGTGTCTGTCAGCCGGCCTCGAGTGAGCAAGGCACCGTCCCCCTGCCAGGGAGAAACATGAAAACCCCCTGGAACCCCAAAGGGACAGGAGAACAGCCCCTCCAGGTCCCAAAGCCGTGGGTGCCAAGCAAATGTTGGCAATGGCCAAGGTCCTCCCAGGTTTGGCTGAAGGACCCTGGGGACTCGAGGGGACAGGAGGGGCAGGGATGCTTCTGGTCCCCTGGGCTGTGTGTGAGGAGGGGAAATGTCTTACAGAGGGACAGCACACTGGGGACACGGCTGGTGTCACAGCACAGCCAGGGCACGTCACTGCCTTTTCCAGGTCCTTCTGGGCCTTTTCTCCGATTGTCCTTGGCCCCAGAGCAGGCGCATCCCCCCAGCCAGCAACACCTGGGGTGCAAACAAAGCCCTTCCTGCCACCCTGGGGGATCGCAGGTGAGAAAGGGTTGTGTCCCATCCCATCCCATCCCGTCCCATCCCGGCCAGGGCAGGTCCCCGGGAGTGGGCAGGGCCAGGCTGTGGTGCCCCTGGGCTGCAGTGACATCTGCTGAGCCCCCACGCTGAGCCCGGAGTCTCCAGCCGGGGCTCTGCTTTTCCAGCCCCAATCCCACCCTGATCCTCTCTCCAGTTCCCACTCAGACGCCTCTACACTACATCCCTCACCGCCAGCTCCAGGGAAAGCCTCCTTTGCCTCGGCCAGGGGAGAGGGGCAGCGCCCCCAGCACCCAGCACCAGTGGGAGGGGTCCCAGGGGGTGGTCTCGCTGCTCCTGAGGAGACCAAAGATCTGAAAAACCTGCATTAAGGGAGAAAATGCACAAATTAGGAGTGGGGGGCAGGGATTTGGGGGGGGGGGTGAGTTGTTTATCTAGAGCTGATTTTGATTTTCCTCTTTCAAATATCAGCAGGATGCTGAGCCTCGCCTCGTTATGCAAATAGAAGCAATTAGAGCTCACCCAGGCTCTGCCCACGTGATGGTTTATGGCACTCGCAGAAATCCTTCCTGCTGCATGAGAGGAATAACAACAGCTCCCCGTGCCTGCTCCAGCCCTGCCATGGCCAGGGACAGGGGAGGGTTGGAGAGGGGAGCCCCAGAGCTGGGACAACTCCCCCATCACCACCCCGAGGCCTCCCAAAGTTCTCAGAGGAGGATTTTCCAAAGGAAGAGTCTCCTCCTCTTCCAGGGATACACCAACCCTGCCACCAGCAAGTCTCACTGGCTCTTGGGATGTGAGGGGAGGAGGGATGGAGGGGGAAGGCATCACTGGGAGCAGCTCCAAAGCCTTTTCCCCACCAAGCCACAAAGTCAGCCCTCAGCAGGGCATCGCTTCGCTTTGGCACTCGGGGCCGAGCGGATGCGCTTTGCTGAACCCCGAAGAAAGAGGCAAAGCAAAACGTCCTAAATTCCCTGCACTGGGTTTAAAAAGCCTAGAAAAGTCACCCCCACACCAGCCCCAGTCCCACCTCAGCTGCAGCAGAGGGTGGTGGTGGCTCCATCCCCTTCCAGCGCTTCACCTCCCCAGGGCCACGCGCCGACCTGCAGGGACCAGACACGGGAGTGTAAATCAGGCTGGACTCCCATAAATCCATCATCTCCCTCGTGATTTACATCCAGGTAGCCAGGAGGATTTATTCCCAGTACCTGCCTTGAGTTTCCCACCCCCAGAGGAGCACGGGGGAAAGAAAAAAAGACGGGCTCTTTCAATATTGATCTCACTCCTAAATCTCTTTTTTTTTTCCCTTCTCCTTTGGATGCAAATGGAGATTGATGAGGCCAGGCCAGCAGCTCCTCACCTCTGAGGGTCATTTCTCTGTGCTCCCAGGGGGAGGAGTGGGCAGTGGGATCCCACAAGCCCACAGAGGCCATCACCCCCTCATCCATGGGCAGAAGAGAGGTCCCAGCACCTGGCTGAGCCCGGAGGCACTTGCTGCAGTGTAGGATGAGGAACATCTTCATGGATGGAGCGGGATGAAGGACATCACCATGGATCATTTCACAGTGATACGACATTAAAGCCAGCAAGCATCCCACAGGAAGTCTCCAGCCTGCATCCCTGCTCTGACTCCATCCGTGACTCCATCCCTGCACCAGCAGCTCCTTCCAGGGCTCCTAGGTTGGAAGAACAGCAGTGAGCTCTTTCCATCTCCCCAAACCAAAGATACTTCATCTCACAAGAAGGAGGCAGAGTGGGATTGCCATGGGGAGATGGAATTCTGCAGCCACAGGACAGTTTGGGAGTAAGACCCTCATACCCACCCTGAAGGACACCCAAAGCTTTAGGAATTACCCAGGCATCCAGCAGGAGCTGCGGGAAGCAGGAGCAGGCAGGGAGCTGGGAAAGGGCTGAGTCAGCACCCGGAGAGTCGCCCCCAGCCAGGCCATTCGTCAGGCAAAGGTTGGGAAGGAGCTTTTCTTCCGTAGCAGGGCCGGGCAAATAATTCATAGCGGATAAATAATTCACCGGGAGTTTAGCCGTGCTCTGGCAGCGGATTGCCTGCGAGCTGTTAGCAATTACCCCGTGTTTATTTGCGATCCTGAATTTTTAGGTGAATTATTCAGACATGCCGTCGCTGGGCTGAGGAAGAGCCCGGGGAAAGGAGGCGATACCTGAAACGACGGGGAAAATCATCGTCAGGAGGAGTCGGTGGCCGCGGCAGACGCGGTGCTGTTGTGACTCTTCAGCATCTGTGGTGCCGGGAACACCCAGCGCCGCAGCCCCGCGGCCGGATGGATGCGGAGGAGGCACCGGATCGTGGGGTTTGCACCCGCTCCCTTCCCAGCCAAGAGCCCCCGGACATCCCTGTGTTTCCTGTTCCCTACCAGCGAATTCCTCTGCTCAAGGAAGAGGAGACGAAGGGGAGAGCGCGAGCAGAATAAACTCAGATTTCTGTGCAGGTGAGCATCTCCCAAAGTGTTCTGATGAGGCGTCTCCCCGGTTCTCCCGGCTGCAGGGACGCCCGGTGGCTCTTCCACGGCCATGCAAGCCCACGTGGTGGGGACAGTGGTGGGGACACCCACACGTGTCTTAACTCATCCAGAGTCATCAGCCAAGGGCTTGGCCCCCACTACCTGCAGTGAAGACACACAGAGATGGGCTTTGGGGGAAAAAAATACCTAAATGCTCAGTTCAAGCAAAAAAGATGTTTTCTGGAAGGACAAAGCAATGCTTCCAGCAGGAAATAAGAGCAGCAGTGTTGCAGGGACACGGGGAATGTCACAGAGAGGCTTCTCAGACACTGGACCTGCTCTGAGGGAAGTTTGGCTCTTCCCTTGCCTGGAGCAGAAGATCCCCTACAGCAGCGAGAGCAGCAGCCTCTGGCCTTTGCCCAGGCAGCTCCATCTGCTCTTCATTCCCAGGAGATGAGACTGCTGAAGGAGAAGACTCAAGGCCAGGTTGGACAGGGCTTGGAGCAAGCTCAGGGTTTGAAAGAGATGATCTTTAAGGTCCCTTCCAACCCAAACCATCTGGGATCCTCTGAAGACTCAGACCACACAGGGCAGTCTGACACCTTCCCAAAGGCACAGCCATGGATTCCAGCAGTCAGGCTGGAGTCACCTCTCTGCAACATGCAGACACCACTGGAAGTGCAGGACCCTAAACCTCCCACCTGCCAAGAGAAGCTGAAGACATCCAGATGGACTGAAGAGTCTAATAATAGTGATAAAATCAAATGCAATCACACAGTTGGATATTTTTAAGCCCATCATGTGATTTTAAGGGTTTAACTCACATTTACTCCTCAGGGCTGGTGGAGACTGTCCCAGCAGCGTGACCAAGTGTCCTTGTCCCTTCCCGTGGTGGGAAGCAGCTTTGGCAGAGCTGGAAACCACTCTCCTGCCTTCCCAGGACCGCTCCAGGTCTGCACAGTGCCCAGGGACACAGCAAACCCCTCTCCTTTGGAGGGATGTGTCCCGGTGCCACGGTCCCCACACACGGCACAAAGCATCCCCCCAAGCCAGGAGCTTTGGCAAACTCCCCCCCTCACCGACTGAGGCTTTGCAAGGCTCCTGAATTAACAAACCTCTCTCTCCATGAGCCAACTGCTACAGGCTCCGGATCAATGGAACAGGTAAAAAAGAAGAAAAGTGAAATAGATTTGCATGACTGTTCCCTGACGGATGTTTGATTCCACAAAAGGAACACGTCTCCTCTGGCTGGGCTGGGATCCTCAGCAGTAACAACCGTTCTTCTGTTTCCTCTTGAATTGCCAGTCACGCATTTAAAATTATTTTTAAAAAGAGAAAGGAGGAAAGTGATCACCTCGGGAGATGCTGCCTCGGAGGCACAGTCCCATGGGATAGAAGGGGGTTCCAGACCCACACCACCTGCTCTCCAGGCTGCCAGAGCCCACCCAAAGGAGGATGAAACCCACAGATTTTTCCCACTGCCTGGAAGGGACTCGCTCGTGGGTGTCACCTGCTGCCTTCCTCCAGATGCTCCTCACCTTCACCTGGTCCCTGCCAGCTCCCAGGATGTTCAAGTGATCCTCAGCATGCAGCCATTTCCATCTCAGCCGGGACAGCCTGGACAGTCTTGGTGAGTTAATCCACGATATTTCACCCAAATTTGACGAGGGAGTGATTTATTACACACTGTAGACTGGCAGGGGGAAAAGCCTGGCAGGAGGGACGACACGGCAGAGGTTTGGGAACAGGAAACAACCCCAGAGAGTTTCCTGCTCCCTTCTAAGGCTGCCCAGGTGCCTTCATCATGCTGGGTGGGAAGACTGGAGGTGGAAAAAGCCATTGAGCACCGGGAAGGGGAGCCAGTGGCCAGGAATGGTGATGGGAACACTGGGGACTCCCTGACCAGCTCACACCAAGCCTCTCTTCAGGTACCAATGGCTCTCCAGTCCTTGCTTGGTCTCTGTCCACTGCCTTGGCTGTTTCCCCTTTCCCAGGGCTGGGGGACAAGACCCAAAGGAACCACGGAAGGAACCTCAGCATCCACCCCACCACTGAGCCAGGGGCAGCCCAGCCCAGCCCCTTGCCAGGGCTGGGGTCCCCAAGAAGACCTCTCTAGGGTGGAGAGTCCTGCTGATGCCAGAGGGTTCCCTGGGATCTGCTTGGCTGCCTGAATGCAGCTGGGCTGGGCTGGTGGGAGCTGCAGCCAGGCACTGGCACATGAATGCGCCATCCTGAGCCTGCGGTGGATCAGGGAGCAGCCCACGGACACGAGAAGACCTGCCCTGCCCCATCCCATCCTGTCCCACCCTACAGGAGCTGGCTCACCAGGAATCCCCCACGTCAGTGCTTCACCAGTGATAAATAAGGGAGGAATGTGGTGGCTCTGGCCCCAGGATCTGCCAGGTTTTTCCATCAGAGAAGTAAAATGAAGATTCTGGAGATTTTGGTGCCCTCACCCCTGCCAAGGCTTCTCCCTGTGCCACTGCCAGCCTGGAGGTGACAATGAGGGTGCCCAGAGCTCCTGTCCCTGCACGGCCCCAAGGAGAGGATGGGGCACAGCGAGGCACCCCAACACCCCCAGGGTGGGGGGAGAAGCACAGACAACAAAAAGGAGCTTTTATACAAAACACAGATAGATCCATCCCAGCTGATGTGAGAGGATAGGAAAGGGAGGAGGGAAAAGCAGCAGCTGGGATTTCGCAGAACAATGTGGGGAGAAAGAAGAAAGAGGGAGGAAGATGAGTGCGGTTGGGTCGCCCATGGTTGTCAGCCCTTTTCAGGGGGAGGGCAGCGGGAAAGTCAGTGATCAG
Source organism: Gymnorhina tibicen (assembly GCA_013399875.1). Lineage (NCBI taxonomy): Eukaryota > Metazoa > Chordata > Aves > Passeriformes > Artamidae > Gymnorhina > Gymnorhina tibicen. Next base: position 21,174 of record VXAZ01008600.1, read on the forward strand.
CCAGATCTGAAACCAGACAAAACTACTTCCACATGCCAATAAAACCCCGAGCGTGGAGGGTTTGCCGGGCTCTGGGGCCCCCATGCTGCCTCTAAAACAAACCAGAGGAGCTGGGAAGCTCACCCAGGCAGGAGCTGGGACGTGGAAGGGAACGCAGTGATGGCATCTGACCTTTCCTTCCTCATCATCCTCCCCCTCCCTGCCCACTGCAGCTCATCCCTCCTGGCATTGTCTGTATCAAAGGGACACACGGAAAACAACTGGGCAGTGCAGGCATTGCTTAGTGGGGCCGGTGTCGGTCCTGGGTCTCCCACGTGGGTCACTTGTGATCTGGGTGGGCTCCAGCATGTGGGATTGGGGATTGAAGGGCTGGGAGCATCCCTGCTGCTATGAGACAGCCCTTCCCCGGGGAGCCTGATGGTCCCAGCCCTCCCCAGGCTGGGATGGGGACATTCTCCAACCCACAGATGAAAGAGACCTGCTCCCACCTGTGTCCCACCGTGTGGCGACCTCGGCTGAGCCCTTACCTCACCCTGGCTGAGTCATGCGGCCGTAACCCCCCGTGCAGGCACCGGGACCCGGCCGGAGAGGGAAGCAGCTGCCGCCCTGAGCCGCGATAAATCACCCAGCGAAAGCACGGCACCCAGCGCCCACTCCCGGGCTGTAAATCTGCGGGAGCAGGAACCAGAGCCTCTTATCAGGAGAGGCCACATCCCTCCCCAGCCCAGCTCAACCCTCATGCTGCCCACGTGGGATTCCCGGGGAGAGGAAGAGGATGCCCGGTTACCCTGAACCGCCGGCAGCGCCCTCAGCCTTATCGGGCACCACGTTCCCTCCTGAGCTCTGCACCCCCGGCACTCGCTCCCACGCTCAGGGGGATCATCACCTCCACGGCCAAGACCCAATTCCTGTCCCTCAGCCTCGAGGAAACCTCTTCATCCTTTCCCGTTAGCTCAACAAGCACAAGGGTGGGACAACTGTAATGTTTTCCTCTTTGTTGCAAGAGTTTAAGAAACCTTGGACACCTCGATCCCATGGGAACATCCCGTTCTCTGGGGGATACAGGGGACAGAACCAAAGGCAGCGCTTCCATCCTCTCTGGAGATGTGGGAGAGGAGGCTGTTGAGGAACATGTCCAAGGTCTCACCAAGGAAAGAACTTGGGCACTTTGGGCACGTTTGGAAACTGAGGGGTTCGCCAGGCAGCCTGGAAGTCACCGCCACACACAGCTCCAAGAAAGGCTGCACCCTCATTATGTTAATTAACGGTGGAGAGGGAAATCAAGCACAGGTCTGTGCCCTATCATCCCATTGCACCAAGGCAAATCCATCGGGCTCCACAGCCTTCTCCAAGGGAAAGGGTGACCAGAGTGACTTCCAGAGGGTGGAAATTTGAGGTCTGATCCCAACCATCAGAGCAAGGAGATGCTGGCATATCCCTGCATAAGAAAAGCAGGCCTGAGACCAGAGCAGGATCCCATGGCATGGTCACCAACAATCACAGCAGGTGACAGTCACACCAGAGCTCTGCTATAAATGAAGAGAGACACATCCTGATTGGAACAACTGGGCACGAGTCAGAGCCTGATTGCAATGGGCTGCTCGCACTTTTGCTGAGCCGTGCTCCTGCACAGCTTGTAGGGCAGGGGTAGGATTACGCTGGAAATGGGAACATTCCTCACAATCATAGCCCCTGATCCCAACGGAGTGGGTCACCCTCCCCACGGCAAATGAGCCCACCAAAGCAAACAAGACAAAAAATGGTAATGAGAGGTTTGGAGTTTGAAGGTAGCGCTGAACAGCAGATCCAAGGTGCAGAGAAACGTTACCCTGAGTTTTAAAAGAATAAAACCTGGTGCAAACATCAGAGCTCCTGCAGGAGGCTGGGGTAAGCCCTGTCCTCTCCACTGCTCTTGGTCCTCTGAGATTTTCTCCTGCTCTGTTCCCACCCAGACGAGCTCGGTGATGTGCTGCATCCAACACCTGTGACCCATGGGGGAACCAGGAGGCTGCAGACACAAAATACCTCATCACTCTTGGGAATAGCAGCTACTGTCACGAACAGGGCTTGGGGAGCTCAGCCAGGCTCATGGCCCTTCACTGCACCAAGCCACGGGCTTCTGAGAAGAAAGCTCCAGTGCCAGAGAGACCTCAGGAAGCCACCCAGCTCCATCCACACTGTGACAGGACCTGATGCACCCCAAGGCTTTGCTGAGCACGGCCGTCCTGCATGGTCACAGCCCCTCTCGAGAGAATGGAAACCACAGCAGGGTTTTATGATGGCATTAAACTCAATGTTCCCAGCACCCCTGGGAGTGCAGGACTTGCTCAGAAGAGTTATTTCAGCCTGAAGGGTGGATTTACCACAAACAAATCCAAATGGAGAAGCAGCCGCGGGGTTTTTGCACCTTCTGCCAAGAAATGTCGGGGCCTCCAGCATGAGAGGGGCACAACTTGTTCCTTCCTCTCTCCTCTCTCTTTCTTAGTAAATTAAAAATAATGGTAGTAAATGCCTCTTGGCTTTATCCTCTCCCACCAGAGCAGATTCAATTAGCAGCTTCCCTGAGTGGCAGAGGTGTGATTTACTCCCAGAATGGGATGTATTAAGATGCAGGGCAGCAGGAAGTTTCCATCTGCCTCCCAACCAAATTCCCCAACCATTCCCACACTGAGGATCAGATAAGCTTTCCTGCTTCCCTTCCTCATTAATGGGCTTGGGAGGCACAGCCTGTGGTTTTGTTAAAGAAGCCTTGAGGACACATTCACCTGGGAGAGGTCACACCGGATTCCTTTCTTCACTCAATCCATGGGATGCTCTCTACATCCAAGCATCCCCCAAAACCACGTTAGTACCTACCAGCTGGGCACAAGATGCTCCATACCCTCAGCTGGCAGCTGCTGCTGACACCAAAAGCACCCCAAAATACCCCAGGCTCAAAGGGAATTCCCATGATGGGGGCAGGCAGCTGAAACCTTAACAGCTCCCGTACAAAAGCAGCGCCGTGCCCCATATGAGGGGGTTCAGCCCCCTCAGAGGGCCCAAAACCAAGTTATTCCCTTTCCACCCACATCTCATCCTCCTGATGCCCAGGGATGGGTTTCCACACCGCATCCCAGAGCCGAGTGCCCAGTGCGGGCTGCTGCACCCAGGGAGGAGAGAATGATGCTCCACACCACTCACACCAAGGCCTCTGCATCCCACGGTTCCCATTCGATTCCCCTTTAAAGGGGCTGTAATGCAGCATGTATTTATACTTCAAAACAGCTTGTTTGTGTAATTGCCAAAAAAATGTTAAAAAAAAAAAAAAAAGACACAAAACAGCCCTGCTACAATGACTAATTAGCCCGCTCCTGCCTCGTCCCCTGTAAACAAATGTATTTGTAACCAATTTGCAAGCACTTTGCATAAGGGGCCCAGAACACTCGTGCCTGTTTGATGCATTTTGACATTAATTTGATAATAGCGGCTTAACAAGGAATCCAGGCTCCCCAGCTATAAATATGCTGCTTTTCCACTTCCTTTTATCTGCACAGTGAAATAATGTTTTTCCCCCTGCTGCAATAACCACCATCCAACCCTTTCATGAATGCCCTTTATGTCCTTTAGCATTTTCAAGGCTGCTTTGCTTTTTTTTTTTTTNAAAGTAAAAGGGTTTTATTAGTTGTATTTTTAATTCCTGTTCATCGGGGGGGAAGGAGAAGAGAGGACAGTGATGGTGCTCTGATAATGCAGCTTCCAGGAGACAGGGAGGAGAGATTTGTTTGTTCAGAAATATTGCTCCATCCATTCGTGTTTCCTAGGAAAGAGAAAGCTCATCCTTTTCCCTCTCACCTCCACTCACCATGGCTCTCTCTCACCATGCAATAAACCCACACCAAAAACCAAATTCAAGCACAGTGAAATTGGGAATGGGACCCTGGAGTCCACTCTGATGGCAACCAAAAAGCACAGAAAGGGCTGGATCACGGGGACTGAACCAGGGCTACAGCTCATCCATGCCCTGACACCATCATTTCTCCTCTCCTGGTCCTTCCAAAGACTTTCCACCTCTCCCCATGGTCAGAACCTCGCTCACACACCGGTTCTCCCTCGTGCAGCGCAGGTATCCTCCACCTCTGCCTCACCTGGCAGCCCAGAGGAGAGGCCAGTTCTGGGGCTGGGAAGTACCAAGCCCAAAACTAGCAGCTTGGAAATTGTCAGCTGCATCCTGTGGCCACAGACATCCTTCAGCCTCCGGGAGTTGAAGCAATTTGGCCTCTCCTCCACACTCCCTTCTCCCCTGCCTCCACCTCGGAGCCAGGGTGCACGAACTGCTTCCAAATTGACCCAGGGGTGAGAAGCTGCACTTGGAGCACAGACCCAGAGGACTTCTCCTCCTGCCATCCCATTCCTGAAGACCTCCCAGAGAATGTTCCAGCAGGTGGGAGAACCAGGGCCTTCTGCCCCCTTTCCCTGACATCACTACTCCACGTGCCCACATCGTGGCTGTGCAGGTGAGAGCAAACCCAGAGACACACCGAGACATCCAAACAGAAAATCCCTCCCTGTGCCAAGCTGAGCTCTGCACCCTCAGCATTCCCACACCTCCACTCCAGTTCTCCTTCCTGGAAACTGAGTCAGGTCCCTCCTTGCCAAGAGATAAGCTGGCAGAGGACATGAGATCAGTACCAAAAGGGGAGAGGGATGCTCTGCACAGGCTATCCCCGGGTTTCCTCCCACCAGCGTTTCATACTGACCACAGCCCCTCCAGCCATTTCCCCCAAATCCTCCCCTGGCATCATGAATTCCAAAACCCCACAGCAAGTCCCAGCAATAAGATGGAGGCTTAGCAAAGTCCAAAAGCACATTCTTTCCTCAGCCTCCTCCCTCCTTATCTCCTTCCTCCCTCCCCCCAAAGCACATTTAGATAAATGTTATTGGAACAATAAAACCCATAACTTAAACACAAGCACAGGAGGGATGGAAGGAGGGTCTCCACTCGATGCCTGGGCGAGCAGACCTGCCAGAACAGAAAAACAGAGGAGAGCCCATGATCCCCTCTGGAATAAAACCTTGGATCACTGCAGGCAGAGATCCCTGCACAGAGACTCTCCTACAGTCCCACCACAAGTCCTGCACAGACTCACTCACCTTTTAAAAACTGATCACACCGCAATTCTGAGGCTCTTCTCTACTTCACCTATCAGAGGTGAGTTGACTTAAGCACATGAGTACATGAGCTGCACTGTTTTCCACCAAGCTGCTCTTCCTGTGTGTTTATTTTGTGGATTTTCTTAACCCAAAGAAGATGCTGGAGCCTGGCTTCCCTGCATACCACTATCCCTAGGAACAGCAACACAGAGACAGCTCAACAGGGTGCATATTTTCTTGAGCATTGATCACACAGACGAGCCCAGGGGCTGCGTGGCCCCAGAACATCCATCCCACTCCCCTCTGGCCCCTCAGTGTGGGTGGCAATGCCCTTTCAGCCACCACTGCAGAGCCCCAGGATCCAGGGACCAGATGTGGCTGCCAGGGCAGGTTAATGCCTGAGGAGTTTCCTTCACCGCGAGCAGCCCATACTGCCCACTGCCACCATCCCAGCTTGCCCTTCCTGCAGCCTCAGCCAGCCCAGCTCAGCTAAATCCATGCAGTCACGGTGGCATTGATGGGATTTTGGCCATCCCAGTTCCCATTTCACCAGGCACTTGATTTTAGCCCTCGGCTTCACGCGAAGCAGCGGCGCAGGTCCTGTCTGCTGCCCAGGGGCTGGAGCGGCCAGAGCGAGGTGTGGGTGGTGGCCTGGGGCTGCTCAGAGAAACAGACCTACCTTGAGTCACCGTGAGTCACTTACCCAGGATAATGGTTACAGAGTCCCAGAACAGTTCGGGTTGGAAGGGACCTCAAAGATCATCTCATTGCAACCCTGCTGCTGCCACGGGCAGGGAACCTTCCACTAGACCAGGCTGCTCCAATCCCCATCCACCTGGCACCGAATGTTCTGTCCCACAGCAGCACAGCTCAGCAGTCGGATGCTCAGAGATCCAAGGAGGAGAAGCATTTCCTGAACACAAAGTAGCTCCTTCTTTAGCTGAGCCCACAGCCACAAACGCCACAGAGCAGCATCCCCAAACCTCAGACATGGGAGAACGGGGCTGTAACCCCAAAAGTGCTCATCCCAGCACTCCCAGTGACACTCCACAGCTCCCAGTGCAGACTGGGGCTGCACCCAGGCCCAGCCCTGCCCACACACACCTCACCTCACCTGGCAATGCCAGAGTGTGCCTCCTGAGACGGTGGCTTTGGGCTCCACACAGAGGGAAATAGGAAGCAGGAGGCAAGGAGACAGAGCTGGTTCCAAATGTTTCACTCTTTATTTGAAGTTTTACATGCCACCAGCGTACATGAAAGTTGCACATTCAGAATTTGACTCACTACGAGGACAAAGGGCCAGATGCAAACACAAGTGTCAAATGAGCGCACGGACGGAGGAGCCCGAACCCAGGAGTCTGTAGGGATTTGTGACCTTGCTGTCACCCTGATGGCACCTGGGGTGTCAGAGACGAACCCCCAGTTTTAGGGCCACCTCCCTTTGCCATCTCCAGGGTTGTGAGTCAGGTCTTCTCTCCTAACGCGGCACCGTTTCCTTTCAATGAGCTAAACCAGCATTTCTGGTAATATCTCTACCAGAACTGAGGGTGTTTGGAGACCAACTGCCCATTTAATGCTCTCCTGAATTCCCCTTTCTATCAATCCCAGCAGTTTTTACAAGGAGAAACAATTTCCACTTGCTGTTTAGAGGGAGAAACGACAGAAATAGGGACTCTTACACTGACATTTTATTTTCAAAGAAAGTTTTGATAGAAAAACATTTTCCCCAGCAGCCTTGGGCAGGGAGTTGCAGCTTCCACTTCAAAGGACAAACTTCAAAAACAAATCCAGTGTCCTAATGGTTTTGTGCTACATTACTTAATTGTCATACAGCTAATTAGCAATGCCTGATTTCACATTCTCTGTACATAGATGAAGTTCACAAAAGAAGGGGCTACTTAAAAGAATAAATAAAACAAGGCACCAGGCAGCCAGGCTCCGACAACATTAACATAAAACGTTACACTTTACCATTTAAAAAACTGAAATAAAACCCCCATCATGATTAAACCTATATTGATCTGCCTTCCTTCAGATCTCAGAGCTTTGGATCTCTGCAAGGAAGGGGGGAGAACACAACATGGCAAGTGGGGGCTTAGCCTGTGCCTCTGTGTATGTATTTCACCAGCGTGCAGCAGAGATCTTTAAAATTCTAATTATTTCCCTATCACCAAGTAAGACCGGGATCAATAGATGGTACAGACTGACCCCTTTCCTCGAGTGTCAGGGGGAAATTAAAAAAAAAGAAAGGGGAGGGCGAACCGAGAGCGTCAGAGGTCAATGCCACAAAACAATAGATATTGATGTCTCCATTCATTTCAAACAGCGGAAAGGTCAATGCCTCCCTTGCTTCATGTTTTATGGCTGAAATCCTGCTGCTAACAGCAACAATGTTAGTAGTCAGACCTCATCCATCCTTTTTTATTATTATGATTATTTCTAACCAGGTTAGCCATTTTGAAAATTTGACGAAAGCTGGGAGCAGCAGTGGGGGGCTGGGTAGGAGGAGAAGAGGGGAAGCTGCCCTGGAAATTAATGGAAGAGATGGTTCCCATTAGTTTTCAAGTCTGCCTGTCCCCCTACCTGTGCCCCAGTTTGTCCCTCACTGCCCCCTAAAAAATGAAAAGGGCCTGAGGCAACATCCCTTCACTATTAATCATTATTCCCCGTACAACATCCCAATTGGTTTCTATGGAAATGATTCTCCGGCTGGAGTACCCCGGCTGCCTGCGCATCCTGAAGAGGCAGGAGAGCTGCAGTGGAGGGAGACTGGGCTCTGCAACACCCGGCACAGCTCCTGCACTGCTCTCCCTGCTCTCCCAGCTTTGGCTGGATGCTCTGCTGGGACCAGCCAAGAAGGAATTGCATCCCCCTTGGTCAAGTGAAACAACCTTTCTGCACTGGTTCACCCCGCCAGTGGGAAAGTCCCAAATTTCTACGGCCCTATCCTAAAAAAGCACTGCTGGGAGGAAGCACCCAGCACCTCACATGGACGGTCCCACGCACCTGTCCATCGTCCCAGGACTGTCACAGCTCTGAACATTTACGTGAGGGGACGGGTCCTGCTCTGCTCCCCGGGATCCCACACGCCTGGCAGAGGAGGAGGCCGTGATGGGAATTAGAGTGAGTGGGGTTGTGGCTCTGCTGCTCTCAGCCCACACCAGCCCCAGATCTGTGCTCTGCTCCCCAGGGAGCAACACCTCACCTGGAGGGGAGTATTCAGCACCCAGGGAGCCTCCTCCCCTTCCACAAGTCAGGAAACAGGCCAAGCCTCATGATGTGTGTCTGGCTTCCAGAGTGAGATCCATGACTCCATCCTGCCCTGCCTCCTCTCACTCTCATCTTCTCCTCTTCCCTGACAGCGACCACAGTCAGAGCTCTCCTGAAAGAGAGACAGTCACCACACAGCCCCTTCTCCAAACAGTGCAGTGGATACACTGCCATTTCCTAAAGACACCATGAAATCAACTTTGCAAACAGCTGAGGAGGCAATCCTCTAACCTACACTCCTGAGAAACCCACGGGAACACAGACGGCTTAGCCCCTCCGAATGCCCCACACCAGGGTCACTCCAGACCCTCCCAGCCTGCAGGAACCAAATGCCACTTTGCCAAACAAGACTTTGGACATGAGCAGAGCAGTGAACAACATCGAGTTTTACACAACAGCACCTGTCCCAGAATATCCTTCTCCCACACAACCACAGACACCTTGGTGGTGGTCAGAGCAAAAGTTTCTGCTGCAGTTCCCAAAGACTGGAGGTCTGCTTTGGAAGGCAGCAAGGATCAGGCCAGCAGGGACTGGGATCCTGCAGAGGCACTCCCTGTGAGAAGGGCACCTTCTAGAATTGAATTCATTTGTTTTAGACTACGGACAGCAGCATCAGCAGCCTCAGAGATCACCTCGTTAGATGCTCACAGCGGGAGGGAGATTTCTGGAGAGATGGTGACAGAGAAAAGGAGGGGGGATTTCATATTAAATAAAATCCAGGAGCAGAACACCCCTATCTCTGCTCCCCTCTCCTCCTCTACAGCTGCCCGCCAGAGCCTGAGCGCTGAGTGGGCTCAGAGTCCCATCCACTGCTCCGCTCAGAACATATGGAGCTGTGTTTAATAGCCCAGCTCTGCCAATTGGGGACTATTAGGGTGGGTTCTTTTCCCAGTGTAAATGTTGCAGAATATAAATTGTAATTAACACCGATGCCAAAATAGCACTTAGAGAAAATAAGCACATTATTAACATCTGGTGAATCCTGCCTGGAGTGCAAAAGCAGCGGAAATTCTCACTCACCGTAAGAGGATTTGTAGTAGAGATATCAAGCGCTGGCCCAGAGCTGGGGATGGAAGGAGATTTTACCTCTTTATCACTATTTGGGATGCTACCTTTATCACCTGTGGGTGACCTTTCCTAGCCCTGGATATAACCGGTAGCATCATCAGGACTTGTGACCCACTTGCACGAATACAGATGCCCAAACATCATATCCCTGGCAACAGAACGACGGCGCTGTAAAACATCCCCGGCTGCTGCTCCCGTCCAGCAGGACACGAGGCAGGTGGATACGGATGTGCCAAGCCAAGTGTACAGCATGTTCCATCAGGTGACTGCAATCCCAAGGGCAAAGGTTTAACACCACAATCAAGCAACAGCTGGTTTCTGCACACCACTGTCCCCCAGTCCAGGTTTTCCAGCGGAACAGGAAGAGGTGAGTTGGCAGCGCTGCCAAGCTCTTGCTGATGCCACAGCGTGTTTATGAAGGCGAAATCCCTGCTGAGGGTGGGAATGGCCTCACTCGTACCAAACATCAGGATTCCTTCACAGGACTAAACAGGTCCCCTAAGGCATCAGACAGCTGCCTCCACACAGGCACAAGCAGGACAAAGCAACTTTGCCAATGCTTCAAACAAGGAGGAGGAGAAAGCAGCTTTGCAAACACCCTCTGCCCAATCCTTGCTAGTTATCCTAGGAAAGAAACACGGACAAAAACCAGGCAGAGCTGAAGTGGCCTGAACTGGACAGAGCAGCGGCTCATGTTCCTGCCAAAAAGCACATTTGACGTGCTGAAGTGAGGGAGGAGATAAGAGAGGGAGAGGTGGATTCAAACAGGTGAGTAATAAGACAAGAGGTAGAAAGAATGACCTCATGGGGAGTGGGAGGGGAAACAGTGGCAGGAGCAGGACACCAGCTCCTCACACTCACCTGCTCAGAGCCAAAGCTGAGGCAGAGCCTCAAACACTCAGGGAGTGCTCACAGCTCAGCTGCAGCATTCCTGGAGTAGCATGAGCTGGCCTCACGACCCTGCTGCCAGCTGCATTCCAGAGGCTGTGCTGGCTCCCTGTCCTGAGAGGGGAAGGGAGGGAGCCTTGGGAAAGACAGCAAATCACCAGGGGTTGGTCTCAGCAAGGCACAGACCTGTGCTAGCAGAGCCTGACACTTATCTGCTCTTTACTGTAACCTCTCTGAGCACAAAGGTCATCACAGCCCGGCTCAAGACTTACACCTGTGGGACAGAATTCCAGGCAGGATCACACGTGGCTGATCGGAAAGTAAGGACACAAAGTCCTCCAGAGCTGAGAGATGCATTTTGTTCTGAAATCTATCCCATCAGACCAGGCTTCCTATGAACACTGAGGGCAGAAGAGCGCTTGGGAGACGGCATCTTGTGTAGAAAATGCTGACAAGGAGATGGGCACATCATCTTTGGACGACTCTGGGCCTCCCCAGAGAAGCAGAGCTCAACACATTCGGGATTTGGGTGAAGTCAGACAGCTCTGGTCAGCAGCTGCTTTGCAGAAGACAGACCTGGTGCGCTACCAAGGAAAATTCTGCCACCCAGAAATGTAGCTCCAGGAATTTGTAACTTGGCTTTTGGTACAGCTGTCTGATGCTTTTAAAAGTGCTCAGTAAATAAGGCAATATGAAAGTGATCCAGACCACTTCTGATGCCTGAGGAAGTTCTGTGGAGCAGAGAAGCTGACTGAAATCACACTGTGAAAATACTTCATAACATCTCTAAAATTAGCATGAGCTCAAAGCATGGGATATAAGGACAGAACTGGAACACTACATTCCCATCTACACTGCAAGACAGACCGCATATAAATCAGATCTGAGCCTCAACTTATTCACTGTAGGCACCATCTACCCTAGGACAAGGATTTCCAGAAGAGCTGAGAACTTCTTCCACCAGACCAATGGAAACAGCATCAGCAGGAACATACCATGGTCAAGGTGTTAATGACTTTGTTATTCAAAAATTAAAAAAAAGAGTCCTTGTGGTACTCCTCAATCAGAAAAAAAAAAACCCTTTAAATATCTGTGACTGCACATGTGACTACAAATGCCTATCTGTAACATAAAAAAGATGTGATGCACTTCAACTGAGCAACACATTTTTGTGCCTCTGAGCTGGCCTAGGCTTTCTATTTTGCCAAAAACAGACCGAAGCAAAGAATGAGTTCCACCAATACCACAAAGCACACTGCCAACGTACACAGGGGCCCTTGGGACAGACACCAGGGGACACAGGGGAAAGAGCATCGTTAAGTCAGTTTCTCTTACCTTTAACTTCAGTAAAATAACAAAACGATTCATATTAACCGCAAGGAAATACTCATCAGATTCCACAAGCCTTTGAGACAGGATTTTCAGATGCAAGCAATATCCAATAGATGTTTCCCCACTGCAAAGAACCAGCTTTTTTTTATTTTGCAACTGCACCTGGTTAAAGTGATTGTACAGCATCCAGTGAGGTGGCCGGGAGCCAAAGATGGGCAATCCGGGCCAACAAGAAGCTACTCCATGGGTTCACACTGACTTGTCCTTTCCATGCTGTGACAGTCACCACCACAAATTGGGAGGTTCCTCGGCCACTCTGCTTTTAAACAAGGTAATTTCATCCAAGTGCCGCATGGGGACATCTCTGATGACCTCTGTCAAGTCCTCGTGAAGCAGAGGGAATATGACGACATTTAATGCAGGGCGTTCTGCCTGGAAACTAAATCAGACACAGGTTATTAGCCAAGGAAAAATACCAATTCTCCAGTGTGAGGGAAGGGGATGGCCTGGGTATCGATCATGCAGGATGGGGGCAAGGAAGGGTTGTTCAGAGGAGGCAGGAGGGGCAGCTGGAACTCCAGGTCTCCCACTCTTCCCTCTCTGTGTCAGCAGGGAGTTCAGGCTGGGTTTGCACCCCTTTGCAGTGAGTCTGCTAAGCTGGCACAAGCCCAAATTGCACCTAAAATCGGGAGGGACGAAGAAGTTTTAAAAAAATTAATACAAAATAAATCAAGACACGTAGGTATTCTTAGAGGATCAGAGATCCCAAGAGCTCTGCCCGAGCTGGGCAAGGTGCTGAGCGATAACAATTTAAACCACCTGCAAACTAGAGGCAAGTTGCAGAGCCATTAGGAAAATCAGGCCAGAGCAGTGTCAGGCATTCCCTCGAGGCTGAGCCTGGGATTATCACTTCAGGCTGGGTTGTTCTGCATGCAGAGTCTACACTCTGCAATTAGAGCATAGGCAAGTTTAAAAAGCTCAGATGTGCAGATAAGCATTTAAGTGTGCTCACACTCACACACTGCAGCCTTCTTTTTAATCCAGGCTGCAGAGCAAAGGAAGAGATTTGCAAAAGTTAAAGCCATTAAACCAGGTAGAAAGAACCGTACAGGAAAAGCCCAAGTGCCCACCAGCAAGTGCTCTACATGACAGCAACCTGTGAGGAAGAGAAATAGTATTACTCAGTGCAGTGTAACAGGAGTTCAGTCTTTTAAAGCTGGGGGGGTAAAACTGTAGCATAATTACCCTTAAGAGTTACCCCTTAGGATGAAAAAGATTTGTGACTCTTAGTCCTTTGCCACATTTCCTCCGAAGGGTGTGACAAAGACCAGTTCATTATCACTCTCAAGGAGGCAGAGTCACACTGGCAGCACCAATCCCTGGAGGCTGAACCAAGCTGTGTTGGGTCCAAAGAGAAGCTCACTGCTCAACAAACTTAGACAGGTGTGTGCCTGGAAGATTCCCAGCTCACCTCTAGCTCTGAAATGGCCAGATTTCTGTCAGAGAGGGAATGGCTGGAGATGCATCTGCTGGAAACACGCATGAAAATCCTAGGTAGCAATACAGCCAGCTGAAGAAAGGAACACAAGAGAGTGGCATTTCCTGGGAGACAGAAAGGACATTCCCATCCACAAATGATTTGGGGTAGAGCTGCCGAAAACATAGCAGAGAAACTTCCATTCCCAGACTAGCTGCTTAGTCTTGGTGGGTTGAATTAATTTGCCTGAACCTAAGTAGCTGCAGGAATAAGAATTTCCAGCAACAGAACTACCTGGGGCAATCTTATATCTCTCTGCATCACAGACCTGCCCTTCATGCCTCATGCCTAAGGGCTGGCAGAAAAGGACACGGCTCCTCGAGTGGATCTGGGGACTTGTGTCAGAGCTGTGCAGCTTCTTCCTTCCACAGCACTGCCCTCAAGAAATCAACCAGCAAATAACTGCTGATCTGGGAGGCAGCTGGTAAAGTCTGCAGTGAAATCACATAAAATACAGCCAAATGTCTCTTTGATAGTCCCTGCTCTGCCTCAGCTCTTCATGTTTCTTATCCGACACCACAGTCCTGCAGAGAAAATCATGTTAATAGACCAAGTTTACTGAAGTTCAGCAAGGAAGAAACTGCCATCTCCGCAAGGGAAAGAAACCTCTGCTTCCTTCTTTGTATATAGACTCTCCCAAATTGGACCTGAGTGCTGCCTCCTCGCCATGTACAAAATTGTAGTTTATAAGCAGCCTTTACACGTAGCTATAAAAACAAGAACCCAGACAAGTTTACATGATGAACTGCCACCGAGACAAGTGAAAAACCCCAACGCAGTAAGTGTCCCTCCTAAAGAGCCTGGGTTTATACCAGGGGTTTGAACTTGATCTTAAAATAAGAGAAAAAAAAAATGAAACCTTTGTAATTTTCTCCCCCCCTCCTCAACAGGAAACTGTATGTTACTGCAAACCTTGTAAATTCCATACCCCAGCAAGTTGACGCCGGAGAATTCTTTCCATGTACAATTTGCGTGATTTAAGGAAAAAAAAAAAATCAAATGCACATGGTTCACTATTATTCTCAGCTAAATGTGCGTGCAAAGCCTCTCCTTTAACTGCCTGTTAAAAAACACCCTGATTTTAACGAGCAGCTGTCATAATGTTAAACCAGGATTAGCAGTTCCCAAAAGCAGCCTCCCTCTGCAATCTATGCTCCTTTAGTCCTTCCCCGGAAGGCAATTCCTTTCTTCATACACCTGTCCAGGTGGGCTAGATTAAGTGAGAGGCACTTAGAGCACTAGTTTGAAAGGCCCCAGGCATGGGGAGGAGATAACAAGAAGGGGAAGAGAGTGAGTTAATGAGTTGCAGAACAGCTCCTGTAATCTTCTTGAGGGTTCTTTCCTCATTCCACACCTGGATGGACTTCAAACTCCATCCACCTCTGCGAACGCATGGCTTGTAAAATTAAAACCCGAAGGACAGAGAAGGATGTTGACCCGGGGAGACAAAAGAACTGCAGTTTCAGACATGAAGCCCTGCTTTTTTTGGTTTTTTTTATTTTTTTCCAAGGGAAAAAAGCCAAGGATATGCTTGCCTGCTCTCTCCTATGAAACCTCCAGACTAAACTCATCATGATTAATTAAATGAAAGGAAGTTTTCTAGGCAACTGACTAGCAGCCCCTTCAAAACAGATCCTTTAACCAGAAACAACCACTGGGATAACAAAGAAAACACCTCCCCCCCACTTATATTTGCCAGCATAACCTCTGGTCCAGGAGAATCAACACCAAACCAACAACCACCCAGCAGGAATTTCCACAATGTTTCTGAAGTGTCCTCATGTGGATGTGGACACAGAGCAGACCCGGCCTCAGCAGCTGGTCAGAATCATCCACGGAGCTGGGAAAAGAACGGTGAAGCACACCCTGTGTCACAAATTCCTCCTGGCATCAGCAGAGGCACAGTGTCTCTCTGCTCTTAGATCTTGAGCTGGTTGTATGTGGATGAAAGGGTTAAGGATGCTTTGCTATTTGTCTCCAGAATTATCCCAGAACAGGTGTGGACTGGACACAGTAAGGTTATTTTCAAGTGAACAGCTTGGTAAATAGCCTAACACTATGCTCTCAATTACTTCCAACCACTGTGGCAGGATCCAATATGTAGGTCAGGGACAAAGTCAAAAAGAAAGAGAAAAAGTCTAAAGCAAGGCTGCACTTTGATCAGATTTCCTCGATTTTAGCAAGACAAAAGAGTCCCTCCCTGGAATGCAGTTATCTCCTGGCAAACATTGACATGCCTCTCCAGAGAGGACAGTGAGTCCCCAGGAGATTCCACCTGCTGATAGATCCAAAGGGTAGCCCAAAGCCATGGTGAATCTCACCAGCCAGCCTGGAAGGATGGCTTATACCCCCCCTGCAACCCTCTGCACCACAGACCCTGGAAGGTGACAGCTCCCCTGCCTTAGGTGCTGCTCAAACTTACCTTCTTGACTTGTAAGGAAAGGATAAGGAAGTATTTGGAGCTGAAGAATGTACTTCCCCTTGAGATTTCCAGAGAAACCCAAGAAAAGCCCCAAGCCAAATCAGACATTTCAGCACATCTCACTTCACAGAAGCTGGCAAGCAGGACTGAGGGCACGCAAGGTGGGATAATTAAGCACTGCCAACAAAAGCAGCACACAGCAGATAAAGTGAGGAAATACAGTGTATCAGGAGTGGATCAAGGGCAGATCTCTGACCTCCACAAACCCAGCCGAGCTTACGGAAAAAGAAACTCTAGAAAAGGAGAGGAAGGAAGGAAACAAGGAGAAGTTTGATTTGGGGGAACAGAGCACAGCAGGGACAGAGCAGATGTGGACTCCGGTTGGCACAACCCTTACAAATGCAAACCAGTCTCTGCTACAGTCACACACCTTCTCCCCTCTCTGTTTTAACCTTCCCCACAGGCTGATGAGCTGTTTTTGGAGAGGCACAAGTTTCTCAAGAGCAGAGGTTTCAGACCAACTCACTTTTTGCCCTGTACGTAGCTCTCTCACCTACACGCACAAAGCCCTGTTAATCCTCTGCCGGGCACAGCCTGTTTTCACTGGAACACTTGCACACACCTCAAAGTTCAAGTGTGGCATCTGTCTTGAAAGCTTCAGCCAGCATACCTGAGCCAGCCTGGAAACTCCCTTCCTGAAGCATGGCACGGCGGAATGGAGGAAGGGCCAGGACAAGCTGGAGCAGCAAACAGCAGCATGACCCAACATACACACACACTTTTCTCATCTTCTCAGGGAAGGCCAGGCAAACACTTAAGATTTGTTCCACTGGCCGTGCCCCGACCTCAGTACCAGGGAGCTGCAAATCTCACCTTGCTTACAGTGACCGCCAAAGAAGCTTCTCCAGAGTGCCTTCCAAAGAAGATTTGGCCTCGCCAAAGAAACTGCAGGTGGGATTTTCCCAGGCCCCTTCCCCTGGGAGCAGGGAGAACCTTTGCCTCCCGCTCATGCCCCAGAAGCCTCTCAGGGGTGTCCAAAGCCTTGCCACACCGACTCTAAAGCAGATCCATTCTTTAGTGCCATTCTCTCCTCCAGCCCTGCCAGAGTGCCAGCGCTGAGCAGACTTCATTTCCAAACCTCAGAAATGGACTTGAAAAGCTCCCAAGGAAAGCTGTTCAGATTCCTCTGGCTGCTCTTAACTCCACACAATGAGATATTTTTGCTATGAAGTGTTTTCCTTTAGGAGTGTCTTCCATCCCTTCATGTCTGTGTGGACAAACCAACATTCCCCCAAAGCTGCTGATTTTCCCACACTAAGTCCCATCACTACAGTCTCCAACCTGAGACCAAGGAGTGTAGATGGGACTCTGGAAATCACTCACACACATCACTACCAACCCTCCCATTATCTTCAACGCAGCTTCTTCCTCTGCCACTGCACTGAGCCACAGGGAAGGAGCAATAACACATCAGACTCATCCCGAGCCGAGGCAAATTACATCTCTCTGCTGTGGTTTCCCTGTAAGGCATGAATGGCACTCTGCTACTTCTCCTGTGAACTGAGGTTTGTATCAAACACGCCTGCAGACCGAGGTTCCTACATTATTTTGCCAGCTGAACTCTGCATCACTCAAATGTGACCGGACAATTAGAGGGGGAGGGAATAAGAACCCAAAGAGCGATGCCAGAGCGCCCAGGACACGTCCTAGGGGAGTGCTCTGCCAGAGCAAGCTGAAAGTTATTTCCTAATCTCTTCCACAAATTAAAAAGCTACTGCAATAACTGCTCAATTAGATTTATTTTACTATGGAAATGCTTTAAAGCTGCAGTTAATGCTTCCGTTCAGCCTTTTACACCCTCATGAAGAGAAAGCACGACAGTGCTATTCCAATATTATTTCTCAGCCAAGAGAGAGAGGACAATCCTTGAAAGTTATTTCATGCACAAACCAATCTGCCCGCTGAGGAAGGTTTCAGAACTGAATTCCTTTCAAAACACATGAGCTGGCAGTTAGAACGAGCCATTTAGGTCAGCCACAGGAATGCATTTAAAGAAGGGGGTTTGTGAGTACCCCCAAAAGAAGATAAATTAATATGGCAAACTGGGGATGGTCCCACAAGCCCTGCTGGCTTGTAAAGTATTTTAAACCACCCATAAACAACATCCCTGGTGGAAGCAAAGGTGTCTGGGCCACACCTCATGCATTCAACCTTCGCCAAGCCCGCCAAGGAATCCTTGGGCAACGCAAGCCGACAAGGATGCAGTTTGTTATTCAGTCTGTGACAGAATGATTCAGGGGTTTCCAAGAGCAGGAAATGAAACAGACAATGAAAGCTTGAGCAGGATGCTAATGATTCACTACACCAGCCTGGTGATACATTAAGTCCTCTGCAATCCCACTTGTGCAGGGCCGGAGCCCTCAGCACGCTGGGGCTGGTGGGGTGGGATCAGCAGCCACCACCGGCAGCTCTGGGACCAGGAAAGCCAGCAGTGTACAGACAGGGACTTCTTCAAGGTCAGAAGGAAGAGAAGGTGCTGATGGGATGCAAAACCAGCTTGAAAATCTTGAATAAGCCCTAGGTGCTCATAGCAGCTTTTTGCAGTGTCAATAGGACTGCAGCAGTCGGGTGGGCAGCGCAGGAGCGATGCTGCAGGACTCAACTGAATCCAAAGATGATCTTGCAATCACCTACTGCCCCTACAGCCCCCTCCACCCCCTCTAACAGTAAAAGAGAGCCCCAGAAGGGATTTTCTGAGGCCGAGACCACAATGAGAATCCAGGCAAGCAGAATGCTGCAGGGATATCCAAGGCAAGGGGGAGTATTTAGTCCTGGGGTGAGCAAAAATTCATCTGTGATAGCTCAGTCCTGTGCTAAATGCCAGGAGAGGGACTGGCTCACTCAGCGCTCTCCAAATACTCATTTTCAGCCCTGTGCTCCCACCTGGAAGCCCTGTTTCTGCAACTGAATCCCAGGAGGCTGCTTCATCACTTCAGCAAGCTCACAGCTCTCACAGCCACACAGGGCTACTGGAATCAGCAGTTTAAGAAAAAGGGAAGATCCAGCCAAGAGTTTCACATTAAAAAAGGACAATAACAAGCATGTGAAAATTTAGGCAATGCTACAGAAGACTGAACAGGAAGATCTAATTCAGACTGAAAGCTCTTTCTAGAAAGTGGCAGGAATCTTATCATGAAAGTCTCTTCAAACCAAGCAATGCTCATACCTGACACGGGCACAAGGCAGGGTAAGTTTGTGTTTCTCTGAGTTTGGATCCCCCCCCAGAACAGGCTGACTGTCCTAAACAAGAAAAATTCTCTGCACTTTCCAGCACTGGTTAATCTAAGAATGACCTGAGTCACAGAATCACAGGATTGTTTAGGGTGGAAAAGCCCCCTAAGACCAAACCCAACCATTCCTGCAGCACTGCCANGAAAGTCTCTTCAAACCAAGCAATGCTCATACCTGACACGGGCACAAGGCAGGGTAAGTTTGTGTTTCTCTGAGTTTGGATCCCCCCCCAGAACAGGCTGACTGTCCTAAACAAGAAAAATTCTCTGCACTTTCCAGCACTGGTTAATCTAAGAATGACCTGAGTCACAGAATCACAGGATTGTTTAGGGTGGAAAAGCCCCCTAAGACCAAACCCAACCATTCCTGCAGCACTGCCATGGTCTCCACAGAACCACGTCCCCAAGTGCCACATCCTCATGGCTTTTAAATCCCTCCAGGGATGGAGACTCCACCACTTCCCTGGGCAGACTGTGCCAATGCTTGACAACCCTTTTGGTGAAGAAATTGTTCCTAATATCCAACCTAAACCTTCCCTGGCACAACTTGAGGCCATTTCCTCTTGTCCTGTCCCTTGCTCCCTGAGAGCAGAGCCCAGCATCCCCCCGGCTGCACCCTCCTGTCAGGGACTTGTGGAGAGCCAGAAGGTTCCCCCTGAGCTTCCTTTCCTCCAAGTTGAACACGCCCAGCTCCCTCAACTTCTCCTCATGGACTTGTGCTCCAGACCCCTCCCCAGCTCCCTTCCCTTCTCTGGACACACTCCAGCCTCTCAGTGTCCTTCCTGAAGTGGTGGGCCCAGAAGTGAACCCAGGATTCGAGGTGTGGCCTCACCAGTGCTGAGCTGCTCAGGTGCTTTGCATTTGCTGGAGAGAGGTACCAGTGTGGCTGGGGAACAGGGGCAGAGAGCTTAGGAGAGAACTGCCACGTCCTCACTCCGACCCCACAGCTCTGGGGGGATGCTGCTCCATGACCCCAGGCAGCCCCAGCCCTCTGCACCGTCTCCCAACAGCTCTCAGACTCCAGGAATTTACAACAGCCCTTTTGGGAGATGTGGACAGCTGAGCCCAGCTGCCCACCCAGCACCCCAAAACACACTCCAGCTGCATCACGGTTTCTCCCTTGGATTCCATTTCTATAAATCACAGCTCGCCTCTACACCTCGACACTTTCCCCCTTCTTTATGAAGACTCTCTAATGATGCCGTGTTCTCAGAGGTTTTTTTGTTTTGCTTCGGGGGTTTTTTGTTTGTTTGTTTTTATTTTATTGTAGCTTTCTTGATCTTTTTCCAAGGTATTTTTCCAAGGACTTTTCACTGGCTTGTATTGTCTGGTGTTGTAGAGTCCTTGAAATCACTACGGTGATAGGAGCTATCTAAACACTTCAGCTAAAACCTACAAAACTCTAAAGGCACACAGTGGAAAATAAAAATCTGTCCTTGAAGCCAAGGGGATATTTGCCGAAGCATTTCCCATCCCCTCTTCCAGCCTGTTTTCTGATGGCAAACTTCACCAGGAAAGCAACTTCTCCTGCACATTTCTGAAGTGCCCACTAACCACACCATGTAGCTGTGCAAGCCTGAAGTCATCCAAATTCCTTGCCCGCAGGATTTTTGGGGCAGAGACATACATGCATATAAATACGATTATTTAGCGTGCAGCCCGCTGGTAAATGGTGGGACCTTCCATGGGTCACAGCTCCATCTACTGACTCTTCCACAAAATAGCACTGTGGAAAAGCTTGGGAAAGCTCCCGAAAGGCTCATCCTCTTGGACCTGCCTTTGGACACACGGGTGTGTGCAGGAATTTAGAAACAATCCCAGCGCAGCAGCTCAGCCCAAAAGGGCAAAGCAAATTTGCCTTTTCTGCAGAGAAGCCTCTTGGCACAGCAGCAGGTCTGGGGTCACGCCTGAACCTACAACCACATGCCCTCAAATTGTGGTATTTTAGTGTTTGTGGAATTAATGCTGCCGTGGTTTGAACAGAAGAGTTATTTAAACAGGGACAACACGTGCTTGGAGCTGAGCACTCCAGCAAAGTTTGGGTCCAAGCATAAAATGGAAAACATTGTGTTCATTGGATCTGCTGCTATCTGAAGTGTGGCAGCAGCTGAGCACCATGTGATGGGGAAAAAAACCGCCAATTTACACAGAAACTGAGACTAGACCACCATCNTCCTGTCCCTTGCTCCCTGAGAGCAGAGCCCAGCATCCCCCCGGCTGCACCCTCCTGTCAGGGACTTGTGGAGAGCCAGAAGGTTCCCCCTGAGCTTCCTTTCCTCCAAGTTGAACACGCCCAGCTCCCTCAACTTCTCCTCATGGACTTGTGCTCCAGACCCCTCCCCAGCTCCCTTCCCTTCTCTGGACACACTCCAGCCTCTCAGTGTCCTTCCTGAAGTGGTGGGCCCAGAAGTGAACCCAGGATTCGAGGTGTGGCCTCACCAGTGCTGAGCTGCTCAGGTGCTTTGCATTTGCTGGAGAGAGGTACCAGTGTGGCTGGGGAACAGGGGCAGAGAGCTTAGGAGAGAACTGCCACGTCCTCACTCCGACCCCACAGCTCTGGGGGGATGCTGCTCCATGACCCCAGGCAGCCCCAGCCCTCTGCACCGTCTCCCAACAGCTCTCAGACTCCAGGAATTTACAACAGCCCTTTTGGGAGATGTGGACAGCTGAGCCCAGCTGCCCACCCAGCACCCCAAAACACACTCCAGCTGCATCACGGTTTCTCCCTTGGATTCCATTTCTATAAATCACAGCTCGCCTCTACACCTCGACACTTTCCCCCTTCTTTATGAAGACTCTCTAATGATGCCGTGTTCTCAGAGGTTTTTTTGTTTTGCTTCGGGGGTTTTTTGTTTGTTTGTTTTTATTTTATTGTAGCTTTCTTGATCTTTTTCCAAGGTATTTTTCCAAGGACTTTTCACTGGCTTGTATTGTCTGGTGTTGTAGAGTCCTTGAAATCACTACGGTGATAGGAGCTATCTAAACACTTCAGCTAAAACCTACAAAACTCTAAAGGCACACAGTGGAAAATAAAAATCTGTCCTTGAAGCCAAGGGGATATTTGCCGAAGCATTTCCCATCCCCTCTTCCAGCCTGTTTTCTGATGGCAAACTTCACCAGGAAAGCAACTTCTCCTGCACATTTCTGAAGTGCCCACTAACCACACCATGTAGCTGTGCAAGCCTGAAGTCATCCAAATTCCTTGCCCGCAGGATTTTTGGGGCAGAGACATACATGCATATAAATACGATTATTTAGCGTGCAGCCCGCTGGTAAATGGTGGGACCTTCCATGGGTCACAGCTCCATCTACTGACTCTTCCACAAAATAGCACTGTGGAAAAGCTTGGGAAAGCTCCCGAAAGGCTCATCCTCTTGGACCTGCCTTTGGACACACGGGTGTGTGCAGGAATTTAGAAACAATCCCAGCGCAGCAGCTCAGCCCAAAAGGGCAAAGCAAATTTGCCTTTTCTGCAGAGAAGCCTCTTGGCACAGCAGCAGGTCTGGGGTCACGCCTGAACCTACAACCACATGCCCTCAAATTGTGGTATTTTAGTGTTTGTGGAATTAATGCTGCCGTGGTTTGAACAGAAGAGTTATTTAAACAGGGACAACACGTGCTTGGAGCTGAGCACTCCAGCAAAGTTTGGGTCCAAGCATAAAATGGAAAACATTGTGTTCATTGGATCTGCTGCTATCTGAAGTGTGGCAGCAGCTGAGCACCATGTGATGGGGAAAAAAACCGCCAATTTACACAGAAACTGAGACTAGACCACCATCACATGTGAAATCTGAGGAAGATCGGGGAAGTGGATATGGATCACTCAAGGCACATCTCCCACTCTAACCACTACGCCCTTCTTATGTGCAGAGTATCTCCCTGAACCATAAAGGAGCTCACCCCTCCCATTCACACTGAAGGAAAAAGAATAAAGAAAAACACTGCAATGATTTATCTGCCCAGAGGGAAACAATCTTTACAGTCTTTTCTACAGCTCAGAGGAGATCTTGCCCTTGCAAGCCTCCTGTTTGCTGATGAGGCTCCAGATGAGCCCTGTTCTGCTTATTGTGTTTCATTGCAAAAGAGCCAGAACTGAATCAGAGGCTTTTAATGACTCAAATACACGAATTAGTTTGTCCCAAATAGCAGCAAACTTCAACCAGAAACTGCTCACCAGAAAGCTGGACACCACAGGGCCTGGTTCAAAGCTGTCACAAGACTAAGAGACATGAGAACAACTCTCTTTTCAGGCCAGTGGAACAGAAATACATAACACTAACCTCCTTCTACAGTAAAAAGGGAGAGTTTGAGAAGCACTTCAGGCTTTAAGCCATTGCTGTGATGCAGCAGATTTAATTCCCAAGCTCCCATCACCACACCCTGTATATTCACCATCTTCCAGTACAATTCCACAGCTGAAACCAGTCTGTTCTCCCCAAATAGGTTCTGGCCTCTTCTGTTACCCAAATGCTACTGTTCATCCACACTTGAAAAAGGATTGCCCTTGCACTACATTGCATTTTCAAGCCCTCTCAGCTCTAGCTTCTGCAGCAAACTCCTGATACATGCCCAGCCCTGGGTCTTTCCCATTCCCACTCACATTTCTTCTCTTTTTTAGAGGCACTGGGAGAATGTGAATCACTTTGGCCCCATCTTGCTGTTGAAAACCATCTCTCAGCCTAAACACCACCACCATAGCCCTAAAACAGGAGCTCTGACCCTTGGTGGGACCTGAGGAATACGGATCAATTGCCCCAGCTCAAGAAAGGAAGCAAACAAAGGCTCGAGGTCCCTCCTCTCACCTCCTTCTTCCCACCCACTCTCCATGTTTCACACGCAGCACCCACACGCATTCCAAACAAATGGGAAAAAATAAGCATAAATCACCTCATTTCATTCTGGCAAAAGGATAGATAACTTCCAACTTCCTGCCTGATAAAAAACTTGGATTAAAGAGTCACCAGCAGCACACCTTTAGTGGAAGCCATGTTGTGTGAATTCGAGCCTTACCCACAGGTTTAAGCTCACACAGAGATTTTACTGCACATCTCTCTGCCTTGGAGTAGCAGACAAAACGCAGTCTAGAGAAAGTCAATTCCTGACCCCACCCCAAGGCACATTTGTGCAAGGATGATAATGGGATCACTGGAGAAGTCACGTGGTTAAAGACTTGCGGATGGCTCGTGGAAGACTCCAGGCTTTGCTTACACATCATTTTCCGTATTTTGTTTCTTCCATTTTATTACTAGAGACAGTTGCATGAGAACGAGATCTTTGTTGCTTAGGAGAGCATCTGCTCCCACTGCTTATCCTCCTCCTGAAGTCATAATCTTACGTGACATCAAAATCGTTTCCAGAGCCACCAATTACAATGTCACAGAGGATTATGACTTCAGGTGTAGAATTTGCAGTGGGAGCAGATGCTCTCTTCAGGAAAAAAACCCCCAAAACCCAACCTTCAAAAAACCCTGTTTTCATACAAGTGCCTCTATTAATAAAATACAAAAGAAGAAAATAAGTTTGACAGCCAGAACTGTCGCTAAATATAAAAATAGTTTTTAACATTTCCGCGAGGCATCAGCTGCTCTTTGGAAAGTTCCCAGGGTTTAGATTACAAAGAGGTAGAGAATGTAGTGAGAATCAGTCCATGACAGAGAAAAAGAGGGAGAAAAGACTGCAGAATGGTGTATTTCTGCTCAGTAAGTGGACATTAAAATTTTGGGCAGCGCTGCAACGGCACCTCAGAAGAAAGGGAAAATAAAAAACGGAAACTGAGCATTTTTAGTTCTTTCTAAGGATCCCAAAAGCACAACTGAAATCAACCCAGGAACGTTTTTACAGATACGAAGCCCTGTGTAAAACAAACTCAAAGAATCCTTGTCGCATCACAAGGAATTTACTCAGATGCTTCCAACAGTCCCCATCCCAGAAGGACACAGAGGCTTTCAGAGGCAGTAACAATCTCAGGAGCAGTTTGGTAGGGAGCTAATATAGTCACAGCCTTCTCTGGATTTGATCCACGGAAACAAGCCAAGTGTAATAAGTCAGTTTGAAGCTGGAGGAAGGCTGAGGGGGAGGAGCACCCTTTAGGATGCACTAATAACGCCGTGTGATTTGAAATTTTTATTAGAGCTTAACAGGGCACAGCAACAGTAGGTGACAAAGAAAACAGACTGGAGGCGGGGAAATAGCCTTATAGAAAAAAAGATAATAATGGAAAGTCTGCTGCATGGGAAATATTTTGTAAGATGACTGCCATTATTAGAAGATTTCCAAATGCCAAGCGTAATTAAAAGCTCTCTTTTCAAATGCAGTTCACGGCTCACACACAAACGTTTCCCACCACGTGAGCCTCAGAACGCTGCAAGGGGCCAAGCAAAATGCATTTAAGAACTGCCAAACGTGCAAAGGCAGTTTGTACCAATTCTCCCCCCTCACGCACCCTCCGAAGAAAAACCCTTCACAACAACCCTTTAAAGGCTTTGAATTGGCTGCCAGGGGATTATCAGTAAGTGACATTTACAAGTGATTAGAGGACAGAGAATTATCTTAGTCACTTGTGGGAAAGGAGGAAAGCTTCAAGGTCAAATCTCTCAGTACTTAAAATGTCGGCAGATGTTTTGTTTACACAAAAAGTGTCATTTGATTTATGATGGAGCTTTGCATCCAGAACTTCAACTCGGCCAGCAGAACTGCAGAGAACATGGGCGAGAATGGAATCAAAAATTCATATAATACCTTCAAATATTTCACTGATTCCCTCTTATTAAAGTAAGAGGCTGGCTTATGTGCCAAACAGTTACACATTACCTATTAGCTCCTTGGAACGAGAGCTCCAAGCCATATAAACCTTGGCAAGCAAGGGAATGGAGATAAATCTTCAACAGCTCCAGAAATCCCACATCCACCCCTTTCCGCACTCACCTCCGGACAATGGACTGCTGGAGATTTTTGCAAACGGTAAGAGATTCTCCCATAAACATGTGGCACATGATGACCTCAAGGCAGTTGGCCATGAATGACATCACTGCGTCAGACTGCAGAGTCCCGCTCCGGGAGACGATGCAAAGCCGCTGGAGAGAGGAGCAGTGACTCAGTGCCTGGAAGAACTGGGCGCCTGCACAGAAGTACGGCTGTTCCAGCCTGCAGGAATAAACAAAAACAAGTCAATGGGCAATTCATGCCTGGGAAGCTCTCAGACAAGAGGGAAAGACACAGCACATTCATGGGGGGCTGGCAAACGGATCAAGCAGCGCCTCCAACCCTGAAGGACAAGGGCACAAATAGGCAGAAAGGCCCTAAACTGCAGAATTCCGGCGCCCACAGGGAGTAACCCTGGAGTAACCCTGGTTTTGCAAGTTTCCCATGAAGTATGGTGGGTAAGACTAGCCTTGGGTCTAAGCAGTAGATCCATTCTGGTCTTACAAGCACAGCCTGGATTCTGCTACCTGACATCCACCAAGCAGGTGACGTAGATTGGGGCACCTTCTGCTCCAGTGTACAAACACCGCCCAAACTCATCATATCTTCAGTTTACAGCCTGGGGACAAGCAGGCATGAAAAACACACAGTGCACAAAGAGTGATGCAGAACTGGGGCCAACACAGTGACCACAACCAGCCCTGGCAAAGGATCAGAGCTACTGCTCTCCCACAGGAAGACCAACCATCACCAGCCCCACCTTCACCTTAAACACCTGGCCCAGGGAAGAGAGACAGGATCCTCTATCACAGTGATCCAGGAGGACAACAAAATGACACAGTGAAGCCCTACCTGGCCAACAAGGGGGCTGTGGTGTTTTAACCAGCAGCATAAGTGGGTGACTCCCTCACAGAAACCAGCCTGCAGGGAGCTGAACCTGCTCGGGGCCCGTGCCACCAGGGGAGTTCATCTGCTTAGTGCAGATTTACTACCGGGCTACAGAGCACTTGGGAATCTCAGTCATTGGGTCAGGAAAGCCAAGAGCTCCAAGAAGGTTAATCCATTAGGTGATAACAAGCTGTCGGGCCCAACCCGATCTGGATAATCTCTGCATAGGCTTTGTAGTATGCAGAGGTATCTCAGCAACTTAATCCTGTTAATTGATAAATTCTGTTTCACGTCTCAGCCTGCGACTGCTGTCAGGTGGCATTGCCTGAAGAGATCCTAAGAGCATATCAGCACTTCGGGCAATAAGTTAAAATTAATAGTAAGAGAATGGGCAACCTCTTCAAATTTTCTACATCGTTACTGGGGCACTGCAAATTTAGGACAAAAAGCACAGAATCTCCAGGATCCAGGTTTCCAGGTGAATCCCTGGGACACACCAGCCACACCTGCAATGCCGCCCTTCACTCGCTAGATGGCAATGTTGCTTTGGAATAGCCCCTTAAACTTGTTCCTCAGCCTGGAAAGGTAGGAAGGGAAAAAAGGGTGGAAACAGCAGGGAATTAGTCAAATCAAAAGGAAACTACATTATCAGGAGGAAGTGCTAATTTCTAAAACCATCTTAAGCCAATATAAAATCTTAGACTTTACTCAAAAAAGAAGAGTGACAGCTTCCACCCAAATGTAGTACAAGGAGACAGCCCTGTTGCAGCCTTTATTCCAGGCTCTGCGCTGCCTCCCACCTCTATCACTCTTGGCCTCCATTTCAAAGCCTCAGGAAGCTGCAGGGCCTAGGGTGAGCAAAGCAACACTGCACACCCAAACCTCCTTCCGCAGCCCTCAGTTCCTCCATGGCTACTTACTCTCCTGAGGATTACAGATACATTCACGTAACCCAAGACCTCGAGCAACTGGATTCCCAACAGCTGCCATCCCTTGGATGAGAGACCGGCACACTCCTCCCCCCTTATAAGTGGGAAGTGATGGGAAATGAAAACCTTCCTGAGGTGTTTTAGCCCCCATGGCTCCCCTCACTACTGCAGTGGATCAGGAACAGGCGCACAAACACCAGTCTCAGGTGATGAGCAGTGATTTCAGCCACAGTAACAGAACTGTGACCTTGCTGTCCCAGCTGCACAGCATTTTGGACCTGTTTGTGAACAAAGAGGGACGATGGGACTGACAGGTTCTGCAGTTTCACTAAAAGAGGCTGATTTAGGGGGAAAAAAAAGAAGAAAAATCCCATCTCTCTAAAGTGGTAACATTTGTGTTCATACGGACTGGTGCAAGGAAACAATTACAGTTTCCTTGCACAAGCACATTTTGGCTACCATGAAGCTCCTTTGAGCACCCTTTGGGACCATACCCCTGGTAGGATCCTTTAAATCCTACCAGGAGAGGAATACCAACAGGACAAACTCTAAACCTGGAACGTTTTCAGTACATTATAAAGAAAAGAAATTAAAAAATAAAGAGGCGATATTTTCATACAAAACCAAGGCAGACAAATATCTCACTGGGAAACCTAAAGAAAACTCTGCATTATTTAGACAGTGTAGGAGTCTCTTCCTTCCTGGAAATTCAGAGATGTGCGTGAACACAAAGACAAAAAGTCAGCAAAGGCACGTAGTATTTAACCAGCCCTGACAAACTGCTAGCTCCCAAATATGCAGCATGCACTCTTCCTTATCTAAAAGGAAGGCAGTCACAGCACTTTTTGCTCCTAAAACTCTAGTTAAAGGGCATATCCTGAGCCCTCAAGGACAACATTCAATGCCTTCCCATTCTCCACAAGTCAGGAAGGAAAATATCCAGTTTTCAAGCCATTGCAGCTACTCTGGACCGGAACACTTTTAACAGCAGCCACAACAAACCACACATCACATTTCTGGAGATCCACAAACAAAATGGGAGATGTTCAAGGGCAGCCCCTCACCTGAGATCTCTCAAACACTTGCAGTGTTTCAGCATGTCCATGAGAGCAGACATATAGACCACCTTGCCCATCATGCCCAGGTTGGCCAAGGAAAGAGTCCGCAGGTGCTGGCACTGCAGCCCGATGTTGACGAGCCCAGAGCCCGTGAGAATATTTGGCAGCTGTGCTAAGGTGAGGCTCTGCAGGTAAGTCAATTGGCTAATGGCAGCCACCTCTGAATCCCCCACACTGTGTGCCCGAACACAGGGAGGCAACGAGTTCCGAATTGCTGGCTCGTTGCGGGGCATGGCAGAAGAGAAACTGGACCCAATTATCTCCAAGGTTTCCAAAAATCGGAGGCTTCCCATCAGAGCCCAAAACACTGAAGACTCGATCTTCTGATTTGCCTGGTCCCCCAAGTTCCTTGGATATGTCTGTATCCCAATCCGAACTTTCCTTCCAAATGTTTGGGGCACCAAATTAGGTGTGGTGGGAGGCTTCTCCACGCTTGCAGCAACATCTGTGATGGAGCAAACTGGTAGTGCTAAAGAGAGCAGGTGCTTTAGCCTGGACAGGAGCTGGCACAGGTGGTTCCCTATGCTTTCAGAGCTGTGGTGGTGAGCTGCAGACAGGTTCAGGTGTCTCAGGTTGCAGCAAGACACTACCAGGCTTTCCAAAATGCTGCTGTCAATGTCATCTTCCGCCTTCCGAAACAAGGACTCCGGGGCCAGACAGTGAACGCAGCCACTGAGATTCAAACTGGTCAGGCTTTTAAGATCCTTCCCACCGTTAATGACCCTCTGGATCAGGTGCCCACCAGATAAGGTGCATCGGCTAAAGCTGAAGTAGAAAGGGTTGTTGAACTTCAAGTGTTGCAGGAGCCCAGAGCCGTTAATCCAGGCTTTGGGCAGTTGTAAAGCATCCAGACGTACATTTCGAGCCATGGAGTCCAGGAGGTTTTTGGTGGCTCCCGTCTCCGCAAAGCTGCCGGGGGCAGAGATGAGGAAGGCGTGGAGGTTCTCAGGTGTCCGATCACTCAGCACTGCCAAGTATAGCCTCACCACCTCCTGATTGACGTAGCCAGGAGCCAGCCTGGCATAGAAGATGCGGAGGTTCTGGTAATGGGGCACGTTGCTCTCGCCCACCATCAGCTGCCCAGAGAGCATAAACCCCTCCCGCGAGCGATCGAGGATCTCAAAGTAAAGCAGCAGTTTCTCAAGGCTGGTGCAGCACGGGACGACACCGTATGAGGGCGTGTAAAGGGTTTGCTTCAGCTCCGAGACACGGCTGAGGGTGGCTTTGCACTCACTGCTCAGCTGGCTGGCATCAA
Source organism: Gymnorhina tibicen (assembly GCA_013399875.1). Classification (NCBI taxonomy): domain Eukaryota; kingdom Metazoa; phylum Chordata; class Aves; order Passeriformes; family Artamidae; genus Gymnorhina; species Gymnorhina tibicen. The sequence continues at coordinate 51,222 of VXAZ01008600.1, forward strand.
ACCCCGGGTTCACGTCAATGGCCAGGGAGCGCAGGTGCTGGAGCGTGGAGAGCATCTTGGAGAGCCGGAGAGAGGTGACGTGGCAGCCGGACAGGTTCAGCTTGACCAGGTTCTTGCATCGTGTTACGTGGTCGATAGTGGAGCTGGGCAGCCAGTAGCACCCGGCCATGTTCAGCTGGTAGATCTCCTTTCCAATGTCCCTCATCAGCTGCTTCACTTTGTCCTTGTTTACCTGCACCCAAACAAAACCACGTTCAGTGAGATATACAGCAATGGTGGGCACTGACTCAGTTTCCCAGCTGGAGATGGGGATAAGAGTGGCCGGTACTTGGGTTACATGGCTCATCCAAAGGCTTGGGGATGGCAGCACAGCCTAAGAATTATCACACTGCTGGCAGCTCAGTCTGCCATGCTTTAGACTCTTAAGATTACACTTCCTTTTGCTCCTGCGTTCTGCATTACAGACTGCTCAACAGTTGAGAGTGGAAGGGAAAACCAACTCCATTTTCTACCAGCAAAGCTATTTCAGCAGAACTGGCTATGTGCAGAAACTTAAATTGAAAGAAGAATGTTTCCATTCTTCTTTATTCGGCTTCCTCTTTTGGAAATGAGCAACAAGGGCTTCCCCTTGCCTGCACTGGCTGATACAGTTCCCACTGAATATATCACCCTTCCTTCCCAAGCTTTATTTCTGTTATAACATGCACACAATTTCTGGCTTTGCTGACTGCATGCCTGACAGCAACACGCACAAGATTTTTTTGTGCAACAACATGGAAAGCATATTTTGAGAAAGTGGTGACTTTACACAACCACAGTTACAAATGGAAGGTCATGTTTACTTTCATTTTAGCTTCCAGAAATACGGAGAAGTTAGGTTTTCACTGACAGTATTTTACACAACTAAGGGAACACAGAGCTGTTCTAACAAAGCATTCTGGGAAATATATGCTTCTATAAAACAGCTTATTGGGTATTTGATTTCAGAGTTCAGGAGCAATCTATTTATGCGCACACATTGGAAAGGTCTACTGCTTGGCATTGTTTTTCAGAAGTCAGATTTGTCCTCACAGCTAACAGAAGAAGCAAGCTACTCTTCCCACCTTGTAGTCCTTCTGAAGCAGAACTGTATGTGTTAGACTCTTGTCAAGGCAAAGTGTTGCGAGTTTCCTGCAGGTTCTCCTGACGTTCAGGACCAGGTCTGTGCAAGGGACGTAGCTGAGGATGTGCAGAAGGATCTCATCTGAGAACTCCATCAAGTTGACTCCGTTGCTTTCCTCCTCACTCTCCTCACTTACGACCTCCTGGAGGAAAAAAAAAAGAGGAAAAAGAAAAGGAGAAGATGGAGGTAGTGCAAAACTTCACACGAAGCCATGGTACTTTCACTTGGTCTTTCACTGTTGGCTAACATTTTCATTCATTGTACTTACTGTGCAACTGGAAAAGTGACTGTCCATGATCCTTTCCTAAATATATCATAGCAATCTCTTTCTACATCCCTCCTCCAAGCGCCACCCGTTTCAATAACCTTAACAGTTATATAACCATGCATACATACATATATACGCGGCTATATATATATCTGTTTACACATACAGACACACACCAACACTGCAGTCCAGCATCACCCACAGCTCTTGTGAACGCACTCACACCTCAACGGCGAAACCACGGCCCAAACTGGCACTAACGCCAGGGCAGCTCCTGACGGGGAGCGGGGCTGCTCCACCTCACAGCCCCCGTGAGCCCCCCGGAGACACACGGCGAGGACGATTCCGGCGCCCTGGCCCCGCCGCCGAGCGCCCTCCCTGCCCCCGAGCCCGCCTCCCGCCCTGAGGGCTCCCGGCTCCTCCAGCCCCGCAGCAGCCCCGGTTACCGGCGCCCCGAGAGGGCCGGTGCGGAGGGGAAGCGGGGGGCGAGCCGAGCCCCACAAGCCCCGACTCACCTCTC
>VXAZ01008600.1:53219-77789 GCA_013399875.1 Gymnorhina tibicen
GAAAAGAGCTCAGAGATCGTCGAGTCTAATCTTTGACCGAACACCACCGTGTCAACCAGACCAGAGCACTGAGTGCCATGTCCAGGCTTTCCTTAAACACCTCCAGGGACGGTGACTCCACCACCCACCCGAGCAGCCCCTTTCAATACCTGACAGCCCCTTCTGTGAAGAAATTCTTCCCGATGTCCAACCTGACCCTGCCCTGGCACAGCTTAAGACCATTTCCTCTCATCCTCCCTGTTGTTCCCTGGGAGCAGAGCCTGACCCCCATCTCGCTACAACCACCTCCCAGGGAGTTGTAGAGAGCGAGAAGGTCCCCCCCGATCCTCCTTTTCTCCTGGCTGAGCCCCACCAGCTTCCTCAGCCACTCCTGGTGCTCAAGACCCTTCCTCATCCCCATTTTCTTCTCTGGACACGCTCCAGTGCCTCAATGTCCTTCTTGGATTGAGGGGCCTGGAACTGGACACAGCACTCGAGGTGTGGCCTCTCCAGCTGCGAGTACAGGGGCAGAATCACTGCCCTGGTCCTGCTGGTCACACTATAGAATACTAGAATGGTTTGGGTTGGAACTTATAAGATCATCCTGTTCCGTCCCACTTCCACAGGCAGGGACACTTTCCACTATCCCAGGTTGCTCCAAGCCCCGTCCAACCTGGCCTTGGACACTTCCAGGGATGGGGCAGCCACAGCTTCTCTGGGCACCCTGTGCCAGGGCCTCAGCACCATCACAGGGAAGAATTTCTTCCTACCCTTCACTGATGTGCAGAGGGCCATGCAGAATCACCCAGGGCTGCTGTGACCACAGCCATCACACAGAGCCATGTCCAAGGGGAGCAGCTGGCTCAGCACAGTGTAGCTCCACATAGCTCCTATCCCAAATCTCAAGTACAGACAGGACCAGAGCGCTGGAATTTCCAGTTACGTGTATACTTCAGGAATTTTGTTCATAGAAAATGTGTTTTAAAGATGACCCATAAAGGAAGATGAATAAGTTGCTATTTTCTTCCTGCTTGATTGTTGCCATTTAAGGTCGTGAATTACACTAAGGGTAAATTGGGGGTTTCGCTTAGAAATAGCAAGTGCCTCAAGTCTTGATTATGTATTTTGCTTCTAGGCCTGTGAGAGAGCTCTGGAGTCAAAGAGGAAAACCATTTTTAGCTCTTAGATGAGGGAGAGCCTCTGTAGAGGATCTGTACCTGCTTTGTTTGTCATGTGTTTCACTTGAATAAAAGGTAATCACAAATTAAATCCGGAGGCCTTTCAGTCAAGACCGACTCGTTTGACATCTGGGAAAAATACCAACCTACCGTATTTGCAGTCACCAGGGAAAGCAGAGACCAGGGTGGAGGATACCTGCATTTCCAATGCAAATAAAACCATCAGTGAGTCCCAAAGGCAGAGGGAAAGAGGGAAGGCCCTGCCCAGAGAGCCGGGGTGGCTGGAGCAGCCGGCATTTGGTGTAGCCATGGGTTCCCTCCAGCCCTGGGGCATACAGGGGCCAGACAGCAGCTGACAACCCCAAATAAGTACTGGGAACAGAGGGTGGTGTAAGGGATTCCTGAGGAGAAAGCAGGCTTTGTAAGAGAAGCTGCATTTGGACTTGTGATCCACCAAATAAACGAGCAGTATGTTGGTGCAGATCAGACACGAAGGTTGAACATCAACCAGAAGCAGTAAAGGAGGAAGGAATTGAACATCTACATCAAACTCTGGCATTTCTCTTCATGGCCCTGGGAGGTAGCCAGACGGTGATAGGGGAAACCCTCATTGCTGTGCCTCACTTCAGGAATGCTCTTCTCCATGTGGGTAGACTTTGGTCATCTTACAACCAATACACGTTTTCCTAGCCCAAACAAGGCAGGCACATATCATGTTATCCCAGTCCAGACAGGCAAACAAAGTAATACCAGTATCAAGATATTTTGCTCTTACAAATAATACAAATAATACAAAATATCTTAACATTCAAGGCCAGACTGTCCTGGGGATTTTATATTTTTCCCCTCTGGAAAGTCTTGCTTCAGTTCTCTCCTCTGATTCTTAAGTCTGATACAGCCTGAACATCTTTTTGCCGGCTTGACTAAAGCCCAGCCTGACTGCAGCAGGCAGAGCACTTGGTATGCTTGGGTGGATTGCTAGCTCCACTGCTGGAAGTGATTCTCAATCCCTGATATGGTTTAATACTGTGAGGCCTGCTAAAGTGGATTACAGATGGGTATAATGCAAGTCAGGGCAGGCTCCAGGTCAGCAATCCTGCAAAGAACAACTTTGGAGACCAAGACTGCTCCTACCTCAAGCACAGCCAATACCACAGACTCATCCCTGAACGGGTACCTCAGAATGGCCATTTTCTGAAGCTCATGCTTTGTACCTTCTGAGGGGACTTCTGCAAGGAGGCCAGTTTAGTTTGAATGCTCTGAGATTCCCTGGGATTTTTGCACACAGCCAGCTGGCACATCTCCTGGAGGAGCACATGCTCCCTAACGAGAGAACAGGACCGTCCCCATCCAGGGACCGTTTCTGGTCAACTGTCCCTGACACAGCTGAGAGACAATGAGGCCCTTCAGGGCTAAATCCCGAGAGCTGCAACCCGTCTCCTTTGCCAAGGACATCACTAATTCCCGATGGTGGCTTGATGCCATAAGCAGCTCAGTGAGGTGACTTTCCAGGTCATCAGCTAATTGCAGGTGAAGTGCCAGTCTCCAGCAGGAGGGAAAGTTGGGAACTCTGAGGGAAGAAAGGGCGTAAAACGTGTTTGCTCAGCTCCCTTGAGCTGAGCCATCTCTCCCGGGGCAGCTACAGGGAGGTAGGAAAGGGCTGGGTGACTTGGAAGGATCTAGAGCCGACTCCTGCCATCTCTGCAGCCCGAGGAATCCCAGAACGTCACCATGGCTGAGCCAGACAGGGGGACGCACTCAGCCTGGCCCATGGGTGGACATATTAAAGCTTCTAGTCTCCCCACAACCCCTGGCTATTTGTGTGCTGGAGAAGAGGAGGAGATAGCCAGGGCACTGATTATTCCCTACACAACTTCTCCTTTTGAATCGACCATGGCTAAAGCCCAGACACGGCCCCTCTACTCCCTCCCTGACAGGCCTCTCGGCATTGCCCCACCTCTGTGAAAGAGTGAGGGGTGAATTGAGCCCTCTGAAACTTCATGGCTGAGAAACTGTGGTTAAAAAATCCCCTCTCTTCCAGCACTTAACGTTCCTGAGAGGAAACCACTCCGGGCTCCCCCATGCTCACTGGAGTTGGGAGCAGTGAGTAATGCTTGCAGTTGTCCCTGCCCGGCACCACATTCTTTTCTCCAGCATGTAATGGCCCAGAGGAGGGATAAATGGAGCCTTGCTGGAGCAGCCTGCAGAGTGGCTGTGCACACCATGGCCTCACACTGGAGAGGCATTGGGAAGGACTGTGGAAGGCTCAGCCTCATTTTACTGAGAGGCTGGTTACCCAAAATAGCAAGTGAAATGGGAAGAAAGGAGAAAGAGCCCTGCAAAATGTTAACAGCATACCTCAGTTGGCTCTGGAGCATGAAAATCATCCTGGCTGCCCTGTGTCCAGTGGCTCTGCACCAGTGTCCCTGTGCTCACACCTCTGCCCAACTGAGCTACTCTCAGCCCTTGGCATTTTGCTGCTCACTGGTTTCTCACCACCACCAGTTTCGTCTGTTCTTTGTGTCTCAGGACATTTTCCCACAGCAATCAGTGACCATTTCAGAAAAGGCTGAAGAAAGGCACCCCATTTCCCTATTGCTTCATCTCTTCTTGGCTTCTGGCCTTTTTCCTACCCCGCTTCCACCAGCTCCCTCCCCAGGAGCTGCCATTGCCTCCTCCTCACCCGTTTTCCCCAAGACCTCAGGTTATACGCCCATTTTGGGCCTTGCTCCAACCTGTTTCACCTCCTCTGTTGCAAACTAGTGCTTCCAGTACTCATCAGCTCAGCCCAGTGTCTGCACCTCCAGCCCTGCCAGGCTCCCATTGCACCCAGGAGGGAGCCTGGGGAGATGAAGAGCAGAAACCAGCAGGTCCACCCTGAGTACAGTACGATGCCAGAGCAGGAGCAGGCCAGGCAGAGGATTAAAGAAGAACTAGAGCCTGTTCCCTGCCTTTCATCTGCTTCGAGCATGACACAATCACAGTCATTAGCTCTTCAAAGGCAGGCAAGGCTGGCAGAGCCTTGGGAAGCTTCACTCCTGAAAATGCTCCCAGGTCTGGTCTCCAAGCTGGCAAGTGTCACCTAGCTTGGCTTTTCCTGGTTCCTGACCCAGTAGCCTCAATCCTCTCTGTCTCCTTTCCACGGATGTGACTCCAGCTCTGGGGGGTTGTGGACACTGCTGTGCCCAACAGAGTCTCAGCTCCCAGCATGGGTTTGTGAGGGTCCCCCCTCTTCCACAAAACCAGAGAAGTTGATCAAACAAGGCCGAAGCTTCACAGAAGGTTTGGAAGCCCAAAGGACGGGTACAGTCAATAAGCCCAAAACCTTCCTGGCAAAGGCTGGGCTGAAGGCAGGTACCTGCACTGGAACTGTGTCATTCACCCTGCCAAAGCTCCCTCCCTCCTCCCTGCACCTTTTTCCCAGCCCCACCCATGTAGCACTCCAGTGGCCCTGCTCTCTGAAGTCAATTTTTTCCATTTCACAGGACTTTCTCTTGCTTGCACCTGAACGCTGCTCCACCCAGCCAGCACACTGCCAGGACATGAGTCTCCCTACCTGAACCCAGGCCTCCCTCCCAGGGCAAACTGGGAGCAGGACAGACAAGCTCTGACACCTGGAGCAGGGAGAAGTGGGGACACTGCCCCATGTAGAGCTGCAGACTAGTCAAAGGAGTCTTGGCAGAGGGAAGAGGCAGCTGCTTTGGCTTGACTATGGCATCACCACACCCCACTTGCTTCCATCAATCCAGAATGAGACATAGAACACTGAGGAGGGAGACACACACAGAGCAACATTTGGGAGGGTGCAGTTGCATCCCCAATTAAGCCCAGCTCCTCCAACAGCTCCCTGTTGCACAGCCAGGCAGTGTCTAATTCCAGCCCGAGGCACCCTTGGAGACCCACAGGTTTGGCAGGCTCAGTTCTACCCCTCCCCTAATCACCCAGAGCCATCTGCCTTCTGCCCCGAAGCACCAGCATCCCCCCAGCCCGATAGCAGAGCTGTGCAGCCTGCAAGGGCAAGATGAGAACAGGGAGCAACTGTCAAAAAATGGCATGGAAACAACGAAAATGAACAACCAACACCAGTCAAGCCTCTATGGTGTGCACTTTTATTTCAACTGGTCTTAAGTCAGTGTACAGGTAGCCCCTCCCTCCCCCACATACTGGCACCACTTCTCCTAGACCCTGCGGGGGACTGTAAAGCCTTCATTCACATCTATCACTGGGGAACACAGGCTGCTTTTGCTTGACAAATCGAAGAGAAAAAGGATCAAGTGTGTTTTCTTTTTAAGGCGGAGATACAAAAAGACACTTGTCGGGTTACATAATTTACAGACAAGCAATTATAACCTAACACCAGCTGTAACTGGTGGACTCCCTCCGAGCTGGGCTTTGCCTTCACAGAGGCGAGTAACTTCCTGTAACAATGCATTATAATATTTGGAATGACTATTAAAAAACAAACAAATGTACAATCAAAGTCCTCAGATGCATTGTAGAACTTTGGGGGCGTTCGCTCCGACATGTTTCATTTTAAGACTGCTGCTGACACCTTCACCGTTCCAGTTTTTTAATCCTGAGTCAAGCGCCAAAAAAAAAAAAACAAATAAAGCCATGCCAATCTCGTCTTGTTTTATGCGCATTTATGGGTTTCATTTCATCACAAGGGTGTGGGTGTTGGTAACAGTCCGGTTTAGAAGCATTTGCGGTGGACAATGGAGGGTCCGGATTCATCGTACTCCTGCTTGCTGATCCACATCTGCTGGAAGGTGGAGAGGGAGGCCAGGATGGAGCCTCCGATCCAGACAGAGTATTTACGCTCAGGTGGGGCAATGATCTGCAAGGAAGAGGAGGAACCAGTCAGACACAGCATCATGCTATGCTCACAGCCCACGCACAGCCCTGCAAGATGGAGCTGCCTAATTCCCTTATCTAACCTTGGCCAAGATACCATGAAGTCCAAACAGGATCAAGACACAACCTCACATGCCCACCTCCCTCCTCTGCAGCCAGTCTTTACTCTTAATCCCATTATTCATACAGTTGGGTGGCTGCCATCCTGTCCAGCCCAAGGCCATTAAGGCTGCACCAGGCAAGACACGGTTTCTATCTTTTGCAGCAGGACTCCAGAATACCACCCTCCACCCATGCTGCCTACTTCAGCCTAAGAGGGGTGCTGAGATGTTCCCCTAACTCCATCATACCTTAATTTTCATTGTGCTGGGTGCCAGGGCTGTGATCTCCTTCTGCATCCTGTCAGCGATGCCAGGGTACATTGTAGTACCACCAGACAGCACTGTGTTGGCATACAGGTCCTTACGGATATCCACATCACACTTCATGATGGAGTTGAAGGTAGTTTCATGGATACCACAGGACTCCATGCCTGTGAAAAAGCCAAAGTTTCAAGTCAGCAAAGGCTCAGAGTCAAGGAAGTGTTAAGAGGATACTACAGCAACCAGGAGACCAGCAGCCCTTTCAGCAGGAAGACACTACAGAGCCATGGCTGGGACAGACTCAACCCCTGGCTCTAGTGATCCAAGTCCCTCAAACAGCTTCAGGCTGTGTGGGAATTGAGGCTGACTAGTGGGACAGCACAAGCCTTGCTACAGACCAGCAGTAAAATATGGTACCTCACTGCCATGGTCTCCAGGTTACCCTGCACAGAAGGAACATTGAGGGGCACAGGGTATCCTAGGCAAAGTTGGACTTACCCAGGAAAGATGGCTGGAACAGGGCCTCGGGGCACCTGAACCTCTCATTGCCAATGGTGATGACCTGGCCATCAGGGAGTTCATAGCTCTTCTCCAAGGAAGAGCTAGAGGCAGCCGTGGCCATCTCCTGCTCGAAATCCAGGGCGACATAGCACAGCTTCTCCTTGATGTCACGCACAATTTCTCTCTCGGCTGTGGTGGTGAAGCTGTAGCCTCTCTCTGTCAGGATCTTCATGAGGTAGTCCGTCAGGTCACGGCCAGCCAGATCCAGACGGAGGATGGCATGGGGGAGGGCATAGCCTTCGTAGATGGGCACTGTGTGGGTAACACCATCACCAGAGTCCATCACAATACCAGTGGTACGACCAGAGGCATACAGGGACAGCACAGCCTGGATGGCTACATACATGGCTGGGGTGTTGAAGGTCTCAAACATGATCTAGGGGAGAGAAAAGGAGGGGTTGAGTCAACAGCAAGATACAGGTTTCTCGCTACAGGTCTATACCAAGTCCATGCAAATGGTTTTACTTCTGCCCCTAGATAAGAGGCATCTCTACACTCCCCCTCAAAGTCCATGCTTATCTCACCTGGTCTCCACCCACACCTGCCAGGTCAGAGCCTGAGCAGGGACACCACTGCCACAGACCCATCTGCGTATCACAGCAAGGAACAAAACAAATGCCAAGTAACTACAGAACAGTCACTCAAGGCTGTAAATGGATTAGTGTGCCTAGTCAGAAACAGCAGTTAGACAAGTTGCTAGTTCAGTCTCAGAGAAAGCCAGCTTAGAAGAGCAAACAAAACCTGTCAAGGTCCAGCAAAGAGGAGACTCAGGTCAGGAAAGGAAAACCCTGTAAAGATGGCAAAAAGGGAGAATAGTGGTGAAGGAGGAGAGAGGACAACATGGAAGAGGAGAGCAGGCCTGCAGCAGTATCTGCTGTAGCTCCAAGCTGCGGAGTTCTACACACCTGTGTCATCTTCTCTCTGTTGGCTTTGGGGTTCAGGGGAGCCTCTGTGAGCAGCACAGGGTGCTCCTCAGGGGCTACTCTCAGCTCATTGTAGAAAGTGTGATGCCAGATCTTCTCCATGTCATCCCAGTTTGTGATGATGCCATGTTCAATGGGGTACTTCAGGGTCAGGATACCTCTTTTGCTCTGGGCTTCATCACCAACATAGCTGTCTTTCTGGCCCATACCAACCATCACACCCTGCAGAATAAAGACGATGTGTAAGTACAGCTAAAGAGTAGGTAACTCCCCAAAAGCTAAGTCTCCAATTGTTGTCCCTCTGCTGTCGCCTCTCTATCAGGAGAGACATCCAACCAGCTGCTCCAACACACACTGCACAAAGGCTCTGCAGGAGGCTGCATTCCCCACCAGCTGTGCTGCAACACAGAGGCCTCTCATGGTACAAAGCCAAATAAAAGGGCTTCTTGCCTCCAGGGGAACCACTTCCACCAAACGCTCCTCTCTTCTGTCATATAACAAGCATACCAGTCACCTACCTGATGTCTGGGGCGACCCACGATGGATGGGAAGACAGCACGGGGGGCATCGTCCCCGGCGAAACCGGCCTTGCACATACCGGAACCATTGTCAACAACGAGCGCGGCAATATCGTCATCCATGGCTAGCTGCGAGAGGAGAAGGAAACATGAGCATCCCCGCTCACACGCCGAAACCTGTCCCGCGGCGGCAGACGGGAAGGGAAGGCGATGGCGGGAAGCGCAGGCGATGCCGCCAAGGCCTTCCCCACCCATTTCCTTCCTGCCGGCGCCGCTCCGCTTCGCCCGGCGCCCGCTAGAGGGGGCGACGCCTCCCAGATTTCGGCACTGCGCGGATTTGGGACAAAGGAAGTCCCTGCGCCCTCTCGCATTATTACCATAAAAGGCAATGGATGGAGCGCGCCGCGCCTCGCCCGCCACCGGCTGTCGGGGGGACGGCGGCGGCCACTCCCCGGAGCGGGCGGGCGTGGCCGCCACACCCCAGCGCCCCGCCGTGTGCCGGCCAGCGGGGCTCGACGCCTCCGCACAGCCCCGCCGGGTACCCCACCTTGAGCCGGCCCGGCGGGGCTCAACACCTCCGCACAGCCCCGCCGGTCACGCCCGCTGCTCGCCCCAGCGCCCCGCCATGTGGCAGTCAGCGGGGCTCGGCGCATCCACCCAGCCTAGGGGGTCACGCCCGATGCCCACCGTGTGCCAGGCACAGCCAGCAAGATTCCACTTCTACACAACCCCACAGCCTCAGCCAGCCTCTACAAGGAACCGCAGAAGAACGAGCGCTGGTCACCACGCCCAGCCCACTAGTCAAGCGTGACCGGGGCTCTGCCCCATCGACCGGCGGCAACACGGGCGGGATTAGAGCCAGCGTCTTATGCAATTGCCGCCCGCCCAAGCTCAGCCCCGGCGGCTCCGGCCGCGCCGGTGTAATCCGGTGGCGGGGGGGCGGCGGCAGCTGCCGCACATGTGCCGCCCCGCACGGGCAGCCTGGGAAGTGTAGTCGGAGCTGGAGCGAGCAGCCCGCCTGCACCTGCGCTCCGGGCACACGGGGGGGTCCCCCCTGCGCCCCCCAACCCCGCATTGTTCCGATCCACAGCCTCGCCCCGTGTAGGGGGTGCCGCCCCCTCCCCGCAAGCAGCAGCCACCAGGACTATTCGGATGTGTAGGGTGGGGGGGCCGCGCCCCTCCTCACCGGGGACAACGCCCCCGGGCCGCGACCCCAGCACGGGCGGCTCCGCGGAACAGACAAAGCCCCGCGCCCCCCGTCCACGCCGCCGCTCCCGGGACACAACAGCCGAGCCGCCCGCTCCCCCCGTTCGCACCAGCAATCCTCTTACGGGGCGGATTAACCCCACAGGTGGCAGGGGCGCGACCCCCCTCCGCAAGCATCACCCCCCAAACCGGCCTTGAACCGTGAGCTGCGTCCCTTAAAACGCGGCAGCGCGCTACGGGGCCGCCACCCCGCCAGCGCACAAAGGGCGCGCCGTGTCCCAACAACCCCGATCACACCGCTATTCATAGTAACACTGGCTCACTGCTAATATCATTAATATTATTATTTTCCTATCCCCCATTGTCGCGGTGCCGCTCTCACCTTTGGGGAGTTCGCGCGGTCGGAGCCGGGTCAGGCGCGAGGCGGCGGCGGGAGCGGGGCGCGCGCGCAGTGAGGGCAGGCAGAGCTCGCGGCGGCTCCCGCCCGCCGCCCGCGCGCGCTTTATATGGGGCCGGCTCCGCCGCCGTCTCGCCATAAAAGGAAACTTTCGGAGTGCGCCGCTCCGATTGGCCCAGTCTGGCCACGCCCCCCAGGCCTCGTCCCGCCCCGCCGCCCCGACAGGGGGGAAAATATTGAGGTGGGGGGGAACCGAATGGCATCGGGGTGGGGGGTGCGGCCCCCGGCGTCCCTGGACTGCTTTGGGCAGGGGGCTCCTGCCTCGTGCTCGCCTCACTCCGCGGTTCGCGGTGCTGCGGTGCCCCCGTGCAGAACCCCCGCCCCAACCCTCACACAAAGCCCCGCTGGTGGGGGTCCCGGCCCGTTCGCCCCCCGTCTCTGTGGGAGCCGGGCGGATGCAGCCCCCCGGGAGGGAAGGGGGTACCCGGGGGCAGCGCGGTGCGGGATCCCAGGGGTGCTGTTTGCCCTGCCTGCGGCGCTGCCCAACGCGGGGCACGTGGAACGCCCGTCACCTGCACCCCTGGGCCGGGCGGGCACCGGTGACCCCGGCCGGGAGCGGGACGAGCGGGACGCGGGACCAAGTTCACTGCTGATGTCAGCAAGCGGCAGCGACACGGCTCCTGCCAGCCGCCGCCAGGCCCTCGGCCCTTGGACCCGCCCGGGCAACCGGGAACGCCGCCGGCGCCACCGGACACCATTAAAGACCGTGTGCCTACGGTGGCAGCGGCACCTGAGAGAAGGGAACGCTCCGCTGGCTCTGGCTCAAGCACCGAGTCAAGCAGGGGGTCCTGGTGCCCCCTCCCCATCCTGTCCCACGCTGGCAGGGGACACCACGGGAGCAGTGGTTTGGTCAGATTTGAGCAATGTTTGTTTCTGTCCTCTGATCCAAACCTTGCTGGAGTAGGAGACGTGGCTGCTCCAGCCCAGGCTGCCTTTCTGCAATTCCCTTCTTGCCTGTGACCATCCAACACTGGTCGGGAATAAAGGCAAGGGCAGCGGCCACAGAGCAGCAGGCAGCAGCAACCAGAGGGCTTTGCGTCTCCAGAGTGTTGTGCGAACACAGGCTGATTAATCAAGTTAATTAAGCAGCCCTGTAAGTAAAGTAGCAGCAGCCACTCGCAATCTGTTGCCGGCTGGAAGCACACAGACTTCAGCGTGGGGACCTTGGATGTGTAATCTCAGCCGTTTGAAAACAGTGTTGACAGGGAAAAAAAAATTCTCGGGGAAAAAAAGGCTCAAAATGCCTGTTCTCCATGGGATACCCCTTGTCCAGCATCATAGAGGGGGGAGTCAGGCCTGCAGTCAAGGTCTTGAGGCCACATCAGCAAGCTCTTTGTCATCAGGGAGCTGCAGAGATCACGGTGAGGATGAGGCTCCCTCCCCAAACTGTCTGTGTGGGTCTGCCTAAAGGGGACCCAGGCATTATTCCCCCCCCCCTTCATTACTCCCTGCTGTGGGATGAACAAAGGAGGAGAGCAGCAGGAGAAACCTGCAAAAGCCTGTTGAGATGGAGATTTGCAATTACCTGGGGGGATGGGAGGCGATGGGACACCAAGAACAGATGGGAATACAAGAGAAGCCCTTTTCCTTTGGATGGCATCCCCTTCCCCAGGAGTGCTTTGTCCTGGTGAAGGTGCCCCAAAATTCAGCACCACAGCTGCGCCCAGGTTGCTTTGGAGGGGGTGGTACAGAGAGACAGGAGACCTGTGGGCTCTTCTGGGCCACCCTAGGGCCATGCCTCATCCCACAGGACAGAAGTGGGCACGGTGATGGACGTGTTCTGCCAGGCCACTTTGGGACCAGACCATCCCCACCATGTGGAGATGGCCACAGTGATGGACATGTCCTGCCAGGCCACTTTGGGATTATGGCATCCCCTCCACACTGGAGATGGCCACAGTGATAATGAGATACCCCAGGACAGTCCCTGTGGGAAGCCCTCAGTGGAAGGGGACCCAGCTGAGGGTTTCTGCAGGGCCATGCTGGAGCGGAGCTGCCTTTGCCCGGTCATTCCTCTGCCACCTCGATGTGCATCGTGCAAGATCTCTCTATTGCAGCTTCCCTCGCAGTAAAATGGGAGTCATCGCTGTTAATTACCTGCCTCACGGGGAATTAATTAATGTTTGCATTCCACTTTGAAAAGGCTGATTATTAATTAGAAGATTATACGTCAAATAAGGGGAGCCACAAGGCACGGGTAGAGCTGATGGCCCTCGCAGCTGGGAAGCGTGGTCCATGAATGTGGTGATAAAGCAGGAAAAAGTCCAACAATACCACTGGGGTGATGGGTTTGGGATGGGGAACATCAGCAGGAGGTCCGGGCCAGGTGGGGAGGCCACCAGGGCTCATGGGGGTCTTGGGCAGCTGGATGGGGCGTGCATGAGAGGGGTGGGATGCTGCGCTCCGCTGCATCCCGGTGAGCAGGTTGGGTGGAGCCAGGCTGGGTAGCCACGATGCGAGACAGCCCATTAGGCAAGGAGGGAACTACCAGGCAATTACTCTTGATTATTGGACTGAATCAGAAGGCAATCAATCCGCCAGCATCCGGAGGGCAGCAGCACCGGCCTCGCGTCTCCTGGCTTTAGGGGCAGGGAGGTCTGGCCTTGGTGTGACAGCAGGATGTGGTCTTCAGCACACAGCCGGGTGCCACCGCTTCCTTCCAGGCTGAGGACACCTTGACAGCAAAGCCACCAGCCGGCCACCATGTTCACCACTGCGTGATGGACCAGGCCGACTCCCTGGCCGTGGCTGGGGCTCTCTTCCCTTCTCTTCTGGGGTGTTGCAAGAGCTGAGAGGAGAGAAAGGGGAACCGAGCAAAGAGCTTCCCGGCTGTCGGGTTACCTTTGGGCAGACATCACAGGCTCCCAAGTTCCCATGTTTTGCTTCATCTCTCCCTGCTTGTCCTTGGTGCTTGGCTCTCACTGACTCTGGACAAAACTATCCGAGGGAGGATCCTCCTGCCCTTCACCAGCTGATACGGCCGGGCTTGAATCGCTGCACTTGTGGGACAACATGTGAGCTCTGCTTTCCCCTCGCTTCTCCCAGCCCTTCCCCTAGAGCAGAAGCCCTCTGCCCATGCAGGGATGGCCTCTGCCACACTTTTGGGGAGAGGAGGGTCAAAGTGGGGAAATATTCCTGGCAGTTTTTGGAGCTGGAGTTTTGGCTTGCATTTCTGCACATCCCCTTCAGCGCCAGCTCCTCCATCTCTCACCCTGTCATGTGCTCAGGCCTCCCTTCTCTCCCTCCTGCTGTTGTGACAATGAGAAGAGAGGTAGAAACTTCTGAAACCGCCGCAGTCTCTTTGAATCACCCTCACACAAAAATCATGGAGGTTTTTTGAAGCACTGCCTTTCCCTTGCCTTCCCGCTCCCCAAGGGGAAGAAGGAAAGGTGCTGACCACATCCCCTGTTTCACAGGCACAGGGACCATCTCAGCACCTTCCTCTTTCAATTTTCTCCTTGCAGCATCAGCTGTAACAGGAATTTGCAGGAGGTAAAATCTAAGCAGGAACCCGAGGCCCATCGCTCCCTTTGGAGATGTTTGGGGGCCTCACTGCAGCCCCCACCTCTCCCTTTATGGGAACATATTCAGCATTAAAACCTGAAGCAAAACAGCCCCTGACATTTTCCTGGCTCGTTGCGTTGCATCCCTGATGCCAGCTCATCCCTGACAAGCTGCAGGCTCAACTCTCCCCATTTAAGCATCATTCTCCACTCTCATACACCCCTCCCCGAGGTTTCTGCTCCTTTGTATTGATCCTTGAGCTCTCTCTGATCTATCAGTCCTTTTGCAGAGAGAGGACAGCCTTTCCCTTCACAGACCTCCATGTGCAAGGGTGTTCTCCCCTGATCTGCTGCATCTGCATGGATGGGCTAAGGGTGCATCGAGCATCCCTCCCATTCACAAGGAATGAAAATCATTACATTGTATCATGCTGGAAAACCGTATAAATTCACCATTTTCCATTTTCAAGGCACAGACAAACAACCTGTGTCAGGTTTTGCCGAGGCTGTTGGAAAGGGCCCAGCCCTGTCCAGGTAGCTAAGACGGTGGCAGGGCACACGTGCCTGGTTTACAGCCTGCTGTCCCTGATAAGTGGACTTTGCTGGAGGGGTTGAAGCCCTGAGCAGTGATTTTTTTTCTCCAGCCCTGCCTGTCCTTGCTGCCTCCAGCCTTGTCTCTCCGTGCCCTTGTGCCTTCCCCAGCCCTTTTATTGCATATCCCTGAGCTGATCCTTGTGCCAGCATTTCCAGATCCTGATGCTGGCCCCAAGGTCCCCCAGCTCACAGAGGCAGCAGGAGGCCAAGGCTTCATCCCCAGCCTTGTAGGCAGCCAGGTCAGCGTCCATCAGCCGGTGCCCAGGCTGGCACTCTCGGCCCAGCCCCATCCTGGTGCCCCACTGGAGCAGAGCAAAGCCCTCCCTTCCCCCACCGGTTAAATGTGCTGCCAGGGCTGCTTTGGTTGACCTTGATAGCAACAGCCTGTGAGGCCGGAGCTTGGAATTGTTTTCAGCCCAAGGTCACTCCGCAGCACAGCACGATTACACCGGCACAGCCAGACCCTGAGGCGGTGCCGGCCGGGCTCCCAGCCTCAGCCCTGCACCCCGGGCATCTCTGGAGTCCGATTCTTCCACAGCAATGGGACAGGTGTAAGCTAAACCCTATGCTGGAGCTTCCCTGCAGGGACGGAGAGCGGTGGAGCAGCCCTCCCCTCCAGCCAGGCTTGGCATCAGTTTCAGGGGATATTTCCTCCATCTAAAAACAGAAGGGGAAGAGAAAAAGCTGATTCTCCCTGGGATTTTTCTGCATGTCTCAGCCCTCTGGCTCCACTCGCGCCACCCCCATCGCCACCCAAATGCTACTGAATGACCCCTCAGCTGTGATGCACCTCCAAGGGGGTCTTCCCCTCAAGGATGCTCCCTGGGGTTCAGTTACCTGTCCTGGCAAAAGGCTCCCACTGGTGTTACATGGCACTATGCCGAGCCATACAGTGCATTTTCAACTGCTTCTTAATTACTTTGAGAATTGATTTTTTTTGGGTCTCTGACGATGAAGGCAGGGGAGCAGCTGGATGGAGTTTTCTGCTTGTACCGTACCTAGGAAATGAAACAGATCCTGGGCCACCCAAGCATGCTGGGAAATTCGCTTTGATCTCTGCTGGGCTAGTGGCACTTTCCACCTTGGGGCTTCAGGCCTTTGGCAGAGGTGACCTCTCCTACCTTGGAGAGAGTGGGAATAGTGCTGCCTTTGTTTTCTGTGTGAGAAACAGAGGCAGGGAGAGCAGGGATTGGCCACTGCAGGGCCACCCTCAGTCAGGGTGACTCTTCTGCCGTGCCAGGTGATGTAAAGCACTTGTGATCCTGCAGGTAATTCTGGTTTGGGGCATAAGCCCCCTTTATCTCCAGCAGCAGGTCACAGGGGTCTGACCACTGTGCTGGTGCTGCTGTGGGTGCACCCAAAGGTGGGGATCTCCACCCTTCCAGTGACCCCAGACCTGCACCAGCTCCTGTCGCTGCAGGCGCAGGGATGCTCAGGAAACAAATGGGCGAGGCAGGGTTTGCCTATTCCTCGAAGGAGGGATGCAGAGGCACCTAGGAACTGCTCTGGGCCCCGTCCCAGCCCCATCCCTGCCCGGGCTGGCCCCCGGCTCTGTTTGCGTAGCCGGTGCCGAGCTGTGACGCAAGCGGCTCTCCCCAGGCGGGGAGAGGGTGACGGAGGAGTGGGACCTGCTCTAGTCAATGCCCCATCCACTCCTCCGAGTTTAAATAAACCTTCAGGGGTGATTCAGCGCTTACACAGCACTCAGCCCTTTCACAGAGCCACCAGAACTGAAATCCAGTGACCCTCCCTCTCCCCCTACCTTGGGGAGCAGGTGCATGGGAGGAGAGCCAGGTGGTTTTTATCCGGTGCCAGGCTTGTTTCTGGTCCATATGGCTGGGGTAACAGCGGGGTGATGCCACTCACGATGGGCTGGCGGTGGGGAAGGAGAGAGCACAGGCTTTCTGCAGGGTGATGTTGCTCCCAACCAGCCCCTTGGGTCCAGTTCACATCGAGATCTGCAGCAAACCCAGGAACGAGCCAGCAAGTTTGCCACGATATCATCCCTCTGGTATCGTCCTGAGGCCACTTGCACACAGACTGCGCACGGGAGGAAGGCACCACCACGAAGCCCAGGTGCAGAGGCACCAAGCCCCCCTGTATTTCACTGCCCTCCCAGCCCATTGCCCCCAAAGTTTCCATCCCTCACTCGAGACAGTATTTCCACATGTGCTTTGTTTGGCTCACTTCACACATTCCTGCTGGCAGGTGATAAGATCTCAGGAGAAAGGCAAACCAAAGCCCTGGGTGCCAGGCACTGGCTGTCACTCCCCTCACTCCCCTGACTCATTAAGGTACCTCTGCTCCCTCCTCACCAGCTCCGATCTGGGACTAGCGAGGCCACATCGATCTTCATTCCGCCACAGGTGGGCTGTGGGATGACGATCTGGATGGAGAAAGTGTGGTGGGACTCGGGTGGCTGTGTGAGTTTTCACATTCCCTCCTGCTCCTGAGGAGGACTGCAGAGCTCTGCTCTCTCTGGTCCCTGTGCCACCCAGGGGTGCCCGCTCTGCTGTCCCGTGTGGGTGATGTGTGCCTGGGTAGGCACCAAGCCCCTCTGGGGTGGCAGAGGCGTTATCAGCTCTGAGAATATTTGAAAAATGCATTTGAGTGCCATTAGAACCTCGAGTACCCGCAGGTGGCACTTACTGGAGCAATGGCACAGCCTTGGGGACTCCCTGGCCCAGCTGTCCCCAAGGTACCCTTTGCTGGCAGGAGCAGGGCGGGGTGTGAACACACCTCTCCCTCCTCCAGCCTTTTACGATATATGGGGTTAAGACTTCCACATTCTTGCTCTCTTCCCTTCCCCATGCCAGAGCCAGAGCAGTGTGGGGTTGCAGAGGTGGCTTCCAGAGCTCCTCCATGGCTGGAGCACAGAGCAGCAGAGGAAGCCAGGTGGGCACAGGGGCTCAGATGGACACAAAGAGTGGCCACTGTCTTCACAGTTTCTCAGCCCAAAGAAGAGACAAGTCAGCATGCAGAAAAAACAGGGAGTGATTTTCCTATGGGGCTTTGCAGGAGCCCTTTTGGTTCCCAGATCACTACCCAAGGCTGTGAGATGGCTGCACAGCACATCTCATTCTGTGGGAACCCTCGTTCAGGTTTTGCAAGAGCTTGGGGCAGATGGGGACAAGCAAGAGGAAGAAAAAGCAACCAGCTGCAGTGACAGGAATGAGGAAGCCCAGAGTGTGGGGCAGCTCCAGCCCCAGCACAGCCTGGGCTCAGTCCTGGCAACAGCAGGGCAGGGCAAAGGGTGTCCCAGCTCCACCCTGGCATTGCTCAGCTCAGGTCCCTCACTCAGGGCTGGATCAATGAACAGGAGCGGCCCCATGGGACTGGAGCCTTCTGCTTGGAACCTGCAGCCTCCGGGACCAGGAGAGGTTTTGTCCTGCCCATCCGACACCGGGCACATCGCTCCACAGATGAACCCAGATCCCTTCCCTGGGCTCTTTCCTCCGCCGTGGAGATCAGGGGGAAGACACGGGACAGAGGGAGGGTGAGATGGTGAGGGTTCCCCCTCCTCACCCAGAGCGCCCACGTCTCTCTGGGCACACATTTTAATTAACACCGAGTGGCCGAGGGACCGTCCCAGGCAGCTCTCGGCACAGCCCAGCCTGGGGAAATCAGCCTTAAATGGCAAAACGTGGCCCTGTCTGCGGTAACCGGCTGGAGCAAGAGGCAGCAGAAACCGGAAACCAGAGAGCAGCTGAGGCCCTCCGCCCCCCTCCATCGCTTTGTAAACCTAAATTCAGCAGGAATATACCTTAGAAATGATCTCCTCCCTCCTCTGCCCTGTCCAAGTGCTGGGGGTGCCCTCCTATGGGATGGGTGCCCTGGATCATCCTGCACCCTGCTCATCCTGCATCCCTGCTCCTGGGACAGGCACAGGGAGAGAAAAGGTCTCTGTATTTCCCCTCCCTTGTGCATCAGCTCAAGGAACAATGAGGGACAGGAGCCCCCTCCCCAACCTCCCATTGTTACTTTTGTGTGTTAACTCCCAGCAGATTCCAGGGCATAAATTGCTTCCAAGAGAACTCTCCGTGCTCAGCAGTGAAAACATTTCTGAGCTCCCCCAGTCTCCATGTACTGGGATAGAGGGAGCTTGGATGCTCACTCATCAGGGAAATTTTGAGGTGCTCCTCAGGCCCAGCTGCTGTAAAGGAGAGCCTCGGACCTACCTGCTGGCAGCCTGAAGCCCCCAGCAAGGCTGATGTTCTTTGCTGGGTTGTGGACAAGGGGGTCTCACAGTGCAGGAGCCCACCAGTAGCATGAATTGCTTCCCATAAACCACCAGTCCCACTTCATGAACCCTGCACTGGTGCCTGGTGTACTGGGAGCTCCCAGTATTTGCTTTGGCTGGTTCGTTGGCCACCCCACTTTTTTGGGATGAATTTATTCCTTTCACTTGGCTCAATCACATCCTGAGAGCGAGCAGGCAGAGGGCTGTCAGACAGCTGCTCCTGGCTAATGCTGGGGTGGAGCAAGAGGTCCTTCACCCAGCTGCTCCCATGGATTCCCATCTCTGGGACGGGACAGAGCCTGGAAAGCTGCGCGATCCCAACGCTGAGCCTTGCTGCGTTACCACTTCCCATGAAATTGCACGTTTCTCCGTGAGCGCTCTGCCAGCAGACTCATTAGCTGTGACATCTCATTAAAGCAACCATCCTTGGGGGAATTGGCTCGCGCACGGGAGCACTGGGATTGGCGTGGCCCTTTTCCTCCCCACCCTTAGCCGGGAGCGAGGATTGAGCAGTGGGAGAAGCCCCATCCACTGGGACACGCCCAGCAACTCCCCTCGCTGCAAGGGGAAAGTCGGAGGGAGAAGTCTGTGCACATCAAAAAGGAATCGGCTCAGCAAAGTCACGATTATTTAAAAACCCCACAGACAGTCACAGCTCCCATTGAGCCTGCGGAGGAGGTGGCTTTCTCCTGTGCCAGGACCGGTTTCCCAGCTCGCCAGCCCAGTGGGAATGAGGCTTTGCCTGCCAGCCCCGCTCTGTCACAAGGTCCCCACCCTGGCTGGCCAGGGGACAGGGAGTTGCAGCACCTACAGCCCCTGGACTGGGAGAAGCATGGAAATGGCCTGGAAAATGGCTCTGGGTGGATTTAATCCCATCTGATTTCCCCTTCTGTGAGCTTTTCCCAAGTCTTCTGACTTTTTTTCCACTCCTAAATAAATATGCTTCCAGCATGGGATATGCTCTTCTTCACCAAACAGGGAAAGACCAGCCTCTTCATCTCCCTCTGCGCCAAAAGCCCTGAGCCTTAAGTCAAATAGGACACAACCATCCTTGGGTGGAGATGTAAATCCTGTAAGTCAAAGACCAATTTTAAACAACAAAATGGGGCTGTGGGACACCAGCTGAGCTGTCGGCCCCTGCAACCATCCAGGGTGGTTGATTGTCACCACTAAAGGTGATGCTACCACCACCTCTTGGCGTCACTTCCAAGCCGCTTCCCACTGCCCAGTCTTGCATAAAAATCACATAAAATCAGGGTCCAGGGACAGACACCTCACAGTCTGCATGGAAAGGGTTTCCTCACCTCTACCCCCCATCGCTGCTGCTGACACTCCAGCCCAGGATTTCTGCCAGTGGCCACGGAGGACAAAGTGGTCCCTTCCTCCACACCTTGCCCAGTTGCATCTCCTGTAACTTCTCCATCCAGATAAAGGGAAGTAGAGATTTCCTACAGCCCAAGCACTGCAGATGCTCAGCAGGTTCTAGGGCAGAAGAGGCTTTCCCCAGCCCATCCCAGCTGGCTCTGCAGCCCAGGTCTCCCAGCCCACCTTCACCCTGCTTTATTTATAATACTTCACACCTGGAGGGGCTGAGCATGAGCAGCTCAGGGAGAAGAAGAAAAACAAAGATGAAGAGGGGTTTTAAACCCCTTCAGCCTAACTTTTTCAAGCCTCAGAGAAGCTCAACCTCTCTCAGCATCCTAGGAGGATGTCTTGTCCCTCCAATGCAGGCAGCAGAACCAAGCCCCCCCCCAAAAAAAAAAAAAAAAAAAAGACTCCAAGCCCCTTCTCCATGGTTTTATTTTTCTGCCAGCAGCTGCCAGGAGGAGTCACGCTGCTCGAGGAGGTCAGAGGGTATTTTTTCCCCATGCTTTGCCTTGACCCAGGGTTGCATGAGCCCTGCCCTCCAGCCAAACCCAGCTGCCAGCAGCCGCAGCCGGGCCGGGCGCCCGCGGGGCTGTGGGGACCGTCCCCCGTCACGCCGTTCCCACAGTCCCAGCCTTCGAAGGTTTCACCTTCTCCCAGGCGGAGCAGCGCTAATGACAACTGAAGGATGGTGCCACACCTGCACAAAACCATTTTTGGAAGGACACCTGGGGAAGAAATGTTTCCCATGTCGCTGCTCTGTAATTAGCATTAATTACTAGGGCTTGTGAAACCTCTTCCCCATTTACTCCAGGCAGCATCTGACGGAAACTGTGGGAATCCCACATGGCTGAGTCAGCTGGGAACCGGGGAGGGGTCGGTGGGCCCCCACAGGGTGCAGGGATGAGTCCCTGGGGTCCCTCCCTCTGCCCCCCAGCCCATGGGGACAGGGTTTTGGCCAGGGGGCTGCAGGCCTGGTTAACACACCAAAAAACAGCTGATACTCACCCATCTCACCCTTCCCCACAAGGTGCCACTGTCCTTCCCCAGCCAGGGCACAACCTGGGACATCCCAGGGTTTGGGGGGGGCTTGCATGTACTGCCCTTTAAAGCATGGCAGAGGGGGAGGCTCCCCAGCAGCACATTTCCTCGGGTATTTGCCTCTCCCTCCGCTCATTGCTGTCAGCAACACCCCGAGGTGTTATTATAGACCAGGGGAAAATCCACCCCAAAAACCTAACCCCAAGCAGCCACTTTGTCACCACCCAATGGCGGAGTACTGCTGCCTGAGTCATTTCTTCTTTATTCTTCTTTTTTTTTTTTTTAAATAATATTAATGATTAGAATGAGTCAGGATGTCTCGTCATCCTGGAGTGGCTTCGGAGTCATCTCACCCTGCCCCAGTGACTCCTCGGTGGCTTGGGGCTGGGGACACATCCAGCCTTCCCCCCCCCCAGGTGGGGTGCAGCTGCTGCAGCCTCACCCCCAAACTGGCAGCTTTTGGCTTCGAAATGAAATGATAAAACAAAAGGAAAAAACCCCTCCCCACCTGCAGGGCCTGTTTTCTCCCCATCTGCTTGCAGCAGCTCAGGGTGCTCCAGCATCATGGGGGGACGGGTGACCCCAAACACCAACCTGGGTGGGGGTCCCAGTGGCACTGGGCATCACGATGGGCATCCCAGGGGCAATGCCCAGGTGACCCTCAACTTCCCACACATCATCATTGCTGTGACCTCCAGGGGTGGTCACAGCTCCGGGCACCACGTGGGACCCCTGTTCCTCCCCGGGGACCTGGGCGTCCCTTCACCCTCCCACTTGACCTAACCTCCTGTCCATAAATGGAGAGGTTTGAGAGCTGTCCCCGGGGTGGAGGAGGAGGAAAAAAAAGGAGAATAATGCCAAGAATGCAGGACACAGCTGAGGAGCCCAGTCCCAGCCCCTCGACACGGGCTGGGGGCTATGGGCCGGCCGGCCTGGGCGCTGAGGCAGCCTGGCCAAAGCCCAGTCCTGTCCCTGCAAGCCACCCCACTATAGTCACTGGAAAGGTGCTATTTTTGTTTCTCTTTCTCTGCTTTTCTCACCAGCTGGGGACTTTCCGAGGCTGGGCTGCCCTGTTTCCATCCCAGCACCGTGGAGCAGCTCAGGGGTGCAGAGCTGCGCCCCCACACCCGAGGAGTGTCCCTTTGCAGCAATGTGTCCCCTGCAATGCTGTCACCTCGCAGCAGCGTGTCCCTGAGCAGATGATGCCCCCACCCCTGCAGCGGTGTCCCCTTCCAGTGAGGTGTCCCCCTGCAGAGACACATCCCCTTTCACCCTCTCTCTTCACCCCATCACCTGTGGGAAAGCCGCACCGGGACGGATGTGAGACACAGGGGTGGCCTCAGAGGCGGCTGGCACCGAGGGTGCCAGCAGCCACGCGCCCCGGCTGGCACCGCAGGCCG
The DNA here is from genome assembly GCA_013399875.1 of Gymnorhina tibicen. Classification (NCBI taxonomy): domain Eukaryota; kingdom Metazoa; phylum Chordata; class Aves; order Passeriformes; family Artamidae; genus Gymnorhina; species Gymnorhina tibicen. The sequence goes on from VXAZ01008600.1 coordinate 75,401, forward strand.
GGCCTCCGCTCGGGGCCAGAGCCCAGCGCCTTAAAATAGAAAGTGAAAACATTCGGGTGCCCTGTCCGGATGGGTGAGGGGGGCCCATCCCCACCTCCACCAGCCGAGCGCCGCCCCAGCGTCTCAAGACCCACCCTGCTCGCCAGCCACCCCTTTCCCCAACCCGGCAGTGCCCATCCCCAAGGTCAGGGTGGATCCCTTCGGGTTCTCTCAGAGAATTGCTCCAGCGGCTCGCTCAAATCCTCCATAAAAGGAAAAACAGCCAGCAGGTAGCACTGCCAAACTTAGTCATCCCCAGTCCGGTAGCGCTCGCAGCTCCGTCAGCAGCAATTTCCTCTCCGCGCTCCCCTCTGCGCGGGGGGGACAGGGGGAGCGGCTCTGCCTCGGCCAACGCCGTGCCGAAAGCTCGGGGCTTGGCCCGAGGGCTGCTGCCGGACACGCTGGGCTGCGGAGATGCTGCCACGGTCCCAGCCAAGATCCGGGGGGGAAATGCACACCCTGGGGAAAACAAAGTTTGGTACCGATGTTGGTCAGGCACCGAGATCTCACTCTCAGCAAAGAATTTGTTCCTGAGCACAGATGTGGGGATGTACCTGGGAGCACCTTGAAGCATCTGGAATTTGGTGGGCAAAGCCTGCTCGCTGCCCACGGGACAGGTGTCACAGAGCCCATCATTAATATAAGGGACCTCCAGCCCCTCCAGAACACAGGGACTGAGTGCTGGTCCCTTCCTGGTGGTGGGATGGCTCCAAGGGTGACCCCCAAGCTGGCCTGGAGCAGGACTTCGGGCATCCCTGAGTCCCCTCCCATGCCACATCCTCCAGCCCCGGCTCTGCCTTGATTTCCCCACTGAGGAAGCAGGGCTGACCGCCTGCTCTGCCCCAGGGTACTTTATTGAGCCTGAGAGGAGTGACCAGGGCCCAGCACGGCTCCTCATCCCTGCAGGATCACCCACGCGTGGCACAGTCACCCGGGATTGCATCACAGGCAGCAAACACCCTGGGGTGTGAGGAAGTGACATCTCTTCCTATTGCCCCAGGAGCAATAGGTGGCTGTGTCACCTACGCATCCCTGTCACCTCACCGTGCGGACACAGCAGCGCTACAAGGTTTAAAGCCTTCTCCCGACCAAGGAGGGGAATCAGACTGGTGGCATCCCCGCTGCACGACGGGGTAAACACCTCAAAACACTCTCGGGGAGGCTGTGCTCAGCTGGCACCAGGGTTTTGCAGACAGGCTGGCTGCCCCAGTGAATGATTCACCCCAGCAATAAAAGATCGGAAACGTTCTGGTGACGTCTCACAGCACCAAAGGCACACGCAGGGCCATGGGGTGTGCAGAGTCCCCGGGGCTGAAGGGAGTGAAAGGTCTGTGCGGGGGCCAGGTGCTCTCCCTGGCACACAGAGAGGTTGAGATGAAGGATGCTGAGTGTCATGTGCCGTCTCTTGTCCCTGTGCTGGAGAGACTGGTCACACCACCACTTTGTCAACTCACTGCAAGGCGAACCAGCCTGAGCGGACAACTTGGAGTCTGCTGTGTGCAGCACCGAGCCCGCGGCTTCACCAGCAGGGATTTGCTGGCACTGGGGCACCCAGTTCCCCGTGCTGTGACGGCCACTCCCACCCTAAACTCAAATCCTGCAGCACCCGCTGCCAGACAGAGCTCTGGCTCGTGCTCCCAACGACGCCCAAGAGGAAGCGACCTGCTCCCAGAGAGAAACACCATCCCCAGAGCAATGCTCCGGTGGGGCCGGAAGAAGCACGAGCCCCCACCCTCGCTCCCTTCAGCGCTTTGTTCGTCTCCATGTTGCCCGTCCTGCCGCGGCTCGCCGGGACCCAGCGCCCCGCCCGTCCCGCTGCAGTGCGCAGCCGCGCTGCTGGGTGGGGCTGTTGGGGTGCGCACTGCGCGCGGCGCCGGGGGACCGGCGCTCGGCGGGACGGGGCTCGGGGCAGCCGGGATCGCGCGCACCGAGATGAACAGAGCACACAGGATCGCGCGTGCCGAGATGCACGGGGCACACGGGATCGCGCGTGCCGCGCACAGGATCATGCGCCCATGAATCCACGGCGGACATGTGTCCTTAAACTGCGTGCGCCTGTCTCTGTGTTTGTTAAAAAAAAAACAAAACCCTGTGACGAGAGAGGCTGCAAAACCCCGGAGTTCTGATTGGTATCAACAACAAATGAAAAACTTGAGCAGATCAAGGAACAATCCCGATCCCCACCGGTTTAATTTGCATCCTAAAAAGAGCAGTCCCACTTCAGGAGTCACTGAAAAATCCAGTCTGGGATTTTCCCGGACTACGGCATGGGGGAAAACCCGGACTGCAGTTTTCCCGGAGTACGGAATGGAGTCGGCTCCAGGGGAAACCCCGACTGGAGATTTCCCGG
>VXAZ01008600.1:86437-225516 GCA_013399875.1 Gymnorhina tibicen
CCCCCAACCCCCCATCACGATCCCCCCTCATCCCTCCCACATCCCTTTCCCTTCCCCCTCCCGCATCCCTTCAGCATCGCCTGCCTGGGGGCCCCCATCCCTCCGGCACCCCCATCCCCGCACCATCGCCTCTGCAGGGCGCCCGGGGGGGGCAGGGATGGCGAGGGGCCTTCCTTGGGGTGCAGGGATGGACAGGGAGGGGGGCTGGGAGGGGGTGGATGGAGTCTTCCGTCGCCGTGAAGGAGGCAGGGCTGTTTCCCTCGCCTTCCTTCCTATGGGGCTCATTGTTCGCCCAACAAAGCCCCCGCCAATCTCCCCCTTGCCCGAGCACGGCTGAGCCACGTGCCCAGCGGAGCAGGGAGGCTGCGGGTCCCCCCGGGGGCTCTGGTTCCCCCCAGGGTGCTCGAGTTCCCAGGGGTGGGGGGCTGGGTGGCAGCGTTACATAAAGAGCTTTGCCAAAACTCCCGCGTCCCGCATCCACCCCGCACAAAGGCAGCCGTCCCTCCGCACCCCCGGCACCGGCCCCCTCCTCTCGGCTCGCCGGAGGGGCCACGGTGCCACCCGCCTCGGGGATCCGGGTCACATTCAGAGCTCCCCGGGCACGTGGCCGCCCGCTGCCCGCGAGTGCCCACCGAGCATCCCAGCCCCGCACCCGGGGGTCCGTGCTGGAAGATGGGGGGTCCCCGCTCTGCGATGCCGGGGGTGCCCGGTGTGCGCCGTGGGCGCCCCGGGGCTCATCGCCGGCGCGCCAGGTCAGGCCGGCGCACGCCGGGTGTGGGATGGGTGCGAGCATGCAGCAAAGCCTGGAGGAACAGCGGGGAATTTTTTTGTGTGTATATATTTCAAGGTTGCTGCTTAACCCTGATCCGTGCCTGGGCAGCTCCGTGCGGGGAGCTCCCTGCCTTTCTCCTGTCCGAGGGCAAATCCTGCGCTGCAAAGCGGCCCCTTAAAAATCGATAACAAAATCTGCCAAGATGGGCAGTGGGGATTGTTTTCCCAGGCATGGGGATTTGGGGAAGAGGAGGAGAGGATGGCGGTGGCGGGAGGATGGCGGGAGGCTGCCGCAGCGCCGTGGGGGAAGGGCTGCTTGCAGCCCTTTGTCACCAGAGATGGGGAAACCAGATGTGGGGGGAGATGTGAGGGACGGAGTGGTGGCGGTGGGGGACCCCGTGGTGGCGGGGGACCCCATGGAGCGGGTGGGAATGCTGCTGGCCAACCCTCCGGCTTTGTCTAATTCGGAAGGGATGGGGGAGCAGGAAGGGGGGGAACAAATCTCCCCAGCAACAGAGGGCTCTGGGCTGTGCCCGGCCCCTTTCCAAGCAAAATAACAGCGGGAAGGGCCGCGCTGGGGCTGCACATCCTCGCTCGAGTCTGTTTTGTCTGGAGAAGCCGTTTCCACCCGGTTTATCCCTCCCGATGGCAGTGAAAGGCTGGGAGCTGCCGCTTTCTGGGGCTCATCCTCCCTTCTCCCATTGTGAAAGCGCCGTGTCCCAAGGCTACCAAGGAGGCAGCAGAAACAGCCGTCGGAGGAAGCGGTTCCAGACAGTCCTTTCCCCTGCCGAGCTGATAAGGGCCGTGCTGCTGGCAGATGCTCCCATGGCCACTGGGGATGGGGGGTGTGGGACGCGGGCAGGGAGTGACTGGAGCTCGGCACAGCCTCGTGGGAAAAGGCGGCTTGTTCCTGTGAGGAGTCAAGGAGGGAGCAGGGACGGCAGTGGCTGTCCCCCCTCCGCCCCATGGGAAGAGCAGGGATGGGTCCACGGGGTTCTTCTGTGGATCCCTTGGCTGGGATCCAGCTTTGGAACAGAGTTTTCCCACCAGTGCCAGGTCAGCTCCTGGCTTGGAGTCTCCTCCCTGTCCCGGGGATGGCCGGTGTCAGCATCCCCTGCACACGGGACCGCGGCACAAACACCCCCGGGGCAGGAAGGGCTGGGTGCCAGCCCTGCCTCTGCTCCGCCACAGGGGCTGGGGGCATCCCTGGCACCCCTCTTCTGCCTCCAGCCCCAGCAGGACAGGATCCCCGGGTTCCCTGAGAGTTCCCATCTCCCCACTGCACCTCAAACGGAGCGGAGCCGGGTGCTGCCAGCAGCGAGCAGCCTCCTCCCCGCTCAATGGCTCCTTTCTAGCCCGGCTGCGGCAACAAAGGGCCCTTTGTGGGCGCGAGGGTCCCGGGGGCAGAGCGCTGGCGTCCTCCCCGCTGGGGCCCTGCCAGCCCCCCGCCCGGCCGAGGTGTGCCCCTGCCCCCCGCCCGCAGGGGGGAGAGGGTGGGCTGGCTCGGGCCTGAGGAATTCCAGGAAATGGGATCTGGGGAGGAGGGCGAGCGAGAGCAGCGGCGGAGGGAGCGCGCCTGGACGTGCCGCGTTGGCAGTGGGGAGCTCTGCCCTGGGGCCAGGAGCCCTCCCGGCATGGGCTGAGCCGGATTTCCCCCCCAGCTCATCTTGGTGCCACGGCAAGGCAGGGAGATGCGGCTCCAGGGCAGGGGGCACGCAGGCTCGGATGCGGATTTTCACGTGGAGATGCCAAGTGGCCTGTTGACACTTGGGGGATACCACAAAGCCACAGGAAATCCACAGGGAAGGAGGGGTGGGTTTCTCAGGAAATTCGTGTTTCACCCTTACCCGTGGCCCCTTTGCAGAGCTGCACCCCCAGCAGAGGAACTGCTGGTTCCCGGTGCTCCAGGCTGTTGGATTTAGACAAAAACCTGTTTGAGTTTCTGCAGGGGTGCAGTGAAAGCCCAGCTGAAGGGCAGGGAGGGGGCAGGAGGAGTCTCTGAGCACGTGTGCCGTGCAGCGCTGGATGGAGCTGCCAGAACCCCGCAGGGAGCCCAGACCCGACCTGTGCTGGCAGCGCTGGGTGCAGCATCCCAGTCCCATCCTGAAATCCTGCCCCGCTGCCCTGAGGGACTGGGGGGTCTGCAGGGTGCTGCCAGCACTCCCGTGGAGGAATCCAGGCTCGTTTTTTTTCGGACATAACCATGGGGTTTTTGAAAGGAGAGTCGGAAGATGGGAAAGGTGCTCCTCTCCATGGAGCTCATCCCGCTGGCTCTCACTAGCTTCCCAGGACGGCTCATGGGAGACATTCTGTGTGAGTTTAGTGCAGAGGGAAAGTTTCCTACATGCCCTGAATGCCCCCACGCTGGGTCTGCAGCCGCCCATGGTGTGGAGGTCAACACAGCTACAACAAACTCCGCTTCTTTAGAGGGAAAAGCCCAGCTCTGTGGGAAGTACAGGAAGGTGTGTGCCTGCTCTGGGATGGCCACAGGCCTCCTGATACATCCACAGTCATGGCTGGAGAGCAGCGAGAGCTCCAGCATCAATCCTGCAAACCCATGAGCCTGGAAATCTCAGCAGCCAAGGACTTGGGGACCCCTTTCCTGCTCTCTGAGGACCTGAAGCCCAGGGACTCGGTGTTAGGAAGCCCTGGGGAGACAACATGCCTCAGCCTTCCCAACCTCTGCATTCTCCCCAAGATCCCTGTAGCAAACTCGCGTTGCAGACGGAGCCGGAGGACATCCCACGCCAGGAATTTTGGGGAGCGCAGGCGTACCTCCACCCCCCTCCCAAAGAGCCGCCGTGTGCTCGCCCCCCTCCCGCCTCCAGCTGTAATTAGCAGCTTCGTCAAGGTCAGGAAGAGCAGTGCCAGCTCCAGACTGTAAATTTACCAAGAGCATTAATTAATCCGTGATTGCAGTGGGAGCAGCTGGTCTGGGCGCTGCGGGAGAGCCACAGCCCTGGGCTGCCACAGCAGGGGGGTGGCTGTGGGGACAGCCCGTCCTCCACCGCGGGGACATGGGGACATCTCTGTGGGACCCCGTGCTTCCTGCAGTTCCCCCATCCCGCCCGGCTCCGAGCCCCCAACTCTCCCGCTCCAGCTCAGTTCCAGCCCTTTGAAGCCTCCTCCTGCCCCAGCCGTAGCCGCATTCCTTTGTGCTGAGTCGGTGTAACCCAACCCCGCGCTGCTTTTGGGGAGGGGGCGGCGGGAGACCCTCCTGCTGCCGGGTCCTTCCAGGCACCGGGGAAAAGCCAAAGCTCCGCGCAAGGCGAGTGTGGAAAATGGGCTGGCAGAGAGGTGGGGGGGGCGGTGGGTGCACTGTGCTCCGTGCTGGGGGTCTCTGGGGAGAGGGAACAGTGTTTGGAGGCTCCTGGCACTCTCTGTCCTGTCTCCAGCCCGGCTGGTCCTGCTCTGTGGCACACAGCATCCCCCCCGCTCTGCCCAGCCTGCTCCCTGCAGGTCAGCGAGTTCTTCCCAGAAAAGTGCAGTGAGGGGAAGCACCACCCCCACTCCTCCCCCACAAACCACAGGGACCCACAGCTCTCACGGGTTTGGGGGACCCAGGGGTGCTGCCAGCCTTGAGGGATGGGCTGTGTCCCCCAGGGTCACCTCCCCACAGCCCAGCCTCACTGTGAGCCCCCGCAGAGCCCCTCTCTCTCCATTTTACAGCTCTGGATTGGGGCTGGAGCTGCCTGACGCCTGGATGCAAAATCAAAACCAAATGTTCCCACAACCGCCGGCTCAGCCCCCGGCAGTGCTGGGAGGCGGCGAGTGTGGGATGGCTCTGGGAGCCGAGGACGTGGCCAGTGGGGCTGGGCTGGTGGCCATCAGCACCCACTGCCCCCTGTGCTGCCCAAATACCCTGGGGAGAGAAGCACCAGGGTGGCTGCGTGTCCATCAGGAGAGTCATGGGATCACAGAATGGTTGGGCTGGGAGGGATCATGGGCAGAGACACCTTCCAGTAGACTGGGCAGTTCCAAGCCCCATCCAACCTGACACTGAACACTTCCAGTGTTGGGATGGGAGCTGAAGAATGTGCTGGAGGGTGCCTGGTGAGAGGGGGAATGCTGTGAACAGAGTGGCCGCCATAGACCAGTTGGGATGTGGGAGGGAAGATTATGGCCAACAAAATGAAGCCTTCAAAGCCTGATCCCTTTGGGAACAAAGCCTGATCCCTTTGGGAACAAAGCCTGATCCCTTTGGGAAAGTTGGGACACAGATATGCAAAGCAGAGGCTGCTCTGGGCGCTGGGATGGGGCCTGATTGGAGACACAGATGGGTGGTGTGGACCCCAGGGAGCTGTGCCTGCAGGACAGCTGGGTGCAGCTGGTGGGACGTCCTGGTGGCTTCCCAGAGCAGCAGGGCCACCAAGACTGCAGTCCCTGAAGCCCTTCCAGTGACTGTACAACACTGCCTGACATCCCAGCAGCCGAGAAACGGGGATGCATCGTGGAGGTGTGAGGGGCTGAACACGTGGCCAGCCCTCACCTCCCTCAGCTGCTCCTCATCAGACTCGTGCTCCAGAACCTTCCCCAGCTCCGTTTCCCTTCTCTGGACATGCTCCAGCACCTCCATGGGATTACTTTAGTGAGGGGACCAGAACTAGACACAATGTGGACTTGAACCCTATGCACCCGTGCAGCAGGGAAGGATGCAGGTGTGTTCGGCTTGGAAAATTCATCCAGTTCCTCTAAACTCCCATTTTACTAAGCTCAGCAGTGGGGCTGAGCTCTGCTCCCCAGCTCCCTCCCCAAAACCCAGCACAGAGCTCGGCCATTGGCTTTGGCTACAGCTTGTGGCTCGCATCCCCAAAGTGTTTCTAGGCTGAAATCCACCGAGCTGGAGAGCTCTGGAGCAGTTTTGGCCCCGCTAGCCCTGACTAAGCAGGTTTGCTCGGGCTCAGTGCCTGAGGTGGATGCACACGTGGCTGGCGGTGGCCCAGGGCTGTGGCCGGTGGCCCCAGGACCAGCTGCATCCACCTCTGCCAGGGAAATGCTGTCTCTGGCCCCTCAGGCGCAGGGATGGGCCATCCTGGCTGGCAGAGCTGGGGGACAGGCTGGTGCTGATGATTTTGGGGAGTTGGGGAGTCAGCCCTAGGGCTTTCCCGAGCCTCCTGTCCCTGCACCCATCGCTGCCCCAGCGGGATGTGACAACTGTGGATGAAAAACGGTGCCACGGTCCTTAAACACGCCACGAGCTGGGATTCATGGGTGCTGCAGCAGCCTCTGCTAATGGGTTGAGTAACCTGGCTGTCACCTTCGGGAAAAACTGCAGCCCTTTTCCTTATAAAGTATCCACATTGGTCTTTGCTTCATTATAATGGAGCTGCTGAGTCAGGAGTGGAAGCTCACAGCTGCCCAGCCCTCGTTTAGGGCCTTGACACCAAATATCCAAATGAAAACTTGGATTTGAACCCCAAATGCCAGAGGGGAGATCCGTGTGAGGGATTTGGGAGCCACCAAAGCTCACCCAAGACCAAGGAGCCCCTCTCAGTTGGGTTTCCCGGGCTGCCCTGCACCTGGACCTGCTGGAGGTGGGTTGTGGTCCCCCCCCCCCCCCATCTCCATCTGTCTCTGCTCTGTAGGGATGGACCTTTCAGCCAACCAGGACGAGGAGGGTGACCAGGAGACCTACCAGCTGGAGATCAACAAGGACACCAAGAAATGCGCCTTCCGGACCTACACCGGGAAGTACTGGACCCTCACCTCCAACGGGGGCATCCAGTCCACCGCCTCCACAAAGTGAGTCCCTTGTCCCCGGCAGCTCAGGGCAGTGCCTGGGCTTCAGAGAACCCTCTGCCTCTCCCAGGGGAATTCAAGGGGGATTTTCCAGCTTGGGTGCTCACACCAAACGCTTCCCAGCAGAGGCAGTGCATTCCTGGGAAAGCCAGGGATGGGTCGGGGCTTGCCGCCCACGGTGCTCTGGAAGTCCCTGGGGCCACATAATCCTTCCCGGCCGGCTGGGGCTGTCGAAATGCTTTGCCCTGCAGTTCAACCCTGAGAGCCAGGCAGAAACCCCAGAAGTGCCTTTGGCTGCCTGCCTGCCTCCTGCCCGCGGGGCGAGGGCTTCCCAGGGGGATGGCCACCACGACACGGTTCATCCTGCAAAAACAGATCGAATCAGGCTTTCCTGATCCAGCCGTGGCCCTTTCCAAGCCAGCAGGGTGGCAGTGGCAGGGTCCCTCTCTGTCACACCCCGCTGAGTGCCCTCTCTACCCCACAGGAACGCGAGTTGCTACTTCGACATCGAGTGGTGCGACAAACGCATCACCCTGAAAGCTGCCAACGGCAAGTACGTGACAGCAAAGAAGAACGGGCAGCTGGCAGCCTCCATGGAGACAGCGGGTAAGGGGCCCTTGGGCACCCCACACTGGGGCAGCAGGGGATGAAAAAAGCCCTCCCAGAGCCAGGCTCTTCTTCCAAGTGATGCTCAGGCAATAAGTTCTCTTAGTGACTGATGTGCTGTGAGATGAGGGGATGGATGGGGCGGATGAGAAATGGGTGGGGGGCACAGCCCCTGCTCCTCACCGCTGCCTGCCAGCTTTTGGGGTCTGGCTCTGTGCCCCGCTGGCTGCTCTCACAGCCTCTGTCCCCTCGGCGCAGGCGAGACGGAGCATTTCGTGATGAAGCTGATCAACAGGCCCATCATCGTCCTGCGCGGCGAGCACGGCTTCATCGGCTGCCGCAAGGTCACCGGCACCCTGGACTCCAACCGCTCCTCCTACGACGTCTTCCAGCTGGAGTTCAACGACGGGGCCTACAACATCAAGGGTGAGTCCCCGGGGTGGCCGCAGGCTGGAGGGTGGTGGCCTTTGGGGTCTCCGTGGTGGCTCACGAGGCCACCGTGTCCCCTCTCCTGCAGATACCACTGGGAAGTACTGGATGGTGGGGAACGAGTCGTCCGTCACCAGCAGCAGCGACACCCCCGTGGACTTCTTTTTTGAGTTCTGCGACTATAACAAAGTGGCCATCAAAATCAATGGCAAATACCTGAAGGGCGACCATGCCGGGGTGCTCAAGGCATCGGCCGACACCATCGACGCCTCCACCCTCTGGGAATATTAATGCACTTTAGGGTACCTCCCGTTGCCAATTTCTCTTTCCCTTCCTGTCCTCTTTTCCTTTGGGTTCTGTTTCTCCTCCCTGTAACAGGATTTTCAGACTGGCTTGCCCTTCCCTCCTGCTGTAGAGTTGGTGCATTATGTGGGAGGTGGGTCTCCGTAAATCCCTGTAAGAACTGGAAAAGTGGTGGGGCTGCCTGCCTATAGCTTTGTAGAGGGGTCTGTCTCTATCCCCCCATCCCTGCCTCCCTCCAGGTTTGCTGGGCTTGGAAACTGCCGTATCCCCCTCCTGGCCCCAAGCATCACCTTAGGTAGTTTATTTGCCTCTCCTTGATTTAAAAAGGGAATAAGATCACCTCTGTGCTCGCTTCTGCCATATCAGCACTGGCACAGCCTCAGACCGTGCTGCCAGTGTCCCCCGGAGCATCTGTCCTGTCCTGCCCTGCTCCAACCAGGGGTGGAGCGACGGTGCTGGGCTCAGCTGGCTCCTCCTGGCCTGCCCCAGCAGCTTCTCTCCCCTCCTGGACTGTGGGGCAGGTTCACCCCCAGCTGAGCTGTAAGAGGTGACCTTACATATCACAGCATCCCTGGGGATGGGGCTGGCGTGTGCCAGCACATCCCTGTGGAAGGGCCAGCAAGCTGCCCCTCCCCGAACACCTGGAAATGATTCTTTAGGGTGATCATGTCTGGAAAGCCTCAGCCTTTCATCTCATGGAGCCCCGTGCTCCTCCTGTCCCTCCACCCCTCCTTGTGCTTCAGGCTCTGGAGGAGCATCCCAGACCCTGATGGTGGGTCCAGCCTGCCCCGAGGCTGGTCCTGCTGCTGTGCCTGGAGGGGAGGGCGTGGGGGGACACAGAGCCAGCCCGTGCCAGGGTGGGGGCTTCATCCAGCCCATCTCCGGTGGGCTTTGGTCCTGGCAGGAGCCGGGCTGGCCGACGTGACCTCCCCGGGGCGGTGGCTGGAAGCATAAACTGCAGATTTTGGTTTACAGAATAGAAAAGTTCCTTAGCAAACTTTGCACAGTGATATTTGCTCAGTACCTTTGTTGTTGTTTTTTTCTCTCTCGTAAAATACTGGAACAGTGAAGCGAATCACTGAACACCTAATGCTGAATTAGGAAGCGCCCGCTCCTGCGGGCACCCCGAGGGGACAGCTCCCGGTCCCACCACCCCCAGGGCACCTGGGCTGGGCTCTCACGAATCGCAACCCTACTGGAAAAGGAAAAAAGAAAAAAAAAGACCAAAACAGTATTTTTGTTAGTCTCTATTTATATATGCTCTCCATGGCACTGTGTGACCAGCTGTTGTCTGTACTAGGTCTGCATTAGAGTTTAACGCTGTCTGTAACGGGTGATGCTGCGTGTTCCTTAGGGTGTTGAAAGGCACTTTATCCTTTGGGGCCTTCCCAGGGCCGGTATGTGCTCCCTACAAACACACCAAGGAGCCTTTTCCCGCGTGGGCCCCCTCTGGAGAGGGGGAGCGCTGGTCCCACCCCACGCCATGGGTGCTCTCGGCATCGCTGCCGTGCCAAACCAGGGCCGGTCCCTACTGCCAGAGGCCAGGCAGGGGCTCGTCAGCCTTAAAGCCATGAGGAGGGAACTCCCTTCCACAGGAGCTTGGTGCTAAATTCAGCTGGGAGAGCGAGCGGCTGTCCCCAGGCAGGGAGACAACTCCGGGCTGGGGTCCCTCGCGGGCGCAGGGGATCCCGGCTGGGACTCTACCTCGGCTCTGCGCTCACATCCAGGGGTGCCCGCGCCCCCCGGCACCACGTGTCCCCCCCGGGGACCACGCTGCCCCTCGAAGGACCGAGTGTCTTGAAGCCCTGTGTGACCCTGTGACTTGACACGCTCTCGCTGGCCTTCACCCCCTCCCCGTGTCGCCTCCTCCCCATCCCCGTCACGGTCCGAACCACGTAATTCCCGCTCCGGCTTCTCCCGTGTGACACTAGGTCAACATCTCTCCTGTTCCCTCTTATCGGGTGTCGTGACTCTCTGAAAACATCTCACTCTGAAAATTTAAGTTTTGGGTTTGTTCGGTTTTTTTTTTTAATTATTATTATTTTTTTGTAAGTGCCATTTGTATAACTTAAAAAAAAAATAGCTTCAAATGGAGAAAGATGAATTAAAAAATAAAACCTGCATTCGGATTCAAACTGGTGTGTGGTCTGTTGGGGCTGCAGTGGCCTTTTAATGAGGCAAGAGCCTGAGCGTGGAGATTTGGGGTGGTGGAGCCTTTATCTGACAAAAGCTGGGCTGGTTCTGGAGGGCTGAGGAGCTGGTGGGAAGGGAATGGTGACCAAGATGCTCCACAGAGGTGTTAAGCCGAAGCCACCTGGAGGCTGGGTCACCTCTGGAGATACTCAGAGCAGCCTGAAGCCACCAAGCCCACGGGCACCTGGGGCTGGGTGACCCATGGATGGGTCAGGACCATCTCATCTGCAAACCAGCTCTGCTGCCCTCAAAGCCAGGAGCAAAGCTGTGCCCCCACAGAGCTTTTTCTCTTGATTCAGGTGTTTCACCTCCAGAGGATGGCCCAGATGGGAGGGAAGAGCACTGGGATGTGGGGTTTGGGTGCATGGTTGGGTGGGAGTCAGCCAATCAGCCTCCTTTACTTGGGGATGTGGAAAAGGCACAGATAAAGGACTAAAGTGGGAAGGGAAGCCCAGCCCAGCCCCAGCCCATGCCCTTCCAAAGGAGCCAGGATGTGCCCCCAGCCCTCTTGAGACAGCTGAAACCAGTCCTGAAACTCAACCAAACAGCACCTCCAGCACCTGCACTGAGAGCAGCCAGAGCTCCCCTGGCTGTCACCACCACAGCCTGGCTGGGCACCGACAGGCTCCTGTTTGCCTTGGAAAACATAAAGCTGTTTGGAAAAAGCAAAGTTTGGGAAAGGGGGGCTGCCCAGCTCCCCCCAAGCACACATCCTGGGGGGCAGGGGGAGGGCAGTGCCTAGAGGGACCTTCACCATCAGATGGGGGGAGGTTGAGCCCTGCAAGGGTGAGAGGAAGGAAGGAAGGCTGTTCAGTCCTGACTATAAACAGGGAGAAGTCAGGGCAGCGCAGGAAATGCCGAGCGGCTCCGATGGCCACGCTCGGCCTCGCCGTGACTTCTGTGCGTGCACGAGCAAACCTGGCTGTGACACCAGCCTGGGACACCCAGCCATGGGAGCAGGCAGCTCTGCCAGCGGGTGCCCACCCAGGGAAGGGGCTCTGGAGCTGCAGAAGGACTCTCACCCTTCCCCTGTCCCCCAGCTGCCAACACACATTTCTCCTCTTCTCCCCTCAAGGCAGGATTCTGCATTTACCATCATTCACCACCACTGCAGCAAGAGGGGAAATCCCCTCAGCCTTCCCCCCATCCTGGTTTCCATTTAAAGGAACGACTGGAAACCATTTTCTCTCCCGTCCAGTTTTTCCTCAGGAGCACATGGAACAGATCAAGCTGTTCCAGGAGGGTCAAATGGGTTTTGCCTTGCGACCTGGGGAGTTTTCACTGGCACAGGATGGGATCTGGCCCCGCTCCCTGGCATTGTCCCAGCACCAGGCTGGCACAGACAGGATGGGAGGACAAGGTCTTGGCTGTAAGGAAAGCACACAGGTGAAAGCCAGAGTGCACAAATTTATTTACAAAAATTCAAATTACAATATAATACAGGAACTTTTTACACACAGAATATTAGAACTGTTTACTACCAGAATGTAAAGAAAAATATTTTTTGGTTTTTTCTCCTTTTTTTTTTTTTAATAAACCACCTATTTATTTTCAGCTATTGTTATACAAAGTTGCAGAACATGCACATCTTTACAGGGTTTTTTTTTAATACAACATTTTGCTAAGTGCAAATACTAAGTTTCTCTCTCCACCTTTAAGGCAAGTAAATGGGACATTGCAATTAGCTGTAAGAAGTACCTGTTATGGGATCAGCCCGGGCACAGCAACCTCCTCGTTGCCTTCAAAACCTTTTAACAAGTGGTTCCAAAGACTGGGGCAGGAGAGAAAATGGGATGCAGGAGTTAGAGACCAGGTCAAGGCTGGATTGGGTGGCTCAGTAAGTTTTGGGCTTTTTTTTCTTTTTTTTTTTTTTTAAATAAATCAACACAGATTCAGGAACAGCTTGAGATCTCCTGGGTTAGAGGGGAGAAGCAGCCACGTGCTTGGGCTGCAAATTTTTGGTGCAATGGGTGTTTCCTTGGGGAGAGAAGCAGTGCTGGGAGTGCTGGGCAGGGTGCACATGCACATCACAGACCAGGCACTGATTTACCCTCTCTTGGACACAAATAAGCCCTCGGCTTTGGCAGGGGACACAGGGAATCCTCTCTTCCCTCTATATCCTCCAAACTCCTCCAGGGCCATGGCAGCTGTGCCAGGGCAGCAGTGACCCCAATGGATCACGGTCACCAAGCTCCCCTTGCCACCTCTGCTGCTGCTCCTCCCGCCCCTCTGCTCCACATCCACGCTTCCCTCTGCCAAGGCTCAGTCCTCCACGCCCACACATCCCTGGACATGCACAAAAAGATGGGACTGGACCACCATTTTTTGCTGGATGACCATCCTATTTCCTTCATAGTTTGGGCCACTGGTTCAGCAGCTGAGCTGTGCCCTGGCTGCTGCCCCCCCCTCCACTGCCTGATCCTTCCTGCACCCACCAGGAAGGGCAAACAAATGCCCTGGAGAGCCTGGAGGGCTCATCCAAACCAGCCCTTGAGCCCAGAAAATCTCACCTATTAAACAAACAGGATTCCCTTTCCATAAGGGAAGCCACCACTGCTTCTTCTGACCTGGGTCTGTTTTCTCAGCAGCTGCTGTGACAAAGCCCTCCCTCCCAAACCCAACGGGATTCCTGCTCCTTGCTGCTGCAGGAATCAGTTGGTGCAAGGCAGGATTTAAACCTGGTCAAAGCCCAGCTAAGCAGCAAGTAATAAAGCTCCTGCAGCCCCCAGACTACTGCCAGGAATAAACTAATTCAAAATAGAAAATTCCGGCAGCAAGGGAATAGCAGTTGGTTATTAATGCTAGAGAGGCCACGGCACAGAGGAGCCAGAGCTCTCTGCACGGAACATTCAACCCACAGGCAACGGGAAAAACACTCAGCTCCAAAAGGCATGGAAGTGCTCCTGTCTGGGAGACCTTCCTGGGGAGAACAGTCCCCAAATGCTGTCCCACGCCCCTGTCCAAGAGCATCTCACCAACACCCCGTGTCCAGTGCTCCCTGCACACCTGAGGGGAGCCGGGGTCCTGGAATGCTGCACGAGGGGCTTTGGCAGAAGCTGTGAGGTGGAGACAGGGAATTTTACCTGAAAAAACAAATAAACCCACAAAACACCTGGATGCTGAAATACAGGGGGGAATAACAGGAGGGGGAAATGCACCCAGAGAGTTCCCAGCAGGACAGAACAGGATGAAGGCCAGAACAAAACATTTGGAGAACAACAGCACAACTGGGCTGCTAAAAGCCAGCCCCACATTCCTGGGAAGAGGGGTTTTTTCCACTCCAACCATTTTCTTTTCTAGACAGGGCCTGTACCAGACAGCACAGCCAAGGGCTGTGGAGAAAGGGCTTTGTGCCACCCTCCTCCCACAGCCCAGCACTGCACCCCCCACTTCTCACAAGGAAGTTTTGCTTTTCCCTCACTTCCTCAAGCCCAGTAATACTCAGGTTTAACTTTTAACATGCTTTTCCAAAGCCAGTTAAGCTGACACAGACATTTTCATGAGTTATTTGGTGCTGTGGAAGCAGCCAGCTTCCTGCAGCATGAGGCTACAGCTGCCCATTGGATTGTGGGGGTTTGGAACTGGGGGCTCCCAACTCGCTGCAGCTATGGGGAACATTCCCAATTTTCCTACCACAGGACACATCACTGCCTACATGTCTATCTGGGTGTTTCCCAAGCAGTTTTTGCAATAAAGGGCACAGCTTTGGCTCCAGGTGGTTCCAGCAGCTGCCTGAGCACTGCCAGAAGCTGGGGGAGGTTTGGGATGCCAGATGAGAACTGCAAAGCAAAGGCCACGTTTCAGAAGCTGAGGGGCACACACCTCTGGGGGGAAAAACTGAGCTCTTCAAAGGGGGCAAGTTCAGTCCAGCCAAAGATTTGGGTGCCCAAATCTCCTGCTACTTCCTAACACCCCCAGACAAAACATGGCTCTGGGCTTCCTACCAAGACCTCGGCAATGAGATGGCTGCTGCAGCCCCTCGCTCTGCTTGGAGAGTGAGGAACACTAAAAATGCTACATTGACTAGCTTTTGAACAATTTACTTCTGCTGGGAGGTGCCAGCAGGATACAGGGATGCCGGAGAACACAAGAACCCCAGCCCTGTGCCTCTCCACAGGCAGGAGGCTGGGGCAGCTGCCTCCTGTTACCTCATTCCCAAAGGTCTTAGGCTTACTCGGATGCCAAGCGTCTCCTCCCTTCCCCCAAGACTCACTTTGGTGCTCTGGCCAGCAGGAAGGCAGGATTTTTGGAAATTCCCCAAGGAACGGCTGTATCCCTGCGTTGCACAAAGTCTCACTTTTCCTCCCAACAGCTGCCTGAACAGGCTTTGTCAAAACAAAACATCTGGATGCCCAGCACAGGGGGGAATCCCACCCCCGGGAAATGTAGCACCAAACCCTGTCGCAGCACAGGTTGAAATGTTGGATCCAAAGGTCTGGAGAAGCCCTAGAGAGGGTGCAGTGCAGGGACACGGAGTCCCCCGGCTGCTGGCTAAAGCCCAGAGGGGCTGGAGTGGGCAGGGGGTGGCGTTACGGGGTGGCTTTGCCCTGCGGTGACTCTGCCGAGCGCTGCCGGGGGCGGGTCAGAACCGGTGCCGGGGCTGAGGGCCAAAGTGCATAGGCAGGTTGTGCTCCAGCTGCACGTTGATCTGGGGAAAGTCAAAGTTCACCCTCATGTTGGGCAGGGGGGGCACGTAGGGAGCGGGGATGGGGCCGATGTTGAGGGGGATGTTGTTGTACATGGGGCGCACGGGAGGGAGAGGGAAGGGGGGGTGCACGAAGGGGTACGGGGCCATCCGGGGCTGGTGGAAGTTCTGAGGAACCGGCCTGGGGATGACTTCGATTCTCTGGATTTTCTCCACGGGCTTTTCCACGGGAGGGCCGATGCGCTTGAAGCTGTTCTCTGCACGCGGAGGAGAGCAAAGAACAGTCACCCCACAAACCAAACTCCCCGAGCTCAGCCCATGGTGTGACATTCGCCCTCAGAATCCCCCATTCCCAGTACATTCCACAGCATCACAGCTGGCCCTTCCCTTGCTCCAGGAGCCACAGGGCACAGCATGAGCTGCAAGGCTGGCTCCTTTCACCACCACCACCCCTGAAGGGGGAATATTTCCTTCAGTGGGATGTCGGGCAGCCCCTGTGCCCCCCCATGACACAGCTCAGAGGTTTTGCTGCCCCTCAGCCACTTTGCCAAGCAGAGAAGAGACATCCACAACACCGGTGCCACACGAGAGCTGGACACAAATCTTGTGCCTGCTCACAATCCCAGTAAAAGTCTGAAGGCAACAGCACTTTAAAAACAGACCAGTTCCCAGGAGGAACAGAATTCAGGGAAGGTCCAGACACCCATCAGTACCTGGGAACCCTGTGCTGTCCCATCATCCATCCTCAGCCTGATCCTGACTGCAACTTACCTCCATTCTTCTTCCTTTGCTCCTCTTCAGCCTCCTTCTGAATCTCATGGATTATCTTCTCATCATCTTCCTAGAAATCAAGGAATACCAAGAATCAGTGGGATAATTCCTGCTGCAGCAGCTTTCTGTTCTCTCAGTGCTGCTTTTCTTTTCAGCACGTTTTCACGGGGAAAACCAAAAAAGATGAATTTGGCTGAATCCTCCTTGTTTGGGACTGGCCTAGATTTACCCTAAAAACAAAGCTGTGCTGGGGGAATGGCAGCAGCACAAGTAACCTGCACTCTGTGGAGTATGACCAAAATGCTTGGATCAGCTTTCCAGGGAGATCAGCACTAAAATTCATTGACTTGATGGAAACCAGAGAACTCCGACCCAGCTCCACCCCTCTGAAGAGCTGTTAATCTTTTAAATAGCAATAGTCTATTAAATATTTACATTATACTAGCACTTGTGCAGTTTTTGGCCCAACAGCTGGAATTAACACAACTTAAATCCTGGCTCTAGTAGCTAAATGGTGCCATTTAGATCTTATCTGTAACTCTGAGAAGGGCATAAATCGAAATATGTTTCTTTAATGTCTGTCTGGAGGTTATAGCAAGAATATTCAGAGCTGCTGCTCACTGAGAACACAAGGACAAGCCAGAAACTAAAATTGTCCCTCTGCCTCTCCTCAGCTTCAGTTCTCCTAACTCAAAGGAGCATCAGTGAGCTCCAACGATGCAGTGAAGCCTCAGGTGAGTTTCTGCATGTCTGTGGGGATGAAACCGAACCTGGAGATTTCAGGGAGAGCAGCTAAACCTCCAGGACAGCGTTTGGAACCCTGAGCCCCAAAGCACCCCACAAGGCACAAGACTCTGCTTGTTTCAGTCACCCTAATTTCGGTACTGCCAAAACACAAATTTCTTCCTGAACACTCTTAACGTGAAAAGTATCCCTTATTTTGAAGAGTGCTTTGGAGCTAAATCCAAAATATGCTTCGTGCATGCAGCTACACTGGAAGCTTTTTAAGCTTCCCAGTCCCCAGCTGACAGTCATGCACACGTACAGCCTGGGAAGCTTGTGGAGAAGTCCCCTCCTCCACCACCAGATAAGGTTTCCCTGGGAGACTGAAGTTATCTTAATGTGCAGAAAGCCAAAAACTCAATACTTCCCTCCCTTTTATTATTCTGTGAGTCAATGGTTAAAATTCAGACTTTCCAGGACAAGCTTTTTTTTCTTTCCCAAGCAGGCTGCTTGCATGGGCTGTTAATTACAGCCTATCTATCTCCATAAAAGCTGCAGAAGAATGGCTCTTCTGAGCTATATGGAATGCTTAACTACCCCCCAAGTATCCGTTTTCCTGGCTGGAAAACCACCTGGGCACACTCCACAGGCAACCAAACATCCCCTGCTCTTCTGCTGCCCCAGCAATGCTCTCAAACCTTGGTTTCAAGCTTTAATGCTTCATTTTTGTCTGCAGTGCTGTTGAAAATGGACACAGCCACCACTCCCATTTTATTGCCACTTACTGGAGAAGAGGCACCTGAAGGTTTATATGACAAAAAATATATTTTAAGCTCAGCTGAGCAAGATCACCCAGTACCTCCTTTCCTCACACAAAAGCATAAACCTTGCCTTAAAGCCTAGAAATGTGCCCTTAACTCAACAAAATGCTGTTACTGTAGTCTAAGTCTGTGATTACAGAGTAAACTCTTCCCTGGGAGGGTGGGGAGGCCCTGGCACAGGGTGCCCAGAGAAGCTGTGGCTGCCCCATCCCTGGAAGTGTCCAAGTCAAGGCTGGATGGGGCTTGGAGCAACCTGGGCTAGTGGAAGGTGTCCCTGCCCATGGCAGAGGGTGAAACAAGATGATCTTTAAAGTCCTTTCCAACAAAATCCATGATTAACCCTGTGAAACGGTGCTTCCCAGGGACACCCCCTTCCTGTCACCACCCCTGCTGCTGCAGCTCTGGTCAGTCCCACACGAAATTGGACATATCAAACACAACTTTACCAGACCCTCCTGCAGCCAGGGCTGCTCCAGCCTCCCAGTTTAAACTGCAGCTGACCTCCCTCTAATGGGGCTGGACACATCCATCTGCCCCGGGGCTGGAGCCAGCTGCACTCGCCCGAGGTGATGCTGGATTCGATTACTGCGGCTCCCAGAGCACCAGGGGAAACGGGGAACAGCAAACCCCATCTGCCAGACCTCCAAACTGACCCCTAGAACAACATAAAACACATCCCCCCAAAGTGCAGCAGCCACAGAACCCACTCAGCTCCAGCCCCTCGGGGGTTTCGAGAGGAGCACAGCTCACAGCACACCCTGGATGCAAAAACCTGCCAGGAACAGACCTGGATCAGGATGACGAGTTCCTGACTAGTTCTGAAACCACAAATCACAGCAGAGCCACAACAAACCACATCTCCAAGAACAGAACTTATCAGCCCTGTTGCTCCTCTGCTGATAAAAGTGTAGTTTCCCACTGGAAGGTTAAGAAGTGCTTACACTTAATCCCACATACCAAGCCTTGGCTTGGGAATTTTTTTTGCACCAGTATGTCTGAAAGACTGGTATCCATTAATATCAAAAGAACAAAAATACACTGCACAACAAGCACCTTCCTACTTAAGAGGCTGACATTAAATTTGGCAAGTGATGAATACACAGCACAGTTCAATACCTGCAGTATTTAGGAAAGATCCACATCCTAGATGGAACAAAAGAATTGATGATACGTAAACAGCAAGATAATTTTAGGATGTTCTGAAAGAAAGTTGATGCCACAAGTTCTGCCTAATACATATTGTGCAGGTCAGATTTAAAAAAAAACCTACAAGTCCTGGTGCTATTTTAGAGAATCTTGCAAAACACTTCTGATTCTTTGGAAGCAAAGGCTGTTTTTTAATACCACAGTAATTAGAGAGATGACAGATTCATCGAGGGGTAAAGCACCCACACCAAAAATTAAGATTTCATTAGCACACTTATGGCTGGTTTTGTGGTGAGAAACCTTTTAACATCACATGGGGTGGAGGCTGCAGAAGGATTTCAAAAGCTTCTTGTGTCCGTTTCCCTGAGCGGGTTCAAGTCCCTTAATAAAGGATTGGATTATAATTTTAATGGCCTGTTCACAGGCTGTGTGGATTGAAGGCATTTATCTTGTCAAGTTAACAGTCATCTTCCTGTCAGCTGCCTTGCCTACAGCAAGACAAAAAAAAAAAGAAAGAAAGAAGAAAAAAAGCAACCCCCCAACCCCGGGGGGGTCTCAGCACTGGGCAGTGTTTCTGAGCAAAGATGTAACTCGGCTTTTCTGCCGGAGAGGAAATGCAGGGCAATGCTACAGCGTGGCCCTTCCCCACGCTCTGCTGCATCACGGGAGAAGGGAGGTGGCCAAGAGGAAAATGCAAAGGATCTCTGAGATGCATTCACCCTTTTCATCTGCAGAAAGCAGACGTGGCCATTAGCAGCAGCCGTGTTTTCAAGTGACAAAACAGGACCAAGCTTTGCCCCAGCCCCAGCAGAGAGATGCTCTGTGCAGGAGCCATCCCATCCCATAGCCAAGGAAAACAAATGCTCATCCCTGGCCAGTGTGGGAGCCCGCCCTTGCCATCCCCCACCTGGGAAAGGATCTCGGCATGGAGGAGGCTTTTCCTTTCAGCCCTCTCCCATTGAATCCAGGGAATGCGGCGAGCACGGAGCCAATCACAGCAGAACGGATGGCTCGGTCTGTGGATGGATTAGCCGAGGAGCGGGGCTGGGTTGCTAAGAGAGGCACCTTTTCATGGCAGGGAGGCCTGTTACAACAATGCTGCTGCAGAGCAGCCTCGCCCAGCATCCACACAGGGCCTTGCCACAAGCAGAAAGAGCTGCTGGAGAAACAAACTGCCCTTGGGAACGAGAAAATACAGCAGCAAAGGAGATAAAAGCTCAGCAAGTCACATAGAGACAACCTCCCCCCAAATAAAACCTCCTCTGCCCAGAACAAAAGTGCCATCCAGGGAGCTTTTGAAAGCTCTGTTTTTATCTCCTGCGCTTCTCGTTATCTTTAATTATTAAGTGTCACCGGGAAGCGGCTGCCGCCTCCCGAAAAGAGGGAAAACAAGAGTCCTGGTGACTATTTCTGGGCTCTGCAACCCCTCCCCTACTTTAGAAAGCGCTTCACCACCGCTGCCTCCCCCTTTCTGCCTCTTTACTGCTTTCTTTTTTCCACGTACGTGTGGCCGCAGCCGTTCCTAATAAACTTGAAATGATTTTTCACGACGGAGGCTTCCAAAGGACTAAAGGGGTTTTGTTTCAAATCATTCCCAGATCAGCTGCGGAGAGCCTGAGCAAGAACAGGCATCGGCTGTCTCCGGCGTGCTCCTCCATGCAGCAGGAAGCAGGGATAAAAGCAGGCTGTGCTGTAACTGGAACAGGGCATCCGCAGTGCTGCAGGAAAAGGGGGGCCGGCATGGGGACGAAGCACACGCCAGCGTTCAAGAAATGTAGAGTTATTTTAGCAACAGGCATTCCATATTGATGGCTTTCTGTGAATTCCCTGGATTAACCATATGCTTATGATTGAGGCATTTTATAGCAGATAAAAAAACCCCAAACCCACCACAAACCCCACATCCTAAATTTAGGGGAGCTTCCCCCCTCCCCTATCCAAATCCTAAAGGCAGCACTGTGCACTTCATGCATTTCCTTGATGCATTTGAAGTTTTACACAGTCTTCTCTCAACATCATCTCTTTATAACACCAGAAGGAGGGATAATTGCAAACACCTCATGATGATTAGTCTTCTGCTTTGAACTTTAACGATGGGCCTTTGGGAGGGTTTTAAGAGTTTACTGAAAACATCTTAAAACTTTAAAGCCAAAAAAAGCCTCTGTGCAATATTACTGATGGCCCAAAGATGAGTATTAAATTCAAAATAATACATCTGAAAGCAGAACCTGGTTTACCAAACAGCCAGAATGCGTTAATCACATTGCATGCCGGGATTTGTAAAAACTGGATGAAATGCACACAAGCAGCCTTAGGTTTGCTACAGATATTTAGAAATCAGGGCAAACACAGCCCCTGCATCCCAGAGCCAATTCATAGAATCATAAAGTGTCCTGAGTTGGGAGGGATCCACGAGGATAATCAAGTCCAACTCCTGGCTCTGCACAGGACACACAACAATCCCACCCTGTCCCTGAGACCCTGGATCTCTGGCAGCTGTGGGGCCGTGCCCATTCCCTGGGGAGCCTGGTCAGTGCCTGCCCACCCTCTGGAGGAAGAACCTTTTCCCAATATCCAACCTAAACCTCCCTAACACAGCTCCAGCCATTCTCTTGGGTCCTGTCCCTGCTCACAGGGAGAAGAGACCGGAGCCGCCCCTGCGCTGCCCCTCGACAGAAGCTGCAGCCCCGATGAATCTCCCCATAGTTTCCTCCAGCTGAACAAACCAAGTAGCCTCAACCACTCCTCATAGAGCTTTCCCCTCAAGGCCCTCCACCATCTCTCCTCTGGATGCCTTTTAACAGCTTTATTCCCACTGCTCCCTCCCGAGCTTTGTCTCCGGCAATGTTGCATCAGCCCCTCCTGCAGCTCCTGCAGAGCAGAGCCAGAGCCTGCATGGACTATGGGACACGAGGATGTTTGGCCAAGCAGCTTCCTGGGAAGGGCTCCTGGCACCTCCTACAGGGGTGCAGGGCACCAATTAGCTCCAGAAGAAATGCAGGGATTAAGCAATTCCTGCCTGGCCCCCCTGGAAGCTGCTCACCACAGCCTGACTGCAGCTTGTCTCGGAGCCAGCAAATATTGCACCGATACTTTTAAATCAGGCTCCAACCTGATTACAGCTTAGGGACAAGATTTTAACTAACCTTTAATTATGGGAAATTTTGAAGCCTCTGCTTTACTCTCTCAAGATCATTTGAGACAAAGACTAACAGATGCTGCCATTCCTAGAGGACTGTCTTTAATTTGTTTTTAACCCAAGCTAATGAATAGGTTTACTTATACTTTCACAAGAATTGTTTCAGACTCAGAAAACATTAAACATTTGGAAAAGAACAAAGGTTTCCTATTTTAAAGAAACCTGAATTTTGCTGTAAATAATAGGGATTTAGACTCAAACCAGATCCTTCAAAGGTCAAGCCTTGGATGGTCAAAGGACAGAACACTATCGATGCAATGGTCTTTTGCTCTTTCCAGTCTCCATGTCAAGACTCAAATTCCTTTTCCCTCTTTACACCTCCCAGGGTAACTCCTGTTTCCATGTCCCATATGAGAGCACAGATCACCCTAGAGGGGTTGGGTTGGTGTCTCTAAGCCCCTTCTGAGGGAGGACCATGCACACAGGTACCCACCATCATTTCAGCTTCAAGCCAACAGTTGAGTTTGGTGTCACTCTTCGCACTGCAGCAAGGACAGTCACCCAGCTTCACCTCCCCAGCCCACCAGCACTCTACCATCCAAAAAATAATTAAATAATAAAAGAGCAGGCAGTGCCAGCTCTGTGCTGACAGTGGGAAATTTTTCTTTGCCACAACATTGGTTAATTAGAGAGGTGGAAAGGGCCTGGTGACAGTGGCCTCTTTGTGCTGCTTATTTATTTATTTATTTGAAAGTACAGCATGAGCTTTTCGAGAGGCCTCATGTTTTCTCTGGCTCTGAACAAACGCCATCCCCCAGCACAATCAGCAGCCTGACGGGAACAACGGATGCCGAGCCCTGAATCGCACCCTGCTGGAAAATGGGGAGGAGTGGGACAGGAATCCAAGAAGCTCAGAACCAGGTGTCAGAAACGCTACAGGGGTGCCTGCAAAGAGGTGTCTGTGTGTAGTTTAACAGCTCACATTGACAGGATAATGGAGGGAATAAAAGCAGGCAAGCAGAAGACTCGGAAGCTTATGCTGGTTGTGACATTGCTGGGAGATCCCCAAGAGCCTGGAGGTAGAAGGGAGAGATTTAGAGTGGCTTTTCCCTGGCTCTGTGCAGATGCAGGATTGTGCATATTCCCTGAAGAAAGGGGGGCTGGGAGCAGCCTGGAAAGCTGCACAGACCCAAGACAAAGAACCACTTGGAAAAAAGGAAGCTCAGGCAAGCCCTGGGAAGGCTGTGATCCACATTCATGTTGCTCTACAGCTTTGCTAAAATCAGGAAATTCAACTCCTGCTCCTTCCAACACTCCTGGATTTACAGTATTGAAGACCTCTGTTTGCAGAGATTTACTTGCTGCAGCAAGTTTTCCCAAGCCTGTCACAGACAGGAGCTGTATTAAATTACTACAGCTTCTCTCACAGCTCACTCCACACTTGAGCTCTCCCTGTGCAGCTGTTGACAACAGCCCTGAGAATGGACCCAACTACAACTCTGAGCTTGCAGGCAGTTTTCCGACGGGTGCATCTCTGTGACAGCATGCACAGCCAGCAGTCAGATCATCTGGGCACCAAAACCACAATTCCCCTTGCCTCCAGATGCCAAGCCATGCCAACACCATCTCAGCTGCAAAAGTAGGAATGAGTCCCAATAATCCCAATGCTGGCTACTGTGCTTGGTGCCAGCACTTGCTCCCCACCAGCTCCTTCCACAAGCCTCGCTTTCCAGAACAGCACTCAGAGCACTTCCAGCCAAAGCCCTCGTCTGACAGGAGCTGATTTTCCCTAAAGCAACACCAGCTCCTTCCAAGCTGCGGTCAGATGTGACTCTGTGCTGCTGCAGGATCCCAGTGTGGTTTTTTAGCTGCCTTGGGAAAGGAAAAAAGTTGTGCTGGCTAAAACCATTCTCCCCCGGTGGAACGCGCATATTTCAGTGCGCCAGTGTGGACAGTGACTGAAACCGGGGTGACAATCATTCACAAAAATCCTTTGTTACTTACTGTGGGGTCTGTCCAGAGGGAGCACTTGGCACAGTCCTGGCAGGGTGCCCCAGGAGAGCGGGGGTGCTGGCAGAAGTGGTCGTAGCCGTTGATGGCAGCCCGGCAGAGGTAGCACATCTGGGCGCCGCAGCGGCACGACATGCGGTTACAGCCCTCCGACTTAATCAGGCCCGTCCCACACTTGTGGCATTTCCTAATCCGGGCAGCTGTCATCTTCTCCTCTCTGCAAGACGAGGGAGAATTAGCAAAGGGGTGTTTGCACTCACCAGCCTGTGGTAAAATTACTGTTACACTACCCCAGCGAGGCTTTAACCCCCTCCTCTTTCCTCCGACTCCGTCCCCAAGTCCACCACTGCTCCAAGGAGGTCTGGGCTCAGCTCCACTTGGAGCCAGCCCACGACAACTCAAGAACAAAATAAGTGAAGAAAAGTCAATCACTGGCTGCATGCTGCAGCCCTGATCCTGGTTTCCATGAGAGCCAAAGCACCAGGCTCTGGCTTGGGAGGAATTTGAGATGCAAGTTCAAGGGCCAAAGGATGCTTGAGTTGGCTGAAGGAAAATACATCCAAGGAGATAAAGTTCAGGAAAAGCAAACACTTGGCTGTCACCTCTAGCTTTTATGTTTGCCTGTTGCTCTGGCTACAAAGTTGCCATGACCGTGTATTTCTTTTCCAAGCCTGGCTGCTACGCTCCAGATTTACTTAACTGTTTGTTAAATTTAAATCAGTAACTGAAAAATAATCATGTTTCCCCACAGAAGTGTCCTCTTTTCTCTAAGATCCCCTACATACATTTTCCAGAGGTTATTGCTTTAGGTTTAAGAGATGGGTTTTCATCTAACAGAGCACAAGTGGGAATCCAGGACAAAGCTCAATCCCAGTTCCCAAGGGACACCCTGGCAGTGACACGCGCTCCAGCGCAGGCTCAGCTCACAGCAAGACTATTCTGGCACAGAAATGAAGAAAAGCTCGGTCATTTAATTAAAAGACTTAAGAATATAAATTATCATCCTGAGGGCCAATTTTCTGACCGCTGGAGATCACGTTACACTTTAATTCACAACCTAGAAGTGAAATTTGATGACAGAAGAGCAAAGCCAGTGTGTTTTCATGGAGGGAAGCACAGTTCTCCTGGCACTGGGGAAGGATCATCCTTAGCCAGGCATCTCCACCCATCTGCTTCAGTGCATCTGCAAAGTTAACTTATATTTGGGAGACGGCAGGGAGGTATTTTTGAGGACCACAGCAGCAAACCAGGCTACAGCACAGCCCCACAAACTGCTCCATCAGCACAACCAGAGGAGCAGGGAACGGTGAGGTGGGAACTTCCCGGCCTTGCAGACACCCAAGCTTCCCACACAGTTATACCCAGCACGACCTGCGCCCAGGCATGTGGAGATGTGCTAAGAATAGACACAAAAACCCAACTTGAGAGTGACTCTCCTCGGAGCTGCAGCTGCTCTTCCCTCTGCCACTCAACAGGATGCTGTCGATGCAGATTTTTTTTTTTGGAAACTTTGAGCAAGGCAGGAAGTTTGGCCTGAACTCCAGCTGTGCTTCCCTTTCCTTACGCAGGGCTTCAAAAGGAAGTTTTTATTGTATCAGGCAGTCAGACTCATCTATCCGCAGACACAATCTGCTGAACGTTCTGAAACCAGTATTTTTTTCCTTATTAGGGACATGACAACTCGTTCTTCCTCCCTCTCAGCCCTCTTTCCTACAGGGAAAGGATCAGCGAAGAAAAAAAGTCATGTCAAATCTGTAAAGATTTTGTTCTGAATTAGGGACTGTGGGATGAGCAAGCATCAGTCATTCAAATCCCAGTGGTGGAGCTTTCCAACCTCTACGCATGCCAGACAGACTCTCAAAGAGGAAAGGATTGGGCAATGTGGGCAAGTCCCACTTGGCTGCACCACACATTTAGCTCCATGGATGAAAATCCCCTTGTTTCCTAAAGGCAGAGGATTTTGTCATTTACTGTAGGTAAGAGAGAAATCAAACTGCAAAAGATTTTAGGGTGACAGTCAGGACTTAAACCTGCATATTTCAAAATGTGACTCCACTTTGTAACAATTCCTACAAACTGGTTAGAAATGGGCACAAGCTTCTGGAAGAAAACACATCCTCTTCCACAAAGCAGCAGCTGAGCAAACAGTGCAGGTCTCCACTCCAGATTTTCAAAGGGTAAGAACGACCTACTGTGACTCAATCCACTCCTCTGCCTCCGCACACCACCTCCCTTCTCCCCCCAGCAATGCTAATGGGGGTTTCTCACCTCGGAGAAGGACCAGGTGCCAGCCTGCAGACACTGGGCCAGCCAGAGGAGCAGGCTGAGCTGGTGACAACTTTCCCACGTTCTCAGATTACCAGCGGGATCTGCTGCCAAGTACCTTTCACAGACAGAAATCCCATCCTGGGAGCCGTCTGACCCCTCAGCTCTGCCATCCCCAGGACCTTCCTAGGGAAGGTAGTGACAGCCAACAGAAACTGAGGGACAATGTACTGTGATTCCCAGTTCATCCACCTCCCTGTTTTCCCTTGATTACAGAGTTTCACTTACATGGACGTCCTGTATTTGATGTCATCCTTCTCAGCCAGCTGCTCGCAGGTGAGGTTCATGTGCTCCTTCCACAGCCCCTGGCACTTCCGACAGGTTTCCTGAGGAGGATAACAAACATTAAAGGAGGAAAAAAAGAAGATCCAATACACCGCTAACAGCTTTAAGAACTGTAAAAACCCCCCCACCAAGCTGCAGGTTCTCAGGTGAGGGTGAGGCTGGCAGCATGGTACAGTGTCTGCAGGTCTGTCCTCCACTGGAGACCAAAAGCCACAGATAATGGGAGCCAAGGGTCTTTCAAAGCACAAGAAAATGGATACAAAGTGAATCTATAAATCCTAATTCACCTAAAACTCATGGGACAGCTACCAGGTTAACTGGTCACAATCCAGATGAGACTGCAAGATGTGAAAATGTGGTGCCAAAAGACATCAAGTTCATCTTGGTTTCCTGACCAAAATCCTTCACTTTCATATAAAGGGCTTCTGATTCCAATGTTGATGGAAACCTTGCAGTTACATCAAAACCTCAGCTTCACCAAGCACACAAGCAAATACATACATATAGTTTTGTAAAATCTCACTAAATAAATGATTAAACAGCTGAAAAACACAAAATGTGGACAAACATCCATAAAACTGAGGTGGAATGGTGGAATATGAACAAATATTTACAAATTTAACCAGAAGAGCTGGACTAAACTTAGATCAAGTGGCTGAATTCTCTTGTTCTTGCCAACCTTTTAGTAACAAGGCTCTAATCCAGGACTGGATGAAGCAGGATTGCTGTGGAGGCACGACTGGGAAGGGAGCTTGGACCAACACTGGGGACAGAGATGATTTTTTTGGTTGGCTGGCCAAAGAAAACAATTCTGTTTTGGGTCAAACAAGGGATTTTCCTTTAATTTGAGGAAGATTAAAAAACATCCAGATCAAACTTGAAAAAAGTACATGTTTTACAATCCAACTGTTTCATCTTCAGGATGGCTGGGGCTCGGGCTCTTAGATCCAACTTTCCCCCTGGCAGGAAAACCCATCTGGCTCTGCAGCATCCTCTTCCCCTGCTCACCAGAAAAGGTCCCAAAAGAGCTTTGCCCAGCCCTGGTCTCACTATCAGCAAAAGATGTCATCTGCAGAGACAGATCTTACTTGATTGCATTACCTTCATTTTATTTTAATGAAGAAATTGGACCTTTATGTGAGATATGATAGAAGAAAATGCTTCAAGACACACGTAGGCAGCAACACTCTTTTGATCCTGAATCAGACAAACAGGATGAAGGCCCAAGCTTCCAAGGAAGCCACCCTGGGAGGGGGATGCAAAATGGGGACTTGTTTGTATCTGCGCGCGCTGGGAGATGCCCAACTGCTCGTGCTTTCATCTGGAGAATGAAAGGCTCCTGGGCCTGGCTGGTGAGCCGGATGTGTTTGCAGACAGCGGGGTAAGGGCTGCAGCAAGCACGGAGCCAAGCGTGTGACTGCATCCCAAAAAGCTCCGCAGAGGATTTTGCGACTGCTCACCTTGCAAATGCACCCCTTGGCAGGCAGGCACTGGTTTTAAGGGGCAGTAAATGCCTCAGGTTCTATTGATTCTCATGAATCATTCAGCACACCCTGTGTTTTCCTGCTAAAGCTGTTAAAACAGGCACCATTTTGTGTGCATTTTTGGCAGGCCACATCTGGCTGTTGGCAGCACAGGAGGATCAGACTTGGAGCTGTTCACATACCTCCATGAGGAGCCACCTTCCCCTTTATTCCCAACACCTGGCCACATGCCATTCCGAGATCAAAAGTGCCTTAGGTTGTTTTCTTTATGTACACCAAGGGTTAAAAAGAGCCTTTGGAGCCCTGTTACACAGAACCGCTTCCACACGCCAGCAAGAGAGATTTAACAGCTTTTTGCCAGGAGGTTTGGCACACTTTCCAGCCAGGAGCCTGCTATTCCCAATTACTTAACTCCAGGAGCCTCCTCTGCTGCCGAAACGATGCCCTTCTGAAGCAGATGGTGCCGCTTAGACCCTCGTCCTGAGTCATTCCCTTTTGCTCCTGCCTCCAGCCTGGTGGCTATTGGAAACAATGCTCTCCCCAGAGCCCAGGCTGCTGTTGTTTGCCAAACAGTTGTCTCCCGCACTCAGGAAAAGGGATTTCTGTGCAGGCAAGGAGAAAGGGAAGAAGCACTGCCGTGTAGATTCCTGGGACGGCATGACAGGAGGTATCCGGTTCTCCGTGTGACGGCGGCACAGCGGGCGCCACTGCAGCTGTGCACATTGCTGGGATCCCTCCCAAGTCGTGCTGTCCTCAAGGAGCTGCAAACCCACAGGCAGCTGTGCCTGTGCCAATGCACCCCATGAAGGGGACAGTCCCCGTGGCTTCCCGACTCCCGAGTGTCACCTGGTGCTGCCTCTGACTGAGCCACGTCCTCTCCATGGGAGGCTTGGGAATATGCACCGCACACCTGTCATTTAGCAGAACCTGCTGAAGTCTTCCCCCTTATTCTACCCAAAACAATGGCACATTGTTGGATCCCTTCACACAGAACTGGGGAGGAAGCCCATGGTTCAGACAACGGCAACTGCTCCAGTACCACAACTGAGGTCACAGCCCTTGCCCAGGAAAAGTGACCTTTTTAAATTTCTGCTGAGTCAAACCCAACCCACTTGGCTCATAAGGGTTTTTGCACATCTCATACAATGACAATTCTGAACTCTACAACTTCCACAAAGGGTTCTTTTACTTCAGAACCAGCCTTCATTTGATAATGGAACATACTCTGCCGTGACCATATTCATTAACCTAAACACACGGTAGAATACCTGATTTTTTTGCAACCAACCTAGATTATTTCCATGGGAAGAGCAGCACTTGGCACCAAGACTGGCTACAGCAATATAAGGCATCACCTAAACCCACACGAAGAGGGAACAAGTCCTTCCCAGTCCTGAAATCATCTGCTCCAAGTACAGTGGCCAAAAAGCAACTCAGTCTACCAACACAAAGATCCTTCCCAACTTCTTCAGCACTTGGTTCCTTAGCAAGCCCTGCTGTACTCAGGTGGGGGCAGCTGTGTTTTAGCTTTAACAGTACTTCAGCTGAATGCATCATTTCTGGATGGTGTGAATTCCACGTGTTCTCCCGCCTTCTCCCAGCCCACTCCTCTCGCAGGCAGGTACAGC
Organism: Gymnorhina tibicen; assembly: GCA_013399875.1. Taxonomy (NCBI): domain Eukaryota; kingdom Metazoa; phylum Chordata; class Aves; order Passeriformes; family Artamidae; genus Gymnorhina; species Gymnorhina tibicen. The sequence goes on from VXAZ01008600.1 coordinate 115,456, forward strand.
TAAGGCAGCTCATGCTTTAGGTGCTGAAGAAGCCTTGGCATTAGGAAACTGCTCCAAACCAGGCATGGAGACAGGAGATTAAGTATCTGCTGCCTGTTACATCTGCCCCAGCTTGGCAGGCAGCCTGGGACAGTCCATTACTGCCGCGCCGGGCCGAGGGAGGATGTGATGGAGAGGGTGTTTAATCGCACCCTGTAATCTCCTCACTGTACATCTGTTAGAGGCAGTGGCTCCGCTTCCTCTCGCTGCCCGCCAGGAAGCAGCCGGGATTAACACAAACATGTTTGGGTTCAGGAGGATCCTTTGTTCCCAGGGTCAGCGGTGGATGTGCAGCTTTCTGTGCTCAGGGCCAGCCTGGCCAAGGGTGGACGCTCTGCTTTTAGTGTGGGCAGCAGAACCCTTCAACACCCTTATCTCCCAACTAATTGTCCCAGCATCTAATGAGTACAGCAGGGAGTGTTTTATATGAATTTACCACCTTCCTCAGCACTTCTGCTGGTACTTCCAATAGATGCTACAGTTTTAAACACAGCCTAGACTTTTTTTCCCACTCTATCATCAACTAAAAATAACTCCCCAAAGTCCATCCCACTCATCAGGGGGGCAAAAATCCCAAGTAATCAACTTTTCCTTGCCAGTCTCCACATTCTCTTGGCCACAGTCAGTGTTGTATGCACTGCTGGCAGTATAAGAAATCACTTTTCCTGATTGCAACCTAAACAAATGCCACATGGACAAAAACATCAGATGATCCGCACAGATCCCAGCCCGACTGCCCACGGCATTCCCGCGTGCCCGCTTGTGCCGTAGGAGTTTACACGGAGCCATTTACTGACTGAGCAAAACGCAGAGAGGGTGGAGGAAACTCGACTTAAACAACAACAGGCGACGGCCCCGGCTGTCGTCACCGCCCTCCGCTCCCACTGGTGGCTCTGAGCCGGGCCCAGCGCTTCCCTCAGCTCTCCATATGCTGGGTAATTAAATCCTTGTGCCGCTTCGATTCCCTGCATCCCCCAGGAAGGGCGAGGTGCACACTCCAGCGCTCTCTCTGCCGATGGCACACGTGGGGATGTTGGCTGAGAGGGAGGTAAAGCAGCCTGGGACAGAGCCCCAGTGATTGATTCGCTGCTTCCTCCTGCTCTCGGACATGCAATAGCACAGGCTGACCCCAAACAGGCTGAGTTTTACCCAAAAGCAGATGTGAATGCAAGTGCCTCAGAAAAGCACCTCGGGGCCAGGCCGTACTGTGCTGCTTTAATTAAAGAGCTGCAATTCCCAACCAGATGAGTTAATGGGAAAACAAAAAACCACAGAGTCTTCCTCGCCACAATGTCTCACTGTCCATAAAGCTGCACTGGCCTTAACTAAAAATGGATGCAGAAGTAGCTAAATGAATACAACCTTTAAGCATGGATAAGCTCTCATGAACACACTCCTTCAGGACTGTTTCTGGGATTTCCTATATGTTAAGCTGGGATAAAGAGGCTATAATCCAGCCCAAGACAATCCATTTCGGTGAGACCCCCCCCCCCCCTTTAGAGATGTACAAACACCCAGCACGGGGAGGGGGGGACCCCAACTCCACAGATCCCTGACTGCCCAGCGCAGGGAGAGCTCCTTCCAGCGTGAATTGCTGTGGCAATATTCCAGTCCTGGAGCCACACACAACGGGTGTGATGGGCAGCAGGTACCACCCCCAAACACAAAATCCAGGCAGGGTGGAGAAAGGAATGCCACGGCTTGGAGGGAGCAAGGGGCTGGAGGACATCGGTGGGTTTGGAGCTCCCCTGGGAGCACGGCTGTTCCCCAGGCAGCGCTGCCGCTCAGCGGCGGCCGCTCACACAGCAGGGACGGAGAGCAGGAAGGAAACCTGGGAAAAACGGAGGCTTCCTCTCCTGAGCACAGCCATGAGTTGTTCTGCGAGGGGAGAGGTCACAGAGAGAAGCAAACCAAAGGCACAAGCTTGGACTAGGCTGTAAGAATGTGCTGGGGCGTAAAAATAGAGACTTAAAAGTGACCAGGAGTTAAAAGCTGGATAAGGAAAACATGCATTTATATCCAACACCCACCAAGAACCATAGAATAGAATCACAGAATGATTACGGTTAGAAAAGATCTCCATCGAGTCTAATCTTTCAGAAGGGTGGTTAAAGCTTTTATATAGCCATATATTAAACTCCGTAACAAAAAATGATGACCCCAACCACCATCTTCTGTGTTGCCTGTTCTTGTTAAATTGAGCATATTTTGGTCCCTCCCCATCTCTAAGACACTGGAGATACTCAACGCCCTTTTCCTTCCAGGCTGGTTCCCATGAAGGTTTGGGACATCTGTGTCAGAATCCCAGAACCAGAAACGTGTGGTAACTCCCACCTCCTGCCTAAGTCAGTAAGACTATCTTGTATCTGTAAACTGGAAGTTTCTGAAACACACAGACCAGACCAAAATAAGCTTTTGTCTCCCCAGAGCTTGACTTTAAAAGGCCAGAACAGCTGCTGGTGTGGGTGAAGTGGTTAGAGACCCATGGAGCAAAAATATCTGCAGCTTCACACAAGAAGTGCTGCTCAGCATCACTATGACCCTGTGGCTGGCCAGAGGTGGAAACAGCACTAGCACAATAAATTGCTCCTTGATCTCACACTCAGGGTAACCAGAGTATGAGAAACAGCTCTTCCACGGAGAAAGGTCATATTTAATTTGAACTTGAACAAAACTATGTCTTTTTTCGTTCTCTGGAATGTTTATAAAGAAGTATGTTTGTTTCAAAGCTACTTTCTCTCAAGCTCTGGGGCTGTGAGAAATACATCAAAAGGTGAAGACAGCAGGTTGGCTGCAGAAAAGAGCACTGGAGTATCTGCATCACACATCCATCGCACCAGGATGCCTTCCCCTGAGCTGAGCAACAAGTGTTTCTCACAAGGGTAAGCTCTGCTCGGTTTCTTTTCAAAAGCTCTGAGCAGGTTGGTATCACACACAGCATCTCTCCAGCTCAGCACACCGAGAAGTTTGGGTACAGCCAGGGTGGACTGTGACATGCCCAGAAGTGGTCACCCACCAACCTGAGTCCACCTGCAGTGCAGGTAGAGGAAAACACTGCTTGGCCACTTTATAAAGGCAGGTTAAATACAGCCTGGGACCTCACACTAAAGATGTTGGCTAGATCACTATACCTGAGGTCATTATCACTCCTTCCCGGGGAAAAAGTTAAGAGAAACTCAGCACATGCTACTGGAAACACATCTGTAGCTGTCAAGCACAGCTTTGAGGTCTGTTGGACTGATTGCAGATAACAGCTACTGCCTTCCCAGCCAAGGTAAATAATTAAATACCAGCAGAGGAGTTCAAAGCCTCAGCAGCTGCCCCTCCTGCTCTCCCCCAGTGCACATTCCCGTAGAGCAGATCCAGGAGGTTATCCATGTAATCCTCTGCACAATCTCACAGAAAAAGGGATGCTGCTTCCAGTGGCTGCAACACTAAGTGATGAAATCTGACTGTGGAACTGGTGGAAACAATAGAGACCTTGGGAGAGGACCGGATTTAGATTTCAAGACAAGCAGCTGGATTTTTAAAGGACAGCTCCGGAAGGTCACGCCAGGGGTTGCACCGAAGGATGCCAAGAAGGTTAAGGCTAACAAAAGCAAGGTATCTTGTTTGCAGAGGTACCTGCTAACGATGCATTGTGAGACTGAGAGGAGGAACAATTACTGAAGTTAATTTTGAAACTTCCCTCTTACACCACCACATGATAAACAAATTCCCCCATCACCCCGCCCCAGACACAAACCCCTATCCCTTTGGGTGGCAGAAATCGGAGAGAGCCTCTTCCAGACCTGTCCTATTTCATTCGTGGTTTTCTCTCCCCCTGCAGTTTCCCAGATTTTATTGTAACACAAAAAGATCAGCAAGGAGAACTCTGTTAGAGATGTCCTCTCCTCCATCAAAAATTGCATGGAGACCCAGGTTTATGTAACACACCTACAACCTTTTTTAAGGAGTCTCTGCAATATAACAATTTTGAGGGTAATTTAGCAGCATTAACACACTTTGCAGTTAAAAAGGCTCTAAATTGAAAACAATCTCTACCTACAACAGAAATTCACACTCCAGATCATCACAGCACCAGCAAGGGATGGGGGAAGGTGAACTGATGCTGGTAAATAGCTTTGGTCTGGGTACAAATCCACCCTCAGAAACCAGGCAAGCATCCCTTTTGTGTTGCCTGGGAAATTAAACCCAAATGAGGGGAAATCCCCAAAGTAAGGTATTCCAGGCTTTAAACAGGCCAGAGTAAACTGAAAATAAATACAATTGTTGGGGAACGAGCAAGGATCAAGAAAATAGAAAGCAAAGGGATACCTGGCCTTCTCAAAAACTCAGAAATTCAGATGATTTACTGCTTTAATGCCTGTGTGGTTCGGAGTTACTTCTTACCTGCTGCTCCCCACATGAGCACTGTGCAGACAGGACACATTTGCACCCCTGAGCTGAACCACACGACAGCCAGCCCTGTAACTGTAGTATTTATAGCAACAGGGTTCACCACTGAGGTATGAAAATGGCCCTGTGAACCGCTAACCTCCATCCTGCACCTTCCCCAGTGTGACACAGTCACCTGCAGCTCACTCGCTGTGCTAAAACAAGGCAGTGGAGAAACCAGAACCTACGGCCCCAACAGCAGCCTGCTGGAACTTCTAAAAAAGCCAAAACCACCGAGAAGTGCCACATGGTGAAAGAGTTCACACCTGAACTCCGCTGCAGAAATGCACTGGATTTCCTCCTGCACCATAAAAGCAATTATTGTGAACAGGTATCTGAATCACAAGAGCAATAATAAAATAATAAATATATTTTATATAAGTATATAAAATATATCAAGCAAACGAGTATACACCAAAACAAAGCAGAAAACTAATCAGGGAAATAGATGTGCTCACATCTTACTGATTCATCTTCCACAGCCCCTGGGTGATGTTCCCATTCCCTCCTGTACTTAAAGCACCCACCAGCTGGGCCCGGGTTTTTCTTTGGTGCAGAAATTGTGAAAAAACACCCTCAAATCCACAATTTGTGGGTGGTTTCTAAAAGTTCTAAGGTCGTTTGGCCCTGCAAGATGCAATGGAGCTTCCCAAGGCTGCAGAGAGCAGAGGGACACGGGGAGGGACCCACCAGCCCCACAAGGAGCAGGGCAGAAGGGACACAGTGACCCAAAGCCATCGAGCCAAGTGGCTGCTGACCCCCAGGCCGGCCTAATCTCGATCAAAGCCGATCAAGCCGCCTTAACTCCCGTGGGGGACGGGCAGGTTAACGGAGCAGTGCTGCAATGTCCTGCCAAACGAGGGTAATTCGGGACACGTTTTGTCTTCTAAGTAGAAAAATTGTTTCACCTGTAATTTAATTTTCAGCTAAGTCATATAATCCCTTTCAATTCACTTTTTTATTAGTCGCGGAAAAAACGCAGGGCTTGGAAGCGCTTTGGAGTAAGAGAAAAACCACCTCAGATCTGCAGACACTGAAGCTAAGCTGAGTTAGCAACTCCAAAGGGAGCCTCTGCACCTGCAGCAGCTCTGAACAACAGCTGGTAATGCAGCAAGACAAGCTGAGTTCCACACAGCCATGTGAGACCGGGCAGGACACTGGGAAAACGAGGCCGGGAACCCCTGCCAGGTTTGTGGGGTCCCAGAGCTGTGTGGGACACGGCCCTTCACAACAGGAGTGAGATGGGAAGAGCACCCTGCAACCTCAGCGTTGTGAAATCCCAAGTGAAGAGTTCCCTTTCTGCTACGCTCGCAAACACCCATTGGAAAGATGTGCGCGAGCACATGAGTTTAATTAAGCACGCTGTTCAACCATTTGCATGGCATGACTTGTCTACAAACCAGAGATGTTGCAAGCCTGTCATCTGTAAAAGCAGAAAAACCCCTCAAAACCCCCCAAAAGCACAAGTCACCTCATCTCTGGGGATCTGTTTCAGACCCAGATGGTTCCCAAGCAGCAACAGTCATTTCTGCCATGACCCAACTGCAATGGCAAAACAAACTGGAATATTTCATGTTGTATTGCCGATGTCAGTTCAGTTTTGAGAGGAGAATCCTGGCTGGTTCAGGAGAAGGAAAGCCATCCTAACACCCCAGGCCACAGAGGAACAATGCTCCTGGTGCAGGATGGGGGCACACACAAACCATCTCCCTCCTCCTAGTCCCATACAGAAGGAAAAAATACAAGAACTGTGTGTACAGAGAGCTTTGGTATGGCTGGATGTAAGTGAGGATCAAAACTGGTGTTCTGGGGTTACATTATCCAAAGGGTGGATTATTCAGCTATGCTGTACATGCAGTTCCTCTGAAAGGATTAGGTCCAACACCCTCACAGGGGTACGAGCCACAGACAAGAACGCAGAGGGTGGGATACCCAAAGATTAAATCAACCGTTTTGGCAGCACAAGTGAGGTATTTAGACACAGACCGGTTTCAGCCATCTCCCCAGCCCCAGAGCAGCTTCCAGATCCTGCTCTCATTTTCCCGGGATGTCTATTGTAAAGACAAGGAGAGGAAGGAAAGAAGAAAAAAAGCGTGATCACAAACACACCATCATTAAAACAGAGTTGAAGAATATGCGGATGCTACTGAAAACCACTTCCAAAGTGGTTCCCCAGCACGTGGGGAAGCATTTAGCTCCTGCTGACCAGTTAGTGACCTTGGAGAAGAGGCCTTCCACGGCAGCAAACCCCACTGTCAGCCACTAAGGAATGGAAACACCTTTTCCAAGAGAGAAGTCTCAACTGTACCCCTGCAACCAGACACTGTGATCCAGTGAGGGGTGGCTGGAATGAAACAGTCCTGGGAGCATCACGAGAGACTCTCCTAACTAGTTACTGTCTTTTTTTCGTCCTAATTTCAGAGCTCAAGTGCCACATAAGAAGCAAAAATAAAGTGTCAGCCAGTAGGCTTTGCATGGAAGAAACACGAGCTGTACCACTTAAAAAAGGCACAGTTTAACTGAGTGCCAAACGAGCCATTTGCATTAACCTTGTGAAACAGGATATGAAGCACTTTTAGCAAGAAACAGGAGATTGACTTTATTACAAAAATACTTTTAAGGTTCAAATTCATCAAACCATTTGTAGCCAGGGATGATTTGTAAAAGACATTATTGGCTGACAAAGCTGGCTTCTGGCTTTCCAAGCCATCAGCAATTACCACCCAGAGGGACATTACCTGTTCTCAGCTAATGAGTGAGAACACCAGTGCCAAGCATCAGGCACAGACATTAACTGGGGTAGAAAATGGCTCTTTAGGGTTCAGGAAGAAAACTACTCTAAGACATCCATAAGAAGCCAAGACATTTCACTTAGTGTACAGGAGATTGTAGAGAAGAAGTGTGTATTGTTCTCCTATGATTATCTAGACTCAATCAGAGTTATCTAAACTCAATCAGACACCGAAAACCATCTTGGGTTTGGAGCAGATAAACCTCTCCCCATGAAATTAAGGAGAGTCACATTTCCTAATTGCTGTCTTAAGCAACAAGACTGAAAATCTATGGCATCCTTCAAACAAACAGACCCATCACCTCAGGGTCGATGTTGTAACTTGGTTTATTTTAGCCTAGAATTTACTGTGTCGCAAATGCCATCCCCACCCATTGGGATCTGGTAAGACCAGCCCCTTCCTCCTGCCCGACTTCTCTCTTCCACTTCTGACCCAGGATTTTATTGCAAAGGGAAACCAGGGTTATTGGCCATAAAAGGAAAAGACCCATCTGTCACATTTCTGCGGAGGGGAGTCAACTAAGAGGAACTTCAGCGACTTCCTAAAAACTCCGGAAACACCAGAGGCCACTGCCATCCCCCCTTATAAGGATTAAAGGGCTTTTCTCCCGCTTCCGTCAGGGATGCACGTGGGCACTGACACCAGACAGTGGAGGAGCACAGATGTCTCATTTTGAAGGAAGACAAAAGGGAAGGGAAAGAAAAAAAGCAGCGGAGAACAGGCAGTTCGGGGAGTTCAGCCCCAGGCTCCTGTGCTCTGTGAGGGCACTGCAGATGCACCCTTTCCCTTGGTGACCCAATATGCTCCTTTCCACGCAATCCTACTGATGCATCTGCTGGAAAACAGTGCTTAACAAGCTGAAAATTTCATTTACATCAAGAATGCATTTGGCCTTTTAGCCGTGGCATGTTTATGTTTGCTTAACAAACCTCTATGTTTCTTCCATCAGATATTATTCTGAATTCCTGACCTCAACTACAGGCATGCTCAATCCAAAAATAAGACGAGTCAGAAGTTATTTCATTCAGGAACATTTTCTTTAAAAAAAAAAAAAAAAGGCGAATATAAAGAAAAAGCATTCTTTTACATTTACACCACTAACTACAGCCACGCTTAAACTCACTTAACACACAGATGAAGGTGAGATGCCCCTGCACTGAAAATTGCTCACCAACAGCACACTGGACCTTGTATTTCAGTTATATCAACGAGAAAAGCTGACAGGACAATTTCATTTTTGTTTCACTTTCAGAATCACACAAAACAATGCAGCAGTATTGGGTGGAAACCACAAAACTGATTAAGAACCCGGACATAAAAGTTAACCTGAGCTTGTTTGTCAGGTCTTAACAGCACAATGGTGTTTGGGGAGAAAAGTCAGTGCCGTGCTCACAGGGCATCTTAAAATCCCAAAACATCGCTTACTGTAGGTTTTTTTTTTGGGGGGGAAGTTTTTATTACTGAGGAAACTACGTAGTTGGAGTTTTATAATTTTAGGGTAAGCCAAGGAATCACTGCTTTGTAGTTGCAGTGGCTCCAAGTCTCTTCCTCACAGTGGTTCCCACATGCATGAATGGTCCATGCCCCCTTCCCAGCACCAGCCTCTTAAACCAAAAGAGTTCCAGTCAGAAGGGAACCAAACAACACTCAAGATGTTCTCTTCCCCTTTACACCAAAGAAAATACTGCTCTGTCCCACACCAGACCTTAGAACAAACTGCTTCACTCTGGGCAAAGTCTCCCACTGATCTCCAGGAAGTCCCACTAGTAGAGCATATTCCAATATTTATCTTCTATTTCATTTATCCATGTTCAGGTGCATAAGCTGAACCTTTGGTAACAATTTCTACAACTCAGCACCTTTGTGAAAGGGTTTGGTGTGGTGTGTTAGATGCTACCCAGCAGCCAGAGAGAGACCCTCAACCCTCTCCTCTTTTTTTAAAAATATAAACATTATTGCTTGACTTCCCAGGGCACAAAGAGGATATATTATAACAGGAAACACAAAACCTTCACTTTTAGGTTTTGGCCACCAACCTAGAACCTCTTCCTCAGAAGAGCAGCCTTTCGGGAGTAGCTTAAAAGACACCCTGGCTTACAGCAGAGTCTCGTTCCAGGACAGGAGAAAGTCCCTCTTCTCAAGGCACAGTAAACCACCAAAATAAATACAGGTCAGAGAGGCATCACCCAGCTCCAGGCTGCAAGCTTTCTTCGGGTGTATTGTTTAAAACAGTCTTGTTAAATCTGATCTTCACTCCCTACTGTTGGGCCACTTGGGTCCCAATGCCAAACCTGAGCCTGATGTTCCCTTGCCAGCAAGCCAGTGGCCCATGTTACTTATCCCAACCACTTCCAGGGCCAATCTGTTTCATAAAGCAAGACCCTCAGCAGAGATCTTACTCAGAGGAAAAAAAAAACCCCAGCAATAAACCTCAAGCGGGTATAACATCTGACTTTCCTGTTCTTGAATGCAAAACCCCACAAGCCCTTTCTGACATGAGGCTCCTAAAAATAACTCATCCTTAAAAAAGTCAGGTTATTTTTATACAGTCACAAGAATCACTGGATTGCTTCTAATTATCCCATCCTTCCTTGGAATGTCTATTTGTGCTCAACACAACTGGCTGCGACACCAGAGGAATCATAACACATCTTGAATTACAGGCAACTGGGTAAGTTTAGTTTCACCTTGTGAACAGTTTTGAGAGAGTGACAGTTAAAAAAAGCCATTTTACTGTGGTCTTTGGAGTCTGTGTTAAAAAGGTGCCAGTTCAAAGTAGAAACAGATCTTATACTGGCCATGACTGGAAACAAAACCTGTCTCTAACAAGGATTCACAGCAGGATTAGAAATGTTCCACCTAAACAGGATCAGCAGGCAGATTCCTAAAAAGCCCCTACAGCAGGACTAGTCTACTGGACTTCTCTGTCTTTCCTGTAAATACATCCTTACTGCCTCTGGCTTCCAGGGCACATTGACTTTGCTCCAGAGAGTGGTAACACAGAGGAATCTGCTCTAGGCACAACAGAAGTATGGACAGTTGTCCATCTGCACTGACTGTACCAGGCTGGCAGCTGGACCCTCGTGGTAACCAGGCCATCACTGCACGGTCCCAGGGCCTCCCGTGGTGCAGCCAGCACTCAGCTATTACTGGAACTCATTACTCCACGTCCAAATATTTGCATGGAAAACTTGCTGGACGCTTATTCATAGGAGGCCTGGCTCCTGCCTGATTTTCTTAATGCTGCTCAACACCCTGAGGGGAAGAACACTTCCAGAATTAGTATCTACAGCCCCATCTTCTTCTCCCAAGCTGCATCTCAAAGCTAGAACTCACACCATATCTTTCTGCTATTATTTAACACTATTTTTTCCCCACACCATCTTTCTGCTATTGTTTCACACTATTTTTTTCTCCTTTAAAAACGTGATGCCTTTATCTGAAGAGTCATCCATTGCAATTTGTATTGTCATGGCAACAGGACTCCCTCCCCTGCCCAAAGCCCATCCCCAGGCTCATTGTGCTCATTTACCAGACGGGCAGGCAGCACCCTGCATACAGATGAACCTCTCAGTGTGGGCTGTTCTCGCTGCAGCTGGACCGACTCAGCTCCTGCTATGGGGTTATGGTTGCACCAGAAGAAGGGAAAGAGCCTTGCTAAGTCAAATTTCCTCTATTCAAAGAAATAAGCTTTACTCAAGGCGTTCTTGTAGCACACACATTTTTGTTGTGCTGGTGAAAATGAAGAGGCTCAGGTTCATACTCAGTCTGAGTGGTACAACAAAAAAAAAAAAAGAATATTTAGAGCAGGTGTAAGAGGGTTTTGCTAAGGCAGCTTGCACATATTGATAAAGAAAAACGGGAAGATTGCTCCACAAAGGAACACAGGCAAGAACAGGGCTCTGGAGCCCTCTTACGGCAGCTCTCTCTCAGCTCCCTCAGAGCAGAATTCCACAGTGTCTGTGAGGACAAGGATGCAATGCCATTGAGACAGAGTGGGAAAGAACACCTTCTGGCTTTGATCACACAGATGTTAAAACTCCACACTTCCAGCTCCTCCAGTGGTCCTGCTGGGTGTGCAAAGACTGGACAAGCCCCATTTTTAAAGTGAGATAGAAGACACGGAGACCAACCTCCTCCAGAGCTAAAGGGCTGCCTCAGCAACAGAAAAACGTAAGGAAAAAACCAAATTCACCGCTCCAGTGCTAACAGCTGCTCCACGGGGATGTCAGGCTGACCAGTGCCATGCAGGAAGGCCAGACTGGTTTCATACCAACCCTTTCTTGACTTCTCCAAGCCAGTAAGTTCTAACAGAGCCACAGAGCTCAGTTCCAAAATCCCTGCCCAGCAGCCACTCAGGGAGCACATGGCGAGGAGGGGGCTCACCTAAAGCTGGGAAGAGCACAGCTGCTGGGCTCCGAAGGGGTTACAGAGATTCAACAGCAGGGAAATATTTATGGAGAAAAGATGCTGAGCTGTGCATGTTTCCCAGGCTGGAGATGGTTTTAATTTACCTCTTGCAAAGGCTGTGAGTATTTGCTGCTGGTTTTTGTTGAAAGCAGCTATTCGAGGCTCACCTACTCCCTCTGGTGTCACAGCTCTGCAGCTGAGCCAGAACAAAACACCCCCTAAACTCACACAAACTACAAGGAATCCTGCTTTTTTTCCCCTCTGGAAAAAGAGGAAGCCATATTTATAAGCATTAGTGATTACACCTCCCAGGCACAAAGCAGTCTTTGACTATAGCACGCTAAGGACAGTACACACCTCTCCTAGAGCTTAGAGCTACAGCCAGAAAATTCCCTTCTCTTTTCCAGCTCTCCCCTTCAGAGAGTGGTCCCTGCTGACTTTAGCTGAACTGCAGCATCCACCACACTCCTCACTAGATTTTCCTGTGTTTATGGTCAGCATTGACATGCCTATGTTAAAATATTAGTTTAGATATTTTTACGAGACATTTTAAAACTGGGAAAGTATCCTCACCATTACAAGACTGGAGTCAGGCACCCAGTCCTCCTGGGTCTAGCTGTACACTGGGGGAGGAAGCTGCGTCTCACCAGCCCTCTCATGGCACTCCACAACGCCAGAAACCTGCACAGCCCCACAGACAAAAGGGATCCAGTCTTTACCACGGTTAAAACTGCCACCTCCCAACCAGTGCTGCTTCCCCAGTCATTTCCCAGATGCCATCCCGCTGCATGGTTCTGCTTCTTTCTTCTCAAGCTGCTCCTCCTCTGCTTTGTCTTTATGTTTCTCCTGCTTTCTTTCACTACTGAGTTGCCATACAATGCTGCTGCAGCACCAAAACCAAACACAGTTCCTTATCCTCCCTTTTCCATTTGTAGCTGCTTCTCTCCCCATTCCACTTGGGAATCTTGCATCCTCTCCTGCATTGTCTGCCCCACGCCTCTTCCTCAAGCTGGCAGCAGCTTACCCAGCCTGGCAGAATCCCTCCTCAGCCCACATGAGCAAGGTTTCCAAGCTCTCCTCATAAAGCATCTACTCCACATTCTAGGATTAATACATACCTTGAAGGGAACCATAAATATTTGCCTGGATTTTCTGTTAATCTTGCTCTGACATAGCTATTAGGATTACTGGAGTGTGGGTTGATAAGCAATGGGGTGAGTGCTGGAGTGTTTCGGGAGATGACAGCAACATCTCGCTGTATTTCACTGATGTGGATGCCTTGGTGACCTGCACTAATCCACTTGGAAAATTACTAGGAGAGAACAAAGAGTCTTAAAATATGAAGCTGAGGGAGGTGGAGTGCTGCAAAGAGAAGTTTATTTCCAGATCAGCCTTTTCTAAATATATGCATAAACATCTGTATTCAGCACTAAGCAGAGAATCACAAACAGAAATGAGCAGAGAATAACCCAGAGCAGGACCTCCCCACACACCCACATCCACATGCATTGGTCCAGCAGGAGAAATCCAGGAGTGCTAATTTATAGCATGACCTTTCTCTCAGTACACACACACACAATTACCCTCAGCCTGAACAACAGCCATTTAACAAAGCACCATACAAAAACAAAGGCTGTTTTGCAGAGTTCAGGTCAAAAGCAGAGTTTTAGACGCAGTGATGACCTACAGTCCTTTTCACACAGACCTCTCACTCCTGAATATCAAAATGCTGCTTAGTTTCTCCACCAGCACAATTAGCATGACCCAGTGCAGTGTCAGTAGAAGTCCATCTAGACCTGTGCTGTTCGGAGGGCAAGGAGGAAGCTCCTTATGGACAGGGCAGGAATGCTGCTCCTCACACTGCTCTCCACGGGCCAGGGCCAGTCTGCACCATCAGTGGTACTTTATCTTATAGCTCTCTATAAATCCTTCTTTGAATTTGCACTGTGGCCTCTGAAACACACGTTTTCTGAGGTCGTCTCTCCCCTGGCAGCACTAATTAACACACCACAGGATTCCCAGGAGAGCGTTACCTACTGAATCCAGGCTCCCATTCCCTGCAGTCCCTTGGCTCCATGGCTGTCAGTCAGCCACGTGTTCACACCTAGCTGGCTCAGCCTGGCCAATCTAGCTGAATCACAGCTGGAAATGGTGGGGCTGCAGACTGTAATGATGTTACAGCAATAGATTTCAACTCAGAATGAGCCAAAAGTGACCATTAAATAAGATGTCCTATAAAAAGCATCTACCCCCTTTATTCTTTTTACAACTAAGTCTAAAGTCTCCCCCTTCCCCATTCTAAGTCAGGATATCCAACTTGATCCAAAAGCTCCAAGATTACTCAAAGCACGGGTTTTCAGCCAGCTCCGTCTTTTAGACTTTTAATACTATCTTCTCATTATCTGTTACATTTAAAATGTTACACACATCTCTGGAGGTGTACCCTGACAGACTCATCAAGTGATCTCAGCCTTTCTCCTCAAAGACGTAGCTTTAACATCTTAGTGTCTGTAAGGCAGATTTCTAGACTACAGAGAATAATTTTAAACTTTTTCTAAGGGTCTTCTATCTTCCTGTCATTCTTGACTAAGAACCAGAACAAAACACTTGGTGTCACTAATGTCATAATATAAAGAAAATGCGATCTGACTCCATATGCCCAACATGTCAGTCCAAGGACTACAAGAGCTTTCCTGGTAATTGGCACTGCTTGCTTTCACTTTTCCATAGTGATGAGGTACTTCAGAAAAATGATCCAGTCCAAATTTTTGGGATAGCATGTCATCAAACCCACAGAGAGCGGCAAGAAGGTTCACTGATACTGCTAAGGCACTCTGAGCAGAAAGCAATCCGCAGTAACACATGCAAGCAGATCACGGGAATTTTGCATATTCCTGACAAGCAGCTGTAATGATTCCATGTGGGAGACAAGTCAGAGGACTGTCAGAGGATCTCAGTCTGCTTTGGTATGGCTGTGCAGTTGCACAATTCATTACACACAAGAACAGTCCGCCCAATGCACTGAGTAAATGCTTTTTAGTTTTACACAACCCAATCAGCCAGGCCAGCCTTTCCCCCACACCCTGGAGCTCCCCAGTGCCTCTGGGCTGTTTGTTCAGTCCCACAGGCAAGGGAAAAATTAGAGAACGGGTGTCCAGGAACAGCAGGAGAGCGTGTATGTGCAGGCACACACAGCACCCACACTAATACCAACACTCACTTTGCAGATACTTCCTGGGCACTGGAGATGGCAGATATCCCATTTCTCAAAAAAAAAAAAGCTGAAGAATAACCCCTGATTTCAGAATAACAATTGATCGGTGTCTTAGCCATGGCAACTTGCCAACTATAAACGGATGCAGGCAAGGGATAACATGTCTCTTATTCAGCAGCTACTTCATTCCCATTTAACTTTCAGAGCTCACAGGAGGGAACAGAAAAGCCAACAGCTACAGCTAATGCACAGCAGCTCTCGCCTCATCAGGCCATCTCATTCCTGCTCACAGCTGGACCTTGAGGCTGCCCCTCGCAGCGACAGAGATTGGAGCCAACCGCAGTGTGAGAGCGCTGCCACACACACGGCTGTTCCCAGGCATCTCCTCCTGGTATGAGCTTCCCTCGCTGGGAGCAAGAGATCTGATTTATACCACGCGTTTTAATTTACCTCCTTACGGAGGTAAGGCACAAGGAAAGTAATTGCAAGCGTCACAGCAATACCTGAGAGTTCAAGCGTCAGACAAGGGACCCGATCCACACGTTTGGTGAGGACCCAGGCCTTCTACCTGGTCCTTAGCAGATTTCCTGCATTTTTCCATTACTTTTACTCATTTGCACACCTTAAGTTCACCACAGTGCTTGGATCAGGAAAAGGAAAGGAGATATATCACAGAACGGTTTGGGTTGGAAGGGACCTTAAAGCTCATCTCGTTCCGCCCCCTGCCATGGGCAGGGACACCTTCCACTGTCCCAGGTTGCTCCAAGCCCCGTCCAACCTGGCCTTGGACACTTCCAGGGATGGGGCAGCCACAGCTTCTCTGGGCAAATATAATTATACACAAGGCACGGCAGTGCTTGTTTTTATAGATGAGGGGTCAGCCTGGACTAGGTAAAGCGTGCTTTGCTTTCAGAGACCAGCTCAAACCAGCTGTATTAAGTCTCCTGTGCAGAACACGATTTAGTCTGGCAGATGGAGATGCTAAGAAAGACTCATTAATCTGTTAGCACTTTCACCCACCCACCAAAATCCCAGTGGTCTGAAGTCATGGTTTTCCGACAAATCTAGAAATCTATAGCTTGTACAACAGCTGCAACCAGAATAAAGTTCCAGGAAGAAAAAAATGTTTCATTTAACTACATGGGTAGGTCAAAATTATTCAAGGGATCTCGGAGTATAAGAAGTTTGTGTCTGAAAATATCTGCATACTGGTTTGTGGTACAAAACTGGAAAAGGCAATTAATGACTCCTGCAAAGCACCTGTTCTTCACTCTGCACACCTGAAACACCACAAAGGGCTAAATGCACAGGATAATAAAACCCCCAGAAAAGAAGCTTTTCTTAAAAAACATCTCAGTTGTTACCAGTAGAGAGAACAGCTACAAAACCAACTCCAGTTCACATAACCTCATCTCATTATCCTCTACCCGAGACACAGAACAGTGAAGACCACGGCTCCAAACAACAAATAAAGCTCAGAAGCTGGCAGGCCGTGTTCAGGGCTGGCTGCTGCTGTGCCTATCTCCATATCTAGACAGGTTCAATGCACTCATTCTGGGAGGCCAAGAAAACCTAAATATAGTAGCAGGCTACCAGCAAACACCCAACCTGGCACAGCTTCCAGCTACCTGAAAAATCCATCCCTCTCTCCGCAGCCCACTCCGATAGCTGCGATCCTTTCCCTTGTTTGGGGAGAACGTGCTCTAAGGAGGCACTTTCAGGTTTTACTTACATGGGTAATTGCACAAACAAACTAAGGGATGGAGGTAATGCAATAACAGCACTGCTACTTCTCACTCAGAGGATCATCTGGCTCTTTCAGATTGGGGTTTTTTTATTAAGCCTGACATCCGCTCGCAAATAGGAGGAAGCATCCTCCCCTCACGTGCCAGGAGCCAAGGCCTCATACAGCAACTGCCTCTAAGAGCAGAGACACCATCCAAGAGCATCTGTTTTGTTTTAACCTCTGCCCTTAAAGGAGGACCCAGAAAAGAAAAAAAACCCAAACCCTTTAAGCTGCAGACTGGCTTTGTTGGTGTGTATGAGGTTTTCAATCAGAAAAAGCCTCGGGGAGAGCTGCTCACCTCTCAGCTTCTGAATGGCATCACGGATGTTGTGTTTCAAGCTGCAACCCTGAAGACAGACCCCAATTTTGACCAGGCTTTGAGATTTAGCTTAAAGGCATGCATGCTCCCTACACAAAAAAATGAGGTCAAAGAAGCTTCTTTTGAAAAAATAAATAGAGCAATAAAGCATTCTTTCAGATTGGCTTCACAGGGGATAAATCACTGAACAAATACAGCCATCTTATCTCGTTGGCAAATGGCACATTACAGCATCCAGCTTCACGGGAAATGCGCTGCTTGGTCGGAGAGCAAACTGATTTCTCATTGTCTAGGAAAATGCTGCTCTTTACTTTTTACAAGACTTGTTTGTTTTTAAAAAAACCACATGATCTCTAAGCAGTGCCAAGCCTGCTTTGCCTCCTGCCTCTCGACACTTTCCTGGATGCCTCAGGACTTCCTAGCAACCTCACAACAGAAACACGATCCATCTCCTCTGACCAGGAGGACAACTTGTTTAAAATGGTATCCCAACAATATCCTGGCTGCCCTCCTGGCATTCCCCATGTGAATGCAGCAACCACGGGATCCCATCAACAACAGAGTGAAGGAGGCGAGGCAGGCAGGGCTCTCACAGCACATGGAGGTAAAGCCTTCCCCAAACCTTCAATTTTTAACCTCTTTGTCCTTTCTAAAATCAAACACTGACGCTAAGGACGCTCAGTGAGAACAAGAGCTCATGGGTGGTTACAGAACCATCGCTGGCTGTGGCATCCAGCAGCAGCAATGCCTGTTCAGCATTGTGGCACTGATTTATGACAAGTGTACTTGCGTTTCCATTAGCCACAGCTCTCTCAGTTGACCCCTCAGCTTGGAGACGCAGCCTCGACATTAAACTCCCATCAGCTTTCGGTCCCGCTGACCTCATCCCCAAAACTCGCTGCCATGTTTTACATCAGCCAGGGCCGACACATTCCATTAAAGCTCCCCTGGCTCAGGGAAACATCTGCTCTGTTTACACTGGTAGCAGCACGGAGACCACTTAAAGCATCACCTTTGCTCCCCCAGCCCACGGCGGGAGGAGCAGCCGAGCACGGGGCAGGCCCTGGACCTCCTGACCCCCGGCACTCCAACCTGGCCATTAGTTATTCAACAGGGCAGAGGTCACTTAAACCATCAAGGCACGGGAGAGGTGCCGGGTAGCAGCAAAGAAGGCGGATTCCTCCAGGCCAGAAGCAAAGTTTGAGAGGCGAATTTGTGCTGACCCTAGCTGAAGATGAGCAGGCTGACTGGAAATAAGGACGGATGAAAGAATGTCAGAAAATGATTAGATTTTTTTAATCCCAATGGTTTTACAGATTCAGGCAGAGATTCAATGGATATGGAAGGTTAATGGTCCATCCTAATCAAACGTGCACCTCCAGGGTGCTGCTGAGTGCCAAAGCCACCTTCGCATCCCTCCAGCTCCACAACCAGGGCAGGGGTCCCTGCAGGGTGGCTTGTCCCACAGCAACAGGGAGGGACAGGATCCCTTCCTGAAAGCAAAGCACAGTTCATCCAAAACAATCCCCCCAAAAGCACTCCAGGAACCACCACACACAACACAGCTTAGCAGCAGCCACCTGGGAGAGCCCGACAGCTCTGAAATACCTGTTCAGGCAGGGGATGCTTATCTATCAGTATATGTGCTGGAGGCTTAGGGCAAGTCTCCACCAGATCAAGGGGATGTTACTACATATTTTCCCAAGGATTTCTGACAGCTAAGACCTCCAAAAGGCAAACCCCAAACACTTGTTGCTGCTGTCGTTCCAGTGTTAGGCGTGCATTAAATTAACCCCCGATGCCTTCTGTTGCTGCTGGAAGCTTCCTTTACTATTAACCACCCAGCCAAGGCTATAGCTGCTAACAAGCCCATTAGGACACAAAAACATACAGCAGCCTTGGAATATCCAAGAGCAACTGCCACAATAGAGGCAAGAGGACACCACATATAGGGCATTCAGCAAGGACCATCAGCTTTTGTTACTGAAGTCAGGAACAGGTTTTTCCCATCACTGATCATCTCACCAGTCCATGAATTTGCTGCATTTTAAATTTTTGCCCTTTGACAGAGCTTGGACTAAGAAGTTACACAAAAAGACCCTGACACTCACAGAGGGCTTAGACCACTATTCCAACACCCCTATAAACAAGCAACAAGCCCCCAAACCACCCTTCAAAATTTTTTAAATTTTGAAACTGCACACTAATGAAGCCTGGTTTGATTGGGGCTGTGCCATGCAATTCAGTTGACTTAACCCCACCGATCCTGAATGCGATGACAGGTATTGGGGAGGGAAAAGAATAAAAACTGTATTTGCTCTTGATCTTCTGCAATACATTAGGGAAGAGTAACACAATCTGCACAAACACTCCCTGTTTTTCAGCTCATTCCCAGGGTCCCAAGTATCAGCAGGTCACAGCTTTGCCAATTCTACCACAAAGCTGAGACGCTAACTTAAGAAGGGATTTTTATCTAGTCCCCTTTCAACCAAAAAGATGAAAATTCAGTCAAAGGGGAAGAAGCTGGCACTGAATGAGACAAATCAAATTGTCCCTTTCCGGTTCCTTAATTCACATGTTAGGGGACAACCGCAGCTGGGAATTTCAATCTCTGGAGCAATTAAAGAAAATTAAATTCAGGGAGTGAGGCCTTATGCACTCAAAGCTTCATTAACCCCCTTGCCTTTTAATTAAATACGTGCACATGAAATTTTGGACAGAGCACTTGCGTTACTGACAATGTTCAGTTTTAGTGGCAAATCAGTACTTGCCTTTTTTTAAAAAAAAAAAGTACACTGGGATTGTAAACTCTAAACCTCTCCAGCTTCACAATGGCTTTATTAAATACAGTAGAAATTACTGCCTATCACCAGCTCCCACTTCATGGGAACGTCTGCTCTCCCTCAAATGCACCAGAAAAGCTCTGCTTTGGGCTCGCTTCAAGATAACAGGCAGCCCCACCAACACCACGGATAAAACATGAGCCAGGATTTAAGAGCCCTACACTTATTACGATCAGTAAGAAAAATAAAGTTGGTGAGCTACAGCAGGATAGGTTTTACAGCCCACGGAGAAGAGATTAGAGCAGCCAGCCTCTCTTTTAAATACTGCTCATCCTTACAAAAGGCTCAGGCAGGCGCCAAAGGCGCTGTGTGACTAGGACAGTTTAAAGGATAATCTTTGAAAGGGGATATTGTCAAGTCTGCCCAGCCTAAATATCGAGCTGGCTTTGTGTGAGTTACCACCTGACTTGTGAGGGAGTCACACTGCTCCTGCGCTGGCCTCCCGCCTTCCTGGGAATGTCAGCTTCGAGTTCAGGGGGATGCGCGACCGCCTGGCAGGGACCGAGCTCGGGCTGCTTTGATGCTTCCCCGTACCCGGCCAGAACAGGGGCTCCCAGCTGATGCACGGGCAGCAGGCAGTCACACACACTGGGACCAGCAGCACGGACAGGGAAGACGCACGCGCTCCCTTCGTTGTCTCCAAGAGACTTCTCGGGAGTCTGCCACCTTGAGCCAGACATTTCACCCAGAGATGTGCTCTCATCACTAGCAACCGAAGTTATGCCTCTGGGAGGGATTAGACCTCAGTTTTGTCTATTTTCTTTGTAAGCATGTTTTTGGGAGAGGAACTTGTCTTTTGCCAGCACACACTGATCAATTCTGGGTTTGTATTTTACTGCTGACCTATGCATTTTAGCTGTTTTGACTATTCAAAGACGATGGCGTGTGTTTAGAGATGACCCTCTCTGACTGTCACTTACTGTAAGAGTCGATACATTTTACAGTCAGTGACACTCCCATTTTCACACATGCCCCCCTCTCAAGGGGAAAGCTAACACAACAGACAACTGTTCACACAAGGCCTCCAAGGGATGCCAGATTCCCAAGCGGATGCTTTGCCCAATTGAGTGAAGAGGCACAGCTCCATTAACCAGAAGCAGGCAATTCCTCATGCCCGATATTCACAGGTTAATTGCTGCATCCCTAAAATAATGTTCTGGTTTCATATCAGCTGTATTCTCTCACATGGAGCAGAGTGAGCTGTTTGCTGCTGTAGGATGCCCTTGGTGCTACCAAGGACAATCTGAACGCACCGAGCGTGACAGGCTCTTGCTGAATGCAAAAATAAACGCAGCCACTTTGCTTCCTCAGCCTTTGACACCAACAGGGGAAGGGGCTTCCTACTACAGCAACGAGGAGCACATGAATTTTGTGATGCTTGAAGGGATGCCAGGCAGAACACAACCTATCACTCCATTTCTCTGCTGCTGGAAATTACAGGTCCATGAACCCTCTTCTGTGTGTGAGATGCTTTTCCCTCTGCACTCAGCAAATAAGCAAAGAGGATGTGCATGGTGAGTGCGCCCAGGTGTGCTCCGGGGTGAAGGAGGCATTTCCAATGCAAACCTGCTCATACAAACAGTTCTGCTCTCCAGTTCTGATGCTATCATTTTATGATGACAACATTTCCTGACCCAGTTTCTATCTTGCTCCCCATTCCTCTGCTACAAATAGTAATTAGTAATGTCAGTGTTCTGGCTGAATTGCTACAGTCCATTAATAATGCAAGAGTAGTAACAGAGAGAGAGCAGAAGAAAAGAGGCTTGAAGGTTAAAAGCAATAAGAGAATGCATTTTGGGGGGCACTGGAAGGGGAGAGGAGAAGAGGAGGAGAAATGCTGGCCTACTGAGATTATAAACCATACACTTCAAAACGTATCATTCCTTTCAGGTGGAAGCAGTGGGTGAGTCAATCATGGCTAATTAGAGGATAATATGCAAATAGGAATGACACACAGAGGTGATTTTTACTAAATTAGAAGTAAACTTGTGTTTCACCTTCCCTTTGCCCCTCTAAACTTGCTGCCTCACCACTTGGTGTTCCCGTTTCTCCGTTACTCATGGTTTGGAGGTCAGCGGTAACCTGGGATCCCACACATGACGCACACTGAAGTTTCCTCTCTGCAGAGAATTTCTGCTGAGACCAGCCCGTACCTGCCCATCTAGAGCCAAACCTTTAATGCCACTAATCCATCTGCTCCGGGCACACCTTAACCCCAGGCTCTGCTGAAGCTGCTTATGACATGTACTATGAACCTAAAATAGAGCTGGGTTTGAATCCGTAACCCAGCATTTCCCTGGGCATCCAAGGCCTGGGAATCTTCTCCAACTGACAGCAACAGCTTCACCCCCACCTAAGGCACACAGTCCTCCCCATCCCACTGAATAAAGCTGCTGGAACTGCATCCTCAAGTGCCTCACCTGGGAACTTGTTTTTTTCCTTTTATTTTCTCCTTCTGTTCCTGCTAAGCCCAGCATAGAACCAAAAGCAATAAAGGAGCTTCTAAGTTTGGTGATGATTCCTTGGCTGTTCCTATTGCTGAATGAAAACTCACATGAAGAGTAGAAGGGCTGAAGTGTTTCCTGCATGCCAGGAAGGCAGCTTGTTTGGGGCAGACTCTGGTCCAACACTGAAAAGCAGGGATCTTCTAAAGGAAGATTTGTAAGACAATTGAGCTCACTCTGAAAGGTCTTCTCTCACTTCAGAGAACTACTCCAAAGGCCTCCCAGCACAAAGGGCTCAGATAACTACCCAGAAAGCATAAAAAACCAGCAGGCTCATTGAGACAAACTCATGGAAGAATGGCAAAGGAAGGAAAAAAAAAAAAAAAGGAAAGATCAGCTTTAGAACTGCATGGTGTTTTGGGCCTTTCAAGTATCACTTCCTCTGTGGAGAGGAAGTGAGAGGAGCTGGAGGTTCTCAGATACAAACAGCTTCCCCTCCATGACAATGAGAGAAAAGGATGGGTGTTTTTAAAAAGAAAAAAAAAAAAAAAAAAGAAAAAAAAAGAAAAAAAGAAAGCAGGCCAGCCTTGAACACACTGTGACCAAATTAGGAAACAAACTCCACCAACAGCCTCCAGAATGGCCATCGTCTGCAGCAGCCTTGTGTTAGCTCAGGAAGTCTGATGACTGTGTCATCTGCTGAAATCTGTTTATGTGCAAACAGAAAGGAGAAGCAAAACACCTCCCCACACTCCCTGCACCAGGTTAGGCACCTCAGGCTCTGGCCTGGAGGAGTCATCAGTGCCCTGACACAATGCTATTCCAAACCTCTGCTGCTGACTCACGCCCCTCCAAAGATAACTCTGCCCTGAAAGCACTAAGGTACAGCAAAATGAGGTGTATGGGGTTTTTTAAGTGCATTTTTTAAGTGGTTAGCTGTGGCAGATGAAGCTGAGGTTAGAGATCAGTGATTACTACGACAGGAATGTGAGGGGGAGGAAAGAGAAGGAAGATACAGCTTCTTGAGTAAGGTCAGAACAATGTTTTTAATTTGGCTTGGGAACAGCCTTTTTCCATCCCTTCCAACGTCCATTTCCACTGCAGCAGCAAAATGATAACCCTGCTCCAACACTCTGCAAATACACTAGGTAGGGTTTTAACCTTAAACTGCTGTGGAAAGGACCTGCACCCAGCTCACAGCAGCCCCAGGAACGCTCGGTGGCACTGCTACCTGTTGTGGGGACAGACAAGTGACTGAGCAAAGCTGCTTCACTGTTTAAAAAAGTCAAACAGATGAAGGAATCTGAGCACTCTGGTCCATACAGAGATTTAGGGTTTCTCCCTGATGTTAGGGTGACCATGTTACATTGATCCCATTCTTGTCTGCATGAGATGGAATGTCCCTTTCCCTTTCATTTTCACAGGGATTGAGGAGCAAAAGGCAAAGCTGCCAGCTCATCTCAGCCTGCAGCAGGTCTCAGCCTCAGCATAACTACACCTTTCAGCCTGGAGTTTGGCTACGAGGCTCCTCCACCAATTTTCCACATCCAAGGCAGCCAAGGGTCTTTCATACCCCACCCAGGGTGCTCTTATCCAATTCCCTGCAGAATCCACCACTTATCTCCAAAGAGTCATCATACCCCAGAACTGACCACCACAGGTGTGCTGCTGCTCTCAGTGTTCCCTTTGCCTAAATAGTTGTAGGCTCCCTGTGCCCAGGGACAAAAGGCTAAACAAGATGCTGAAGCTTAAATTTCCACCTCCACATGAAGTTGTAGTCAGTTTGTTACTTCTGGACCTTTCCCCAGCCAAGGGCAAAGCTATGAATGGCAGGTAGCACTGCTACCTCGTATGGACCTGACACAGAGGCACTCACTGGTCAGTGAACAGCCTTTTCAATTGGCTTTTCACTGACTGGATATTGCTGTACACGGCAGAAAGCAAGCACAGGAGTAAGCTTTGTTGCTCAAAATTGCACTCACTGACTTACACAGTCCATTTTAAAAGGGACTAGTCTGAGTTCCTGCTTTCAGCAGCTTTTTTTTTTTTTTTCCCTGCAAGAGACAGATACCCCATTTAATCTGACCTCTTTCCTCAGGTCCATTTCCAGGCTGGGCCTCACCCTCTCCTCCTCTGTCAGACTCATTTATCAAGTGAAGCATTTCCACATACCACCGCATAAATAGACTTGACCTTGTTAAAGCAGCAGCAGCACCTGAGCTCCTGCTGATGGAGTCTCTCCACCCCCCCACAGCAATTAACCCAGCCCACTCCTACCCTCTTTCCAGGTGGGGTATTCTCAGAGCTTCTATGGCCCTTTCCTATGTGTCTCAAATGGTTGGCAAGCAGTGATTTGGGACTGATTATTGTGCCTCCTTCTCTGGAAAGGGGCATTTAGGAGCGACTTACCGCTGGCACCACTCAATTCTTGTAACTGCTCCTGCCCAGTCCAAGCACACAGCAAAAATCAAGGTGTAAGACAGTACCCCTGGCACATGGCTATCCCTCGTTCCCCTTGCAGTTTCCTCCCAGGATAAGTAGCTTGCCCAGCATAAAGCTGGAGATGAAAAGATCTCCCGACTCTCAGCACCCCTCAAGCAACTCTGACCCTCCCCGCCTCGACGGGACGGCCCACAGGGTTCAGCGCACGTGCCCTTCCTCCACGGAACTGTACTTTTAAGGTTTGCTCTACCACGAGCTCTCCCCTGTTATCTATCTCCCTTTGGAACCCGGCAATAAAACCTGCTGGGGGTGTTATCTGCTGCCTACAATCACCTCAACTCCACCTTCGACCTTGGTCCCTCCCTCCGGCCCATCCCTTTGCGGAGATAGGGAATGAGCCGCGCTCCGATAGCATCGCGCTCGCCCTGCCTGTGGCTCGGCACCGGCACCGCTGCTGCAGCCGAGCTTCAATGTCCTTTTATGGAAGAAAAATGAAAATCGCCTGCCCAGCCGTGGAGAGCCTGAGCCGGGCTGAGCCGAGCTGACAGACGGAAACTCGCCATTTGTTGTGGTTTTGGCACCGAGAGCGCCCAGTGAGTTCTCATGTGCGCTGCAAGTTTAAAAAGGGCGCAGCCGAGGGCTCCGGAGCAGGAGGTGTCAGGGATGCAGCACTCAGGAGGCAGATGGCAGAGCCATGAAAAGATGGCTTAGAGAGTTCTGCTGGCACGGACATGTGGGAGACAGGTCTCCCGATCAAAGTGGACACAGCCACGAGTGCTCCATTCCCAAGCCCTATCCCTGGAAGTGTTCAAGGCCAGGCTGGATAGAGCCCTAAGCAACCTGGTCTAGTGGAAAGTATCCCTGTCTACGATGCGGGGTGAAAATGAATGGTCTTTAAGGGCCCTTTCAACCCAAACCATTCTGTAATTCTATGAAGACATGCAGCAAGGTCATCCACACCACAGTTCCTTTTCTTCCTTGTCCCAACAAATCTTCCTAAGAGACACAGAAGGATGGGAATTTAAACATAAGACTTGGGACTTGAGGTCATTGCCACCAAGAAGAAATTAGAGAGGGGTCCGCCACAGCAAATGCTACCTTTGGCTCTGCTCTGCACTAAAGCTGTGGGGCTATGCTCCAAGTAACCATCAAATCCAAATAAACAGGCTCAAGGAAAAACATACGGATAACAGCAATAAGAATGTCTGAACAGAGAATGAGATGGGGCCACGGGACTTTCAAAATGTTTGCACTGCTGTCAGAAGCTGAATGAGACAGCAGACTTCAACAGCTGGGAAAACATGTTGCAAAACAAGGAGAATTAAGTAATTCTCCATATGTATATCCTACTCTGAAGCATTCTGGACAAGCTCAATTTCTCCAACCAGGACAATCTTTTTTTCCACGTTGCACATGCACCCTGCCAGCAACAAATCCTGACACAGTTTAAGCCTAAACCCACAGCACATCTGGAGTCGGGCAGGGCAGCTCTGGGCAGCATGGCCCAGCCTTTAGCACAGAAGTAATGGGCCCTGTGGTATGTGTTGGATGACATCCTTGGACAGCTGTGTCATCCTGAACACATCCCCTGCTGCTGGGTGCCAGATTACACAAACACTTCCCCCTGCACTCTCTAAAACACTCCTAACCGGATCATCGGTGCCTCGTTACCCACCTCGGAACCACAAGCAGCTGTGTGTGCCTTGCTGCACCAGGTACAGAGATCACGGGTGTCACAGTATCCCCCTCACCTCCTTCTACAACTTCAGGCCTTGTTGATCAAGCAATAATTTATTTCAGCAAGACCCCTCCCGTCAGAGCTGCGCAAACCGCACAGCGCGACTCGCGCTCGTTACCGGTGCTGGTGGTGCCCTGCTAAGGGCGGCCGCGTTCAGGCACAGCTTGGTGCAAGTTTAAACCTGTCTCACTTCCAACAGAAAATGAAGGCTAAAAGCAGCTGGGTGCATCTGTTCCTAGCCAGCACATCCAAATCAATCCTGAGACACAGAGCAGCTTAAAAAGGCGTGCCCTAAAACGCCAAGTCTCAGGGCTGCAAATTAAAACAT
This sequence comes from Gymnorhina tibicen, assembly GCA_013399875.1. Lineage (NCBI taxonomy): Eukaryota > Metazoa > Chordata > Aves > Passeriformes > Artamidae > Gymnorhina > Gymnorhina tibicen. Next base: position 142,248 of record VXAZ01008600.1, read on the forward strand.
GTGAGGATTGCTGGTGGCCAGAGAGCCTAAGCTGAAGATGAAAGGCAAAAGAGTGGAGATTTTATCCATCTGAGACAGGCACAGCAATGCTCAAGGCAGTTCCCAAACCCACTGTGGATGCACAGGAATGGCAGCTGCCCAGGCTGAGGGCAATGCCATCCCACACCATGCAGCCACACGCCATCACCTCTTACACCCAGCCAGCACTGACCCAGACAACTGGGTACCATAAAGTAATAAAAATTCCATGCTAGGAGTTTTAAGGAAGAGTCTTGGAAACGCAAGTCCCTGCAATGTGGCCTGGCTATGAATTGAGTGCTGGGGGTTTCAAGCTCTCCGCTGCTCCGTGCATGCATTATTTCCATGGCAACGGCAGCTTTCAGCTCCCCATCTCTTGCTGGCTGAAAGCCCTGCAGTGCTTTGTGCTGAGACTGCAAAGAAGGGAAACCATCTCCCTCTCCCACAACACGGCGCCAGGGACAGCAGCAGCAGCTGGGAACAAAAGCCTTGTCTTCAGCATTGTGGGGTCTTGGGAGGAGGCAGGCTGAGCAGAGAGGATGGACTTCCTTTTCTGGTGGGAAAGAACACTTCCCTCACCACGCAGAAGTGCACACTCACCTCCCAGTGCTGCACAACTCAACCAGCAACATGTCCCTTTCCTTGTTTCACCACAATTGCCAGTTTTGGGCTGTTCTGTAGCACTGGGAGGAGAAATGTGCATCCTTAGAGATGAGAAATTTGAGCGCTGCTTCCATGCAGGGACCCCTCTAAGATGGAGGCCGAACAAGCAGGCTGGAACACCCTCCTGTCACCAGCAAGCCTGGCTCCATGTGCAGTCAGCAGCTTACTACAGAGCAAAACCTCAATACTCAGCCAAATCTGAGTGAAAGCTGCCTCTGCCCCAGCAGGCTGCACACACAGAAAACACATCCATAGGGCGGCTCGGACAACATTTTTCCTTGGCTGAGCTTTTCCTCCACTCTGCTGGTTGTCATATTAAGATTCAAGCCCTGGCCACCTAACCAGGAGCCAAACTTGACGCCCCACAGCTGGAGCCACAGTGGCCCTGGCAGATGGTGCCAGCTCATCTGCATGCTCCCTGTGCAGCCAGGCACTCACAGGAGGCAGGGCAGCTCTGCTCCTTGCTCAGGTTACAATTAGCCACATTTTGGTCCCTTCAAGGTGCAAATGACTGAAACTACAGGAGATGCACATGCAGTGACCTGGGTATGTGTAGAGTTCTTATTGTTGAGCCCAGCATACAGACACACAGCCAAAGTGAAGGCTTCCAGCTGGTTCACATCACTTGCTTTACAACATATCCATAGCTGGCCCAATGAATGAACCTCCCTGCAAGATTTAATGGAGAGCCTGAGGGTATCAACACAAACTCCCAAAGCAGGACAAAGGATCCAGGTGATGGAGCACAGGGATACAACAGGTCCACCATCTGGGCCTCCTCTCCCCATCCTCAAAGAGCTCTGAGGTTTTGGGAGAGACACATTTTGACCTTCCCCTTTCCACACCTCCCCTTGCTTTAGGTTCAGCTGTGTGAGTGCAGTCCTTCCAACCAGAGAGGGACTCCTTCCAGGATCAGTCATCACCACCACCGAATCTGCCAGAGGCACTGCTAGCAAAGCCAGTGCATCCTCTCCAACCTCTGTGGAGTTCCCTAGATTAGCCCTTTCCTCCCTTAGGGCAACCATTTCCTGCAAGCAAGAGTATTAACTGAAATTCTTCATTCTGGAGAGAGAGGAGATAGAGGGAATATGAAGAACCACTGCAGCTGATGCTGCGAGACACCACATCCTGCTATCCAGATTCCTCACCCTCGACTTCAAATCCTAAAGTCATTAAAGACTTCTAAGAAGAGCACAAAGCTACTCAGCAGATTTTCAGCTAATGAATCAACACAAGCTGTCCAGGAAACCAGAAATCCAGCCCACTGGAATGCTGTAACCCCAGGGAGGGGGGAACAGGCAGTACGCTAGGAAGGAAATGAAACAGCGAAGCAGTAGGAAAGGAACATTTCAGCACTGATCCCTCTTACAACGATTACTCTGCTGCATTACACATTTTAGGGAAAAAGCGATTTCAATTCATTCTGCCCACTGAAGGGTTCATGTTTTTCAAGCCCAAGTTCTGTTCTGTAGTGCTGACATATGTGCATTTTGAAAACAACTCGGCTTTTGCAAAAACAGTTAGAAAAAAATTGAGATTTAAACGTGAATCAACATTGCCACCTAGTGCCTAGCAAACCTCCTTGCTCCAACCCTGGGACAATCCATCAGCACTACATTCCCTACCCAGCTGAGAAGGGTAGATATAAACAAAACCTATCTGGAGGATCAGGATCTAAAATGGAATTGTGCATCTTTCATAAGCAGCTTTCTCCACCCAGTTAAGTTCAATTTTCACACCAGACTGCAGAGTTCAGCGCTGGCAACTTCAACTTCTCCAGACAACAGATTTTAACCTTCTATTAACTTCTCAATACAGGCAAAAGGTGATACCACATCAGTGAGAGAACCCAAAGTTCTGGCAGCTACAAGTGTAAGGTTAATGCCCTCAGGAGGAATTTCAGTGTTTAGCAGGAATCTTAGATCTCATGAGAATTCACTGTTGTGGCTACAGTGATGCAAGAGGCCTTGTAGCTTTGTGCCAAGCACTGATCCTGCCCTGCCTCGCTGGCACCAGACATAAGCAAGATCCTACATCTGTTCATGAGACTGGGAAGCATTTCTGTGCTTCTGTTTTTCCCCCAGAACTGATGGTGCAGAAGCAGCAAGTTTTCCCCATTCCATCCCCCCACCTGGCCTGATGATTCTCCTGTTATGGCCATTAGCAACTGGGGAGAGCACAAAGATCTGCCCTTTGAATGGCTGACATTTCAGCCAGCTCTTCCAACAAGTTTTTTTGTCACTTCCAACTGAATCTGTATTCAAGCTATCCCATAAAAGGAAAATGCAGATACCAGTTCCCTCAAACATAGCATGTAAGGTTGTTCCAGCTCATTCTCCAGAAGTTTTATTAGATACAAGATTAGAATTTGGTTTTGACTTACAAACACCCAGTTCCATGTTCAACCAGAACATTTCTGTATATGCAAACACCAACCTCTGGCACCCTCAGGCTTTTTTAGCCAACATCTTCTAAGAAAAGACAGGACTCCTGCTTCTCTTTTATCAACAGTGCCCTGAAATTCACCTGTCTAGGAACCCAATTTTACAGAAGATCAGTAGATCCAGCAAACACTTTGACTGCTGCCCTATGCAGTCACATGAGATACTGCTGCTAGGAAGGATGAGTTGTCCTCCCAGCTCTCCTGCCCAACACTCCAGAAGAGACCAAATGTGAAGCACCCCCCAATTACCTTTCTGCAGCGGGGATTGGGGCAGCTGAACCGCTTCACATCGCTGTCCAGGAGAGCTGGGAAGTTACAGAAGGGACACCTGTAGCCCAAAACAAGATGCCATTAATGCAGAGTGCCAAACACAGCTTTGCTGAAAGCTGATTTAGTCAAATAGCTGTGTGGAAGTTGCTAAGGCTGCCAACCCAATGCCTGTTGCCAGGATGTGCTGACTATTGCCTTTTTGCTCATATTTCTTCGATCACTTCCCTGTTTGCAATCAAAATATTATATGCTCAGCACTGCTTTTGACCATGTAATTTAGAGGATCAGCACAGAGCTGGCAAGCAAGTCTTGGGGGAGACAAGTCTATTGAATTTTAATCTGCTCTTAGTCAAAGGCAGAATAAAAACAGACCTGGGAAGGCAGAAGTCTGAATTTATAATCCAGCTCTTTAAAAGCTACCTATCTCAGAGTCAGCACAAACACAGGGTTTCAGGGAACAGTTTTCTCCAGCAGTAAATGCAGCATTCTCTGTGGGACACTCACCTGACGAGCTCATCTGCACAGGCAGCAGCCACCTCCTCCTCAGCTTTCCGCTCGTAGTATTTACAGAGGATGTTCTCTGGAAGCACTTTCTCCAGCTCACTGGTGGGGAAGGAACACGTGCAACTGCCTTCCATGCAGCTGAGCTCTGACTGGGGTTGGAAAGAGAGCTCAGGTTCAGTATGACATTAGCAAAAAGCAGCTCAGCATCCAGAACATTTCCAAGCAAATCAGTGCAGAGCCTTGCTCAGAGAAAGTAAGAGCTCAAGTCAGCAGATCTCAATGATTTAAGTTTGGGACTTTAAAAATCATGTAGTTCTAAACCCCGGCCATGGGCAGGGACACCTTCCACTAGACCAGGTTGCTCCAGGCCCTGTCCAACTTGGCCTTGAACACTTCCAGGGATGAGGCATCCACAACTTCTCTGTGTAACCTGTGCCAGTGCCTCATAACAAAAATGTTTTTCCCAATATCTCATCTAAATCTGCCTAAGATGACTGCCAGAGAATGGGTTTGCCATGGAAAGAACACGCCTAATTAAAGAAATCAGGCCTCAAACAAACACTGGACAGGAAGATGCTGTTGCCAGCTGGGATCACAATTCACTCCAAGTCCACTGTGACCACGCATCAGCCCTTTATTATTGTACAGTCTCTGCTGAGAACCAGCACTCACACAGTGCATTCTTTTCAATAAAGTCATATAAAATACAGCTGCCAGTTTATACATTCACATGAAATGGATCTCTGAGCACAACAGCATCCCACAGTTTGAGCATCATATCCTGAGGCAAAGGAGCACACACACTTCAGAGCAGGTTAATGACTTGTTTATAGCTCAGCTAAGTACCAGGATAATTGCTAGCTAAATCAGAGACTGAGCAGATTAGTAGTGCCATAGAGGAACCAACCCCCAAATTAAGTTGGGACCACAGTGATATTATGAAGGACAAACACTCTTAGGTAGAAGGAGACTGGCCAAGTCAAAGATAGGTGTTCTCTGCACAAATACCACTGGTTTATTTAGTGGAAAATAAAAGCAAGCAAGTTATTATGTTACTATGAACGTTGTAGAAAGTTTTCCTAATAATCAAACTGCCAAGCACAGAGCAAAAAAAAAAAAAAAGAGGTTAGTAACCCTGAAATCCTGTGCAAAGATCACATTGTAAAGTTGTTGGCTTCACTTAACGGTGAGACTGACTTGGATTTCAGGACACCATTCCATTCAAATATTTCCTGGGAAGTGCAGTTACATCTGTTTTAAGCAACAACCCTACACAAACAGCAATGTCATCTCCCAACAGCAATTATCTATTTCCCCCTTGGCCAGTTGTGAAATCCTTACCTTCCCAGAGCCAAAAACTGCCTCCTGAGCATATTTAATTAGGCACTCCTTGCAGAACAAGTGACCATCTGCACACTGAGTCAACTCTTCGAAGGCAAACTCCCCGTAGCAGCAGCGGCACTCGATCATCTGCCCATCCTGCAGCCACCAGAGGAATCAGCATCAAAACATCAATAGCTATAGCAACACACACACACAACTGCAAGCCAGAAAAAATTGCCAGCATTAATCCTAAAACCAGCTACAGATATACACCATTCCATTAGATATCCTGTTTGGTGGTCCAAATTTCCTAAGTGCAACCAGAAACTCAGTTTTAAGTCACTTCACATCTACACGTCCTGCTTGACAGGTTCCAAAAAGCTACAGAACATGCAGTGATTAATAATTCTTAGCTCACAGGCAGAGCAGCATCTTGGGTTTGGGAAGCTGCAGTCACAGGGAAGCAGCTTGAGTGTACACACCACTCTCATGGGGAAAACCAAGATTCAGATCTGTTACCCTCTAAAGGAACATTTACCATCTGTCTGGGCAGACCCTGTCTTGGCCTCTTCACTGTGGAGGTGGAGAAGTTTGCCACTGCTAAAAAGTAAGTATAGCCCACTTTTCCAAAGTTTGAAGAGGAAATGAGCATTGAGACCAAAATGTAATGCACAGCTGCTGAACCGTTCTCTACATTTTCTCTTAAGTGAAAGCTGATTTTCAGGTTTTTAAAGAATTCTTTCTGCACACAAGGAAGGCCTTCCCACTGGCCAAGCTCCAACACCAATGGATCTGTTTTAAACAGCCATAATGGCAGGAGCAAGAGCAAACCTGATGCTATTCTATTGCAATGTTTGTTCTGAGCAGTGAAGATACAAGCTGAATTACTAGAGATCATTACATGCATCAATACTGTCTTGCTGGCTTCAGCTCCTGTCTACCTTTCCTAAAAGCCAGCCAACACACATTACACAGCTTTTGCCAGCTCAGCAAAAGCAGCACAGTGAAATGCAGCTTCAGAAAAGCTCTGTTCCAGAGCTAAAAGAATCGGTGAAGTAGGAAGTGCAAAAACAAGTGTCTGTGCATAAGCTGAACTCAACTTATAACATTACAGATACTGACCTTCTGATACTGCTCCTCATTCATCTGCAGAGCCAGGAGGAAGTCTGCATGCTGCAAGAGAGACGTGCATCTGTATTTACAGAACAGATAAAGCAATTTTCCAAACTCTCCACTCATTTACATTATCTCAGGACTCACAAACCACCATAAAAGGCTTGCTGTCTGCTTGTAACATCACTCAGCCCATCCCTCCAATCCATTAAGCTATTTATGATTCAGCTAAAACAGATGGGAGAAGCAAAGGCAGCAAGAACAAAGAACCAAATTCTATATTGTGGAGGGCTGCTGGTTCAGGTTTCCATGGGCAGAGATGATCTCACCCAGTGGGCCCCTCCAGAGAACACGAGCTTTGTGTTTCAAAGGAGACCTTATCCATCTGCCTAAGAGACACAGATCTTCAAGGAGCTACTTTAGAAAGGACTGTGGGTGCAGAGCTGTGAATTCAGTCTTTCCTCAGCCTAGGAGGGGAAGACAACACAGCAGTGGGTGTTGCAGGTTCTGCTTCAAAACACACAGTTCTCAGCACAGGACAAACCATTCTGGAGCCACAGGACTGCCAGCCTGGGCACAGCAGAGTGAGTGGACACACTGCCTTGGGCCTGGCCATTACTCACCACCAATACTGAGCTGCAATTACAAGCCCTAAAGCAGCAGAGAAGCCTGCTAACAATTAGAGGAGTTAATTAGTGGAGTTTTCACCCCGTCACAGCAAAACACCCTGTCCAGAATGGTGTTTGCACAAGCAGCAGATGCATATTTAAGTAAATATGAAATTCTGTGCTTGGCTTCTTTCCTTTAAAATTTAGTTACTTGGGAAGAGACATATGTGTTAACAGGTAGGGAAGGGGAAAACATAGTCATTCAATATTTGGTTCAGCATTTGAATTTCTGCAAGAGACAGATTTTTCATGTTTAGGGGCAAAGCCTCAACAGTTGTTGAAGATTTGCACATGATCAAAACAGCTCCTGTCACTCACCTCTGCCATCTCTTTCACTTTCTGTTCATAGAATTCCTGCTCCAGTAGCACCGGTGGGAGAAGGGAGAGCTTGTCATAGGACCTCCAGTGCCGTCTCTTGTTCTCCAGGAAGAACATGCGCTTCTCAATTTTCACATCCCCTGAAGCAGAGAAAAAGGCTCAATAAAAAGGGATGGAGCAGCCAGAACAAAGCTTAAATCCTTCTTCCTCCACACACACCACCAGGTGCAGACTTTCAGCAGCTCACACTTTACCAAGCAGAGGCACTAATGAAGAGCATCTCCAAAACAGATACCAGTGACAGAAACTCAGCTCTTTTGGGACCACATCCCTTTTAAGAGGAGTTGCAAGCCAGCTCTGCTTACAGTAACGATGCAGAGAGCACAATACACACAGCTTGGCATTTACCTTGCTCAAATTTGAAGTCTATATATGAATATTGATTCATTTCTTTCCTCCTTTTTCGTTTCCCGCTGGTTTCAGGAGACAGCTCCTGCCACTTTTTGATAGCATCTGAAAAGGCCTAGAAAACAACATACAGGCTCAAATCCTGTGCCTGGAAGAAAGCAGGAGCACTTAATTCAAGCTGAAGCACAGAACAAACATGGGCATAGGACTGATCCAAAACTGGAAAGCCAAACACTCCAAATAAAAGCAAATATGCATCTTTCCTTTGCTCACCTTGTTGCTTTATGTACTCAAAGTAATTATTCCATAAAAATGAAGTAGGTGAACGATACTTCATAACAGCTCAGCTGTTAGTATCAGAGTGGGCACCAGTTGTATTAAACAGAGCTGGTTTGGCTTCTTTTTTTGTTGCTGGGTTTGGCTTTTTGTTTAAAAAGGTGAGGTTCAAATACTCAGTGCTCAATCAAGCAAGTGAAGAGACAAGAAGTTTTGTTTTAGTTAAGTCCTGGATTAATAGAGAATGAAGCTCAAGCAAGGGCATATCAGAGGAGTAGATCTAAGTCAAAAACTTGAAGCCGCACTAACATTCAGTTTGCTGATACTTACAACAAGCATCTTTGCATCTCCATGGCAATGAAACTCTTTTATAAGGAATACAGGACTCGTGCCACAAGTCACAATAAGAAGAAACAGGACACTGATACTCAGGCTGCTTTTTAATTCCATGCACTCAGTTAACCAGCAGCAGCAGTTAACTGTTTTAAGATTTAGCTAAATGTCTAGGTTTTATTGGCAATTATACTGCACTTCAGTGGCGACGTACAGGAACACTTCCCAGTTTAATGCATCGCCCACCATCAGCCAGCTCATGTTTCCCCAGCTCTCCTATTAGGGAAAGTAAAAACTTCCTGCAGCATTCTGTCTGGCCAATAAATTTTGAAAATCTCTACTAAATGGATTAAAACTTCTTGAAAGGAAAGGAAGACTATTATAAAACCCATAACCATGCAGCAGCAGATGGTACAGTAAGGCCAAAGCCATCACAGTGGTCTCTGCAGACATGGGAGATAAGCCCAGGAAAGAAAACAGACTTGAACTGGAGGATTTTTCGTGTGATTGCATAGTGTCCCTTGAGCTCGTGCAGTGCCCACTTGATGTCCTGGCTGCTCAGCATTTTGAAGTCTGCCATGAGGAGATCAGCTGCCTGAATAAAGCACCGCTGGTCAAGGGGGGCAAGTTTGGAAAAGTCAAAGTAGTCCACTTTAGGCACCTAAAGAGAAAGTGAAAAAGATTAAAAGGCTGCTATAAATACACACAGGAACACCACAAATGGCTCTCTCAGTGATCAGGACATTCTGCAAGACCACCCAAAATTCAGGTTATGTGGCACCCAGCTCTGAGCACCTTAGTACAGTGAGGCTGCAAAGCCTCCTGGCCCAGGCACCTCTGCAGGTGACCTGCACAAGGTAAAATGTTTAAAACCATTGTGTGCGGCTGCCTGAGACAGCGAGGAAATATTTAGGTTACTATGAAGAATGAACAACTTTATTAGCTTGAGGTAGAGAGATGCTTCCAAGAGTAGAAAGAGGTATTCGATATCTCTCTCAGGCCACAAAGAGCTATTTCAACATCCTCAAAGCAGCTCAGAGAGAATTTTTTGTTAAATGGACGTTTTAAAACACAAATAAAATCAAGCAGCTATAGGGAGATTTGCAGTTAGGAGGCTGCAAGGCAATGCCTAAAGGCCTCACAAGAGAGACCCGAGGGCCAAGGCTACTTCATGTGACAGAATGATTGTGGAATTCTCATCTCAGTTATCAAAATGAACACTTGAGATGGGGCAGTGACAGGCAGGCAGGGCAGAGGGGCTCGCTGGAGGCAAAGGAGCAGACACTGTGCAGTTCTGGCACAGCCAAACAGGAAAGGCTTGGAAGTCATCTTGCAAGCAACTAATTATTGCTATTTAACGCTGCCTTACACACATACCCAGAGGCCTCCTGTGAAAGCAAGGCTCAGTCAAGCACTCTGCAAACACACACTAATCAAAGCAGACATCCCAAGGTCCACTCAGGCTGAACAGACTGCCCAGAGGCAGCAGGAGATGAGGACACTCTCACTTGCCTTTGTCTCATCTTGGCTGGCAAGCAGGCTGCTGCTGGGGTTTAAAACCACTCTGCCTTCCTTCTTTGGGTAATCTGGATTTTCCAGAAGAAAGTTACAAAGTCTGAAAAGATAAATATAGTTACTTCAGGGTTGGGGAGCTCAGGTTCCTTTCTCATTTGTCCAGTTTTTAGTATCCTGTAATTAGGAGGTCATAGTCAAAGCCTGCCCTGTAAGGACCAAAGGGGGTCTTAGGCTAGAGCAAGTAAATGACTGAGAATTAAGTAAAAAATTATCAGCTGCGTGGCTGCAGAAGGAAAAGCAAATAGGTTTGTCCTTCAACAAAAAAATTTACATACATGGAGCTTGTATGGATGAGCTACTAATCATCTACGGAAAAAGCAGTGTAAAAATCCCTACAAAACCCATAGAAGAGTGATGTTTTCCTCAACAAACTATTACTACAGATTCAGACTTGAATCAAAGCCTCCATTCTCAGTCTACCGTCACATGAAAGCAGCCAGAGCAACCTGGTTTAGTGGAAGGTGTCCCTGACCATGGCAGAGGGGCTGGAACTAGGTGACCTTTAATGGCCTTTCCAAACCAAACTATTCTGTGATTCCACGATTAAAGCAGAGACAAAAGCACATTTAAGCTGTGTGCACATGGAATACAAACTCTGAATACAGGTTTCGTTGCAACAAAGCTTGCAATAAACCCAGCATTACCCAAACTCCACTAGAAACTGGTCTGGTGAGAACAGCACTTAGAAAATAATCACTAAAATTGCGGGAAAATTGCCTAATAGCCTGTCAGTGCAGCATACCTGAGGTCCTACCACAAGCAGTCGTAACTGTCAGGTAAATGTAGTTTAACTGAGTATTTTAGCTTAGAAAAGAGTCAGCAAGGAGCTTCCAAATGCCCCATTGCCGGAGAGCCACAAACACTCCAGAAACCCTTCTGAAAGGGCAGCCTGAATCAGGCTCCCACAGCTTTTTCTCAGCCCTCACCAAGCAGCTGTGCTGGCTGGGGCAAGTAACACAAGCTGTTCCTCAGTTTCCCCCGATGCAGAATAAGATCCGTCTGAAAGGAGCCAGGACAAGCAATTAACATTTGTAAAACTATTGGAATGAGAAGGTGCTAGGCTGCAGCAAAGACATAATTGCAGCTAATTTACATTCCTGATGTCAGAAATCAGTCCCTAATTAAGAAATCTGAACTGGCTTGAAGCATTAACCCACTATCAAGGCACGATTACTTTAGCCCTGCTTTCACATTCAAAGCAGGGGCATTTCTTTTTGTTTAATCAGGTATTGACATATTGAGCCAGAAGCTTTTGACGGAGTGTGAATGCTCCTGCACACAAAAGCTGAATAGATGATACCCTGCTAAGAGGGGCTCCCACATCTCATCTTTCACATCAGTTGAAAGTTTTAAGAAGATCATTTCGGGGGAAAACAACAAAATATCTTGGCACTGGGTATTTAATAGCTTCCAGCTCCCACCTCCTGCCATCCCTTTGGTAAAAGATAACAGTTTTAATCCAACAAAACAGAAACTTCAAGGAGCTCCGACCGCGGCTCTAACGAAAGGGTTTCAAGCTGGGGCACGGCCAGGGTATATTTGAACTATCCTGCGTGTTGCCATTTCAGCGCTGAGGATTTTGGGGGATGTTGACCTTCAGTGTGTGACAATTAGTTAAGTGGGTCCCGGCGCACAGCACACCCACACTCACGGCACTGTTCATTAATATCTGCACCACAGGACACAGAGCTGGTTAAAAGCCTCATCCCTGCCCAAAAACCAGCCACCTTTATTTATTATATTTCAAGCCTGATTCAGCTTGACACACCATAGAGATCAAAGAGACCCTGCCAGCGAGGCTGACCAGTGCTTTGACCCATTTGTCCTCACACAAAAGCTGCAGTGACAACTCAAAAGATAGTTTGGTTAAAGGAATAAAAATATGGAGAAGAAATCTTTATCATCCCGTAAGTGGGTAACGCACCGCTGAGCAGACACTGTAGCTGGCCTACAGGGAAGCCTGGAAGCACCTTTTCATCTCACTGGGTCTGTGGCACACAATGGGACAGAAGAGATTTCGGGAGCAAAAAGGGAAGGAACACATTAAGACCGACAGAAGCCAATAGTGGGATTTAATTCCATCAGGCTTCGCTAAATCCCCGCAGGACACAAACCCGAGTTTTTTCACACAATCTGGGAGGGTCCCGCAGCCAGATGCACAACTCCAACAGCCCAACTGCTCCCAGGAATGGCTCTGCTTGTCTTCTACATCCTCACCACAACCATCCACCCTGAGGTGCACCCAGTCCATGGTGTGGGCACCCCAAAGCTGCTCCACCACTGCAGGGAAAGCACTTTTGAAAGACCAGAAAGAAGTTCTAGTCTGTCGACTTTCTAACCAAGAAGCCCTACTTTGGAGACACAACCTCACAGCACAGGCAATGTAGCAGAATAGGAAATCTATGCCCAATGGATGGGATCATCCTTAGTTCCTCATCAGTTAACTTATGGCCCAATGACTAATTCTAAACCTCACACACTTAAATGCTGCTTAATTAGTGCCCTAGTTAGCTGGAAAGGGCATTGGATTTAGACAAGTGAATACTCTGGCAACCAACACCTATTCCTCATTCTGTATCATGCAGTAACCAGATTGGACATGCTGGAGATAACAGAGACAGTTGCAGAGAGAGAAAGAGAGGCCACCAAGCATCAGACACCAGTCACAAGTAATTTACTTCAAACTATCTCCCCTCGGTGCTGCTGGTGCCAGCACACGCAATCCTTCGCTCCCCAGCTCTACCCAGAAGGGCAGGGAGATGATGCAACTCAGCAATAAGGTTAATCACTTTTTTTTTTAAACTTTTGACTATAACATGACTCCTAGAAATCTCCAGCATGATGAACATTAAGGTATTCCTGAGCTGTTAATGCAGTTTGTAAAGCAAGTCCTCACACTGATTTTCCACTCCTTTTATTTCATTTTCTTGCTCATGTTTCTGCTCAGTTTGACCAAAACCAGTCCCTCAACACACCTCTAGAATCAATCCTACCAGCCCTTAAATGTGTTTGCTCTATTCTATCCCCAAAAAGTGATGTGAGAGAATTCAAACAGCACCACTGCTACTTGAGCAAGTAAAGGCGATAAAAGCCAACATCGTAACACTAAATAATGGACTCCAAGGCAGTGCCAGCTTTACCTGGGAAAATCCAAAACCCAGTGAAATGAAGGAGGGAACAATTTCCTCCAACTCAAAACTCACCAGCTCACCTCCATACTATGTTTTATAGCAGTCATGTTAACACCTTAATCCTGACACTTACTCTTTTTAAGAGCCCTAGTAATAGGTAAGAGAAAATTATATGTAATATCTTTAAATAAGCAAATCATCTTAAAAGCAGAGAAGCTACAGCACAACAGAATTAGAAAGGACTTAAGAAGAGCTCTATCAGAAGTACCAAAAAAAGGAATTTGTGCTCTTTGGCACTATCAAGGCAGTGCTGAGCCCCAGCCTGGATGTGCTCTAGAACAGCATCCCTGGCAGGTGGGGACATGGGCAAGTGCTGCAGTTGTATGACACACTGTAGTTCTTGGCTTTATACTTACACATTTAAGTCATAGCAGTTCTTGATGATGATTAATTCTTCAATATATTCCTTCTTCACATCTGGGAACCTTGCTTCCTACAGGAGGAAAAGCTAAAGGTTATGTAGGTATTGGAGGAGCAGTGTAACATACATAGCACACAGGACAGGGATTTACAGGTAATTAACCAGCACAATCCTGAGACTTGGGGAAAAACGGTCAAGAGATCATTTACAGCCATCCAGCCTTGCTCCACAGGATGACTGCTAACAGCTCTTTCTCAAAGGAACAGTGAGGGTCGTGATGTGAAAAGCCAAGAGCAAGTGGCCTAATGAGAGATTCAGGCTCCGTAGGAATGATCTACAACACAAGGAAAGTGAATATTTACCTTCAGCATGACCATCAAGGAGTTCCAGGTATGTGCTGAAATACAATTCCAAAGCAAAAGGAAAAAAACCAACAACAAATACACCCAGCCAGTGAACCCAGACACACCAGCAATGAGACCAGAACAGACAACAAACCTTTACTGGCATTTCTGTGAAGGCTCTCCCAGTGTTTGCTGCTCTGTGTGGGGTTTCTGTACAGGCATTGCAACCATGTGGTATTTTGCTTTGCAAGACTGGACTGGTCAGGGTTGTCAAGCAACCCTGACAATGCAAGAATAGCCTTTTACCCACCTCAAAGGCACTGATCAACAAGGTCTTTCTTGGAAAGAACTGAATTTTGTTGGACTGCTATTTAAAAAAATATTTTCCTCAACTCCAGTTTTCCCAAGCAGAATTAGATATGGGATGTGGAAGGAAGATTTGGAGGGGATGGGGTGGTGGTGGAAGATACAGATGCATAAGAATATGCTTGTTTGCAAGAAAAAATGTTCAATAAGACATCAAGAAAACCTTCCTCCCTAGCAATCAAGGGGAGGGGTGTGCAAACATTAGACACATGAATCATCACATTTTTATTTAGCTTTGTTTATCATATATACACCATGCTTCCCAAGCTGCTGAATACACCAAAGGATAAGGAGCGTCCTTCTTGGTGGCTGTTGTCATAGCCAATGTCCCTCATGTTTAGCTTCACACATGGAGCATGTGGAGTTAACATACACAAGTCTTCATGCTGCTTATCCAGTTATTCCTTGGTGCTGCTGCTTGGAGATCCACACCGCAAGGGCAACCATTATCCCTGGCCACTGTGGTGGCCTTAACACGGGCATGGACCAAACTCCTTTAGGAGCTGAAAAGCAGCCCTGGCTCTCAGCCATGTGTCTCTAAAACTTCCCTATTCCACCCTGTATCCTTCTGCCACTATTTGGTGTCTCAGCTTTGCTCATTTAGCTTTATATCCAATCCTAAACCAGCTCTACAGTGTTGGGTTAGGAATCAACCAGACAAAACCAGACCAGCAGATCCAAGAGGGCCTTTCAGGGAACAGACTCAGATTATCTCACCTCAAACCAAAGTTTTCCAAGACAGTTCATCACATGCTCCTCACCTGGTGCACGGCTGAGTCTCAGCCAAAGCAAAGAGGATTTGCAGCTGTGCGTTCCGAGCATGTGAGACTCTACACACCTTGAAAAACCCGTCTGAAAACATCCCGTGCACAGGAGGCAGAGGAGCCCTGGGAATACTTACTGTCTCTCTGATGAGCAGCGCAGTGAGGTCCTGCTCCTGCCCAGCAGCTCCCTGCTCTGGCACATCCCCCGAGCCAAGTTCGTGCGAGCCCTGTGCGGGGAAGGCGGGCCCCGGCTGCTCGTTGTCTCTCCCTGCCTGCTGACCCGGATCCTCGGGGGGATGCGCCGGCTGCGGGGAGGCAGGGCCTGGAATCCCGTCCTGCTGCGGCTCGGGCCGGGGGAAGGCTGGCCCAGGAGCCTTCCCTCCATATGCCCTCAAAGATCCTGGGTCTGCCTCCGGCTGCCCTTGCTGGGGAGCACAACCATTTGCTACAGCCCGTGGCTCATCTTCCAGCGGTGGGAAGTGCCGGGGTTCCAGCTGGCTGTTCTCCTGGATCTCCTCCTGCTCCACGGCAGTTTTAGCAGCTTCAAGTTTCTGCTCTGGCTCCAAGTTCTCTCCTTGCCATTCCTGAGCTTCCATCTTTTCTTCCTGTTGGGGTGGAAGGTCTGCATGCTCCAGACTAATGGTTTCTGTGTTATTAGCAGGCTGTGGACTCATCTTGATCAGTGGCAGCAAACTTGGGCCAGGCTCCTGGTTACTTGTAAGTTCAGAGTGGGGGCCATTCAGCTCAGATGGTCCAGGCTGCTGCAGGGCAACATCCACACTCCCATCCCTGCTTGGTCCAGCATTGCTCTCTACCATGAGGTTATTCCCATCTCCCTCACAGGGCAGAGCTGCATCCTGCTCATTCTGCAGGTCTGGGCTCATCAAAGACTCCACAGCACTTTTAGATCCTCCTTCTCCCACAGTGTTTGCACCCTGCCATGGAGCAGCAGGTCTGATGACATTGGGACGCAGAGGCTGCTGCTGCTTTGGGGTCTGAAAAGGACACAGACAAGAGAAAGTAGGAATTCTTGTCTGCAAGTCACAATCCTTGCTCCAGATACTTCTGCATCTAAGAAAACTTCTGATGGGAAACTGATAAACAGTCTGTTCAGCAAGATGCTTAATAAAGCACAGAACTGCAACCCACATATCTGTGTCATCAGCCTGTCCCCAGGTGCTATGAGAACCTTCGGCAGAACTGGGGATGCACAGGACTTTCAAAATGGAATAATTTCCTAAGCTCACCTCAGTACCCACTTCCCTTCCAGTAAAATAGTCTGGGAAGGAAGAACTCACTGATGACATACTTGTGTTCTCACCAATTTATTTAAACAGGCAGGAACCAAAGCTCAAAATATTAATCTCTGGCCTTGTTCTTGCCTCTGGCAGACAGACTGCTGTATGCCAACAGAGCCTGAGTGTTCTCTGCTGCTGTTTTCAACTAAGAAGCAGAAAGGTCAGCTTTGCAACCCATTTTCTCAGTGCTTCTGGTTAATTTAACAGAAAAGTGGAATATATTCTTAATATAAGACAGATACGAAATGCTGCGAAAACGTAAGTGCCTGCAACAGCCCAACACGAATACAAATAACACAGAGGAATATAAAGCATCCAAAGTATGTATATAAATCAAACACGGCATGGTTTGAAAACACCTTCAGTGGAAGATCATGTGCTCTTACAAAGCACTCCCCCTTGCTGGATTCAGACAGACAACTTTATGGGAGCTACAACCTTTGTCAAGTAGAACTTAAACTACACAACGTAGTTTAACAGCCTAGTTCTCCCCTCCTGTGCCCAATATCAAGCCAGCAAAATGCCATCATTCCACCATTATTCCAGACATCCTAAGTACATTGCTGTAACCAGGCAGGACTCAGAGGAATGCATCAGGTATTTGCAGAAGACTTGGCTATACAGGCCATGAATAAAGCACAGCAGCTACAAGAAGGAAAAATTACCTCTGCTAAGATGACTACATCATCATCATCATCATCTTCCTCAGTCTGCTGCTTTTCTGGCATTTCCAGCAACAAAGGCGAGTCTTCATCCGAGGAATCCGAAATAGTGATAAGACTTTCATCCCTGTGGTTTATCCAGTCTGCAGAACAGTAAGGGAAGTTGAACTTCGCTGTTGGCTCAAGGTAAATAACTGGAATTACAGGGCACATGTAGCACTGAAACATCTGAGAAAGCAATTTTCCCATCTGCATTGCAGGAAGAAGCATTCAGAGGTCACCAATTCCTCTGCAAGGCATTGTTGCAGCCACTCCTGCGTACCTCAGCCTCCAGCAAAACACCTGCACAGCTTCAGCTCATCACAACAGCACTGCAGGGACAGCCACTGACACTCACAAAGAATCTTCTACCACAAACTTCAGCACAGTCAAGCTGCTGCAAAAGTTATTACAAACAAGGCATGTAGGGAATACTTTTTCAGAGAAATCTGGAACTTTCAGTATCTCAGGGACATTACATTTTCTTTGTTAACGTGCAGGGCATTCTAGCAGAGAGATAAGGGTCTCTGTGCAATTCAGCCTCTCATGAAAGAGTGGGACTTTGCAGGAGTACCTTATGCAGGGCTGAGATAAGGCCTGTGGTTGGGGGAGCAGAAAATATCCTGCTATTAGATGACAACCCTGTGCCTCAAGGTTTGTCAAGAATGGAATATAGATGCTACTCAACACAGCTGCTGGAACACAGGAGAGATATGCAAGGCAGAAACAGGATTTCTGTACTGCACAGAGAACATACAACTATGCTTTCCCTAAAATTCGACATGTTTTGGCTTATTTTTTACCAAGAGTGTTTTATCACCTTTCAGGCATACAGAGAAAGCATCACTTTGAATTCCACTCTTGGGGGAATGGGTGCCAATGCACACAGCCCTATGAGGACACGAATTTAGGGTCAGCCTCTCTCCTATGGGGTCCTTGGAAGGATGGATCTTCCTTGGATCTGCCAAAACACCTCTACACAGTGTTCCCAAGAAGTCAGCAATCTCCCTTGAGGCAGTACAACATGAGAAAGACAAGAGCCAAATATTTTGCATGCCTGCATAACATGAAAGAGTTTCTGTAGGTGGCTAAGTCAGTGTAACAGAGCAGTGTGTGACATGACAGAACAGACCTCCAGCAGTTCCCTGGAAGTTCAGTGTCTGTGAATCCTGCTGCTCAGGAGGAGTTTCACAAGAGTGTTTTGGAAACAGGCACAAATCAGTACTCACCCTTCCCTCTGTGATTGCTGAAGCTGTTCAAGTTAATCACTTCTTCATTCCCACCTCTCTCTGCCATTTTAAACAGCTGCACCCCAGAGCGTCAATGCCTCAGCATGGCAGTCAGGCTCACATGAGGAACTGGAAGATAAAATAAAACCACGAGGGAGTCAGGCAAACTCAGATTCACCCCAAGGGGGTTTTTCCAAGACTTAGCTGCTAGGGTTTCTCCTGGCTCTCCCAGCAGTCTCTCCACAGGAGTATCTTTCTGTACCCCCCTCTCCATACCTGCAAGGAGATATGTTTGTTAGCTTGTGTTCCAACAGTTAAGACAGTCGACTGAAGAGTGCAATCAGGCCGGAGATGTCTTTCTGGAGGACATGAGGATTCTAACAGCTATGCAATCACAGAAAAGGAGGAGAGATGCAATTCTATCCAAGCAGGACTCAAACCCTCCCAGTATGTGGATCTTCTCTTGTTTCCAACCAAAATCCAATGCACCAACCCACCCAGTGGTGTTTCTGCCACCATCAGGTGGTGAGAAGGGCAAAATCCCCTTGCCTGAGCTGACCCAGGGCATCCCCACACCAACCTGCATCTCACACACCCCAGATGATGTCACTACAACCACCCCTGTCACACTTAATGCCAGGGAAGTCACGCACAGCCCTGAGGGGAGCAGCCAACATGAATATCACCATCCCAGCCTGAATTCCCCGAGTGCTGCCAAGCTGAGGCACAACTTCAGAGCCACCAGAGATGCTCCAAGCTCACTGGCACAACCCCCATGTTATTGGCGTGTCAGAAGGAAGCTGCACCCCGGGCAGGGCAGTGTCAGTGTGTGCTTTGTGCCTGCACTGTGAACCAGCACAGGAGCGAGCCACATTCCAGAGAACACTTTCTTACCACCATCTGTTATTTTAAAGAAGAGATTTCCTTGATTTACAGCGAGGGTTTGGTACAAATTCCAGGAAACACCATCTGCTCTCACAGCAAAAGGAGAGCATGACAGCAATCAGGTTCCTTCACAAGACTGAGCTTTTTGGAACTAAACTTTGCTACCCCCACCTGTTCTCAGAGAGGCACAATTAATTGGCCAGAGGCTCCCAAACAGGATTAGGGGGCCAGAGGAATCACTGCAAACTAAACAGGAGGTTTCCATTTTATGCTCTGTCAGCTTACAGCTCTCAATTCCCACTATCACAGAGAGGCTGAACACATAATAGGAACTCCCATCAGAATTTGATCACTGGAAGGAGAAAGGAGGTTTTTTTATTGGGAAGTATTCATCTCCTTATTGCAGCACGGAGGAACCTGTACTATTAAATATTTACTGATACATTAGTTGGAAGAAAATGGTGGGTCTGCTATAAAATCCTGTTTGCTAGTACACAAGAGCAGTATAAATTCCCCCTCAGTAATTCTACTTAAGTTCCTCTGCAGGGAACAGGATTTGCAGCTAGGATAGTAAAATGAAGAAATCAGTTCAGATGCACAAGATACAACAGTAAAATTTAAAATATATCATTTAGCTCTTAAAAAAGCCCAGCAGCATGGGCTCAGTGCCTGAAGGAACCTTCTACAGGGGGAACCTCCAGCATAAAGACTTCAAGGCTTGGCTACAAACAGCCACACTCACCTGGTCCCTGCACTGCTGATGGTCCAAATTTGAGAGGGAAATTGGGTGAGGGAACAACAAGAGGCCTCTTCTAACCAGCATTACCACAAATATGCAACTACACCTGTATTTGAGCCCTGATACCTCAGTAGCACATCCTATTTCCAGTGAGCAGCTCCAAGATTATCATGGGCATACTGGTGCTTTGAAAACACCTGAAAAGTAAGATTTTGGGGATGTTTCCACTAGGTTCTTCATTTTCTGCCTTATAGGGAGAAATAAATTTTTCTTTATTTGCCAGAATGGCATGAAAGTGCGGTTCCAGCATCACAGGTAGGTGCTGGAGCTGCAGCTCAGGAGCTGGGTCACTAAGTGCAAACTTGTGGTGCAAACCCTGGCCTTTCTAAAAGGTCACACCCACATTATTACAGTTGTATTTTCCCTGGTATTCATGAATAGCAATCACCTAGTCCTGCATAGCACTTTTCCATCCTTAGCTGTCTGACTCCTTTAGCAAACAAAATCAATTCCTTCTTGCCATTTAAAAGGTGGAGAAACAGAAGCAGGGATAGGCCCAGCGTGGCCATGGTCGCTGAGCAAACACGGCAAAGGATCGCTCTGAGACTGGCTGGGGAGGAACAAGGACATTTGTGAAAGCCACAAATCAGCCCCTGCAGCATCAAATGGTGCAGACAGGGGCTGGACAGGTGTCTGCTCAGATCTGCTCCAAGCAAAGCCGAGTGGTTGGATATTTCTCCTCTCCAGGGACTCGCGGTGCATTAGCAGGGCTGGCTACGTGAGGGGAGGGTGGGGTGACACTGCAAATGCTCAGCACAGCCACCAAAAAAAAAAAAAAATCTTCTAACAAATAGCTCAAATGGTGCTTTGTCCAATGCTGGTTAAATCCCAGCTGTTCACATCCAAGAATGATGGATAAGCCACAGGACTAAGGTAGTATTTCCTACAGGCCGCTCTGGTTTCTGTAGAGAGGAACTTGCACACTTTGACCTTCAGCAGCAAGAAAGAGGTACAGGGAATAATCTGAAATTAAATTTGGGGTAGAAAAACTGTCTGCACTTCCATACAAGAAAGTGTGCACACATCACCAAAAGACTCAGCGTTTTAAAAGCAGAAATATAATAAATAGTATTAACTGTAATACACAGTCAAGGCAACAACAAAAAAAGCCAAGCCTGGAAAGAACTGGCAATTCTTCCTACTTCAAAACAGACTGAATAAAACCCCAAGCAGCTTAATAAAGCCCTGCTTTGAGGGTGAAAGCCAAGCTTCCACCAAGAGCTAGCAATTCATTTTGTCAATACTCAGTACAGAGCTGAAGTTTAAACAAATATCCATAAGCACGGGCCAGTTCCATCTAGTGGCACAAATAAGAAGTTTATTCATGTTTATAGCACCAGGCCGCCAAGAATGTGAAGTAACAAGATCAAAGCCACCCTGGGGTCTTGCCCTACATAAACAACAATAAAAAAGCAAGGAAGACAGATGGAAAGAAGCTATTCCACACTACCTCAGTGATTTCAGTGTCTATTTATAGGCAAAGAATAAGGCTACCTATAAGCAAGCTCTAACATGCCCATCAGCTTTTCTGCAATACAGTCAAGGACAGGAAACTAAAGCTGTTTTAATAGCAAAACAGTCAAACACTTGGCAAGCTTTTTAGTTTTTCTTCTTTTCTTAAAAGGCTCCTACCTGCACTGCAGCACATCAAGCTGGATTTGGGACTTGAATCCCTGTAACAGTATCCAGGTGACACAAAATTCTCACCATGACTTCTAAGACACCCACTGACTGTGCAGTGAAGACCCACCATGCTATAAGATGTGGTCCCACCCAATTTCACCTCTGTATTACTCCATGTACTCATAACTCAGTCACAGAACATCCTGAGTTGGAAGGGACCCACAAAGATCAGAGTCCAGCTCCTGGCTCTGCACAGGACACCCCAACAATCCCGTGTGCCTGAGAGCATTGTCCAAACACTGCTGGAGCTCTGGCAGCCTTGGGGCTGTGACCATTCCCTGGGGAACCGGGGCAGTGCCCCAGCACCCTCTGACATTGCACACCCAAGTTGTTTCACTGTGCAGACAATACAATCCTCCCCATTATGGTTTTTCCTACAGCAAATTGAGAGGAGAAGAGCCCATTAACACAACAGCTACCAGGAAAACCAGAGCCCACCAGGGACTTGGGTTTAACAGTTCTCTGAACTGACAAGACCTCAGACTGACAGCTGAGGTCACAGGGACTTCCCGGACAAGCTCCTCAAACATGCAAAAATATCATCCACAAAACCACTGCTTCCAACCACTACTATGAGGTAAGGGATCAGCTGCTACGAGGTGAAGCAGGTCTCAGGAGCACACAGAATGCTTACACAAGGATTTCCAAAACCCATTCAAAATCCTTTCAAACATCACATGGCATATTTTTAGCCTAACCTAAAAATAGACACCATCGGTGCTGTGCATATATTTAATCTCCTGATATATGAAGGCGTTTCTGGACTGCAGTAACTGGAGCAGAACTCAAATCTGCTCCCTCCACCCCACATGTGTGCTGTGATGAGCATCTTCAGATGGTGCTGGAATTTAAACTGACAGTCAAGGGGAGACCCCCCCCCCCTTCTCAACACAGCGTAATGTAATTCCCCCCCCTTACAGCATTTGAAATCTTGAACTCCCACATACCCAAGATGGGACCAGACTCAAAGTGCTCTTGTCTGGCTCCAGCTCAAGGCAACAGGACTAGACAGAAAGCAGGGGAGTAGGAACTGAGATCCCAAACGAACAGGGGGGAGGGGAAAAAAAAAAAAAAAAAAAAAAAAACAACTTAAAAAAGATAATAAACANAAAAAAAAAAAAAAAAGAGCAACTTGAAAGAGATGTCAGCAACATCAAATCACTGTGTTTTAGCCTCTCTCCCACACAGAACACCACTGTTGCTCACCTACATTGACAGAAGAGCATCAACTCCTACTTTGTGCCTCCGGGCAGCAAACGTGTCTGCTGGTAGCCTGCGAGCAAGGTGAATTTCTGGCTCATTTCAAGCTGCTAAAACAAGCTACTTAAATAATGCAGGGCTTGTGACAACCAGCAAAATCAAAAGCTAAAAATTCAGTCTTAAAAAAAAAAAAAAAATTAAAAAAGCACAACAGAAGGGAAATAAACCAGCCTGACTTACTGTCAAGCATTTCACTGAAACGTTTCAAAGGGTTCACGATTTGCTGGGGGCTGCTCCTTGTAACAGGCACTGAGCAAAAGCAGGGAGAGTTTAACAGTGGTTTATCGTGTTAAGCAGCATCATCCCAACTGAAAATTAGAAATCCCCTGATCATAAGCCCAACAAGAACTGCTGGGCACAAACAAATCCTATTTGCTATGCACAAGGCAGCTACTGCCACTGCCTCACACCCTGCAAAGGGACAGAGCCAGAGGTCAACACGTGGGGCTGCAGCAGGGCTCCTGCCAGCAGGTTTGCTCAGTTCCAAGCCTGGGAAAAGTGGAAAAAGCATTGATTCCAGCCCAAATGCCTTACCCTGGCCTCTGAAGGCAGGAACGTGTGGGCAGTGGCTTGCAGAAAAGACCACCTGGTTTCCAGCAGCACAACCTGCTACAGGTTTGGCCAAAAGCTCCTCTCAGGAGTACAGACCAGGGGTAGACTTATGACAAGAGCATCCACGCAGCTCTGCCAGCAATTTTTGGACCTGTAGCATGTGCTGAAGAGAAACAAGAAACCAGAAGATCATTTAATAACAGAAATGGCTGATGAGTTATAAAGTATTCCCAAAGTGTTTCCCACATTAGCAGCTGGCTTGGTTTACCAAATGATTTTAAACACGTACGCTCTCCAAGAAGGGGAAGACAGGATTCCTGAGATCTGAGAAAAATCAAGGAACAGAAGCTGAAGTGAACAATAAAAAGAGCCAGGTAACATTTCTAGGGCAGAAAGCCACAGAACTGGTTTCACCACACCAAAACATAAGACAATATAATACAAGAAGTGTTTTGTGGCAAGTAAATCCCACCTGAATGTTCACCTCCCCTGAATGACAAGACACCCAACACACACAGTTCAGAAAGCATCCCACCAGAGAAGCCACTATTTCCAAAACCACACCAGCCTGCAACTGGCTCCAGCAGCTCCAGGGCAGGACATGAATGAAGATGGAAAAGAGGAATGAATCTGGCAGCAACCACAGCTTCCAGTTACCTCCCAAAAGTTCCCTGTTCCTCACCCTCTCTCACCCAAGGAGAAAAGCACTGAAGGGAGCAATGCCCTTTCCTCCCAGGCTCACCACTGGTAACTGCAGAGTCAGGAGTGTGACCAAGAGCACATGAGGAGATGCTCCAGAAAGAGAGGCTGCAGATTAACACAGGACAGGCTCCATCTTTATGTCACTGCTCCAGGCTAATGAAAATTGCTTACTCAGGAGCAATCAAGAGAGCAGATATTTAGGGATTACTTGGCTTCAAATCCCCAACTAGATTTCACCCCATTTTCTAAGTCCACTCAGGACTTTACAGGAAATGTCTTGGCTGTCTGTGCATTACAAGACTTCTCATCAACCTTATTTGCAGTTCATTCCATCAAGGTCACAGTATCATAATTATTAATCATAATTGTTTGAAGTACCCAATCACCATTTTTATCTGAAACAGAAAGTACAAGAGGAAAGAAATGTGCCCAGTTTTACCTAATTCACCTAACAGCTGCCCACATACATTGGCACCAGTCATTCCTTCCCAAACCTGCAAAATATTTGCATTTTCCTACCAAAATACCTGCTTTCTGAGCTACTCTCTAAAATGCACGACTGTTTTGGAACAGCTGCATTCATTTTCCAAAACTGGGCAACTCGAACGAAAGTTTTTCATTCCTTTGAGCTATTCCCTGGTGACTGGCATCAAGGTCAACTGCTGGACACTTCAGTGCCTTCCCACGACCCCCCTCAGTCCCTCTGCCAAACAAGAGGGCTCCATATCATCCCATCTCCCTGACCAGCACAAGACTCCTCGTTTTGATGCATGCAAAAAACCACTCTCTACACAAGAGGTGGAAAGCTTTGGATCTGTCATTCCCCGCCCTCCAACTGAGTCCTAAAAAAAGAGTTGAATCTACAAATTCTGGTTGGAAAGGAGAGTTAATGCCATTACCTTGAGCAGCTCATTTCAAGAGTGAAGTGAAAATTCAAGGTTTTGAGGGAGGAAGGGCATCCCTGGAGTTAGTTCCTGTAAAGGGCAGTACTCTGCCTGCCTCAGACTTCTGGCATGTGCAAGATCATCCAGTGTAATCCCCTAAATCCAAAACCTCCCTCCCACATCACAAACACAGGTGCCATCTTGGTATTTCATGTTGATGCAACAATTCAGACACCAGCAGCTCAGCACTTGGCTGCAGACCTACACACAAACCCAGCCTTGCTCTGCTCACAGCCTGTGTCCCAAATCATCATTTAAAAGAACTGATTTGTTCTGATTTTCTGCTATAAGGGTGGGGATGAATGGAAGAGCATGTGAAACCACGTGATTTGCAGCTCTGTTGCTTCCAGAGTGAGTTTGACTTCCAGTTTCCTCTCCTTGAACTCACATGTCCTTTCCTTTCCAGGGAGAGGCCACGGGCTGCTCTGAACAGCACCAAGATTCAGACACCAGTGGGTTTAAAGAACTGGACACTTCACAAACCCCCAGGTGCTGCAAATATCTGCCACAGCTCCACACAGCATTAACTGCAGCTGCCTTCCCTTCTCCATAAACCTAGCAGCCCCTTGGAAAAGAGCAGGAGAAATTCCCTGTGTGCCTCAGGATATATAGCAGAGTGCTCCTCTGTTACTTGTACTTCATAGATCCCTCCAGGAGAAAGGACAGAGCATTTCCTCTCCAAATCCTCAGTAGTTTTCCTGCCTTTTTTCTTTTTTAAGGGATCCTGAATGCCACTTTAAAAAGCTTAACACAACAAAGAAATCCAAGTGCAACCTTTTAAGCAGTTATTTAACAAGTTGGATGCACATCTTTAGGAGCATTCAGGTTCCCACCTTAGCACTGTTTTCACTGGAGAGGGAACAGAAATAAGGGATTTAAGGTAGCTGAGACAGGCTGTGGCACTGACATTCCCACTGATGAGCAACCAGCAGCCTGCTCAGCTCACAGCCCTGTTTGCAGGGGCACTGAGAGCAGGGAGAGAACCAGGCTGCACACAACCAGCAAACTGCTGTGAAAAGCAGCAGTGAGGGATAACTAGACCAAAACCAGAAGGGCTGGAAATCAGAGTCAGTTAGTGGCAGCCAGAGGACTTGAAAATTACAAGGAGCTGATAGGCTCTGATGGCATCCTGGATGTTGAGCAGCTGCCCATCAGACTGACTCTGGAAACCGCGTAAGCATCACTTGGGAAGCTGCGTTCCAGAAAAAATTACAAGCAAAATGCACCACCAGGAAAAAATGTGGAAGGAAAGGGGGTAGTTTTGTCTTTTATTTTAAATGTGACCTGAACATATCACAAGAAACATTGCTTTCAAACACAGCACACCTTGTTCACAAAGCTGCTGACAACACAAAAGCTGAGACTTGACCTTCAGGGGGCACACAGGGAAAAAACCTGACTTAACTGCAGCAGCCCACCTTGGCAAAAAAGAAGTTCTCTGTCAACCTGCACAGCACTTTCAGAACTATTGACTTAAAAGCCTGCTACCAACCTTTCCAGGAGTCAAACATCCCAGAGTGAGGGACTTCCAAAAAGAATGACTTCACAGGTCACATATTCTTGGTTACAACAGCCATGCCCTCTTTCAGGGCCACATTAAGCATCTGCACTTGCCACAGTTCCACAGGTCAGTGGCCAGGAGCTGTGGCTTCATGTTCAGAAGGGTTTCACTGCAATTTCTGTTAAGGATGGTCATGTTCCCATATCACAGTTTGCTTCCTCCCCTCACACTGAGCTCCTCCAGCATTTCTTACAGCTTTGAAAGGAAATGCCCTGGAAAATGTTTTTGCAGGATTCAGGTCAGATACCCTCCGTGTAGCCACCATGGTGGGATTGAGAGAACAGAATTAAGGTGGTAAAATAAACTGCAAGAAGGGGGAAGATCTTAAACTGCAGCCTAAGCTGACACTATGCAGCCACAGCTGATACCTGACTAATACTCAAACTACACGTGCTCCTAGTCCAAGGTCAGGCACTGCCTTTGAAAGATGCTTTTACACAATCAATTAAGGGTTTAAATATATACAAGAGCCAGTTTAGAGCCAGACTGGGCCAACAGGCCAAGCTCACAGTGATAAGCCTTAAACGGCTTTAGCTACTGAGAGTAAAATACCAACAGAAACCTTGTAAGGCAGGTGCCACACCTGAGCAGCAAGTCCATGCTCTGCACCAATTTCTGCTGGAAAGAGTATAAAAATAAGCTGCCTCTTGCACCCAAGAACTGCTGCAGCAGAAGCGTTGTCAGGGAAGAACTGCAACTACATCCTTACTGCTCTGGCACCGCAGATGACCAGTTGTCAAAAGATTTTCCAGCCAGCCAGCAACAGCCTTTGTAAAACTGGGTTTAGTTTTGTTTACAGCCACGTGTAGCCTTGTGGCCAACTCCAGCCCAGCAAACTCTCAGCAGTGAAAACCCAGGGCAGCTTTCCAGGCTCATGACAGTTGTCCAGCCTGACTTCATCCATGTCACGTGGCAGTGGCCACTGTGGAGCTTGAGTATGTTAAAATAGCAGAAAAGCAAAGAGGCTGCATTTGAGCTAAGTATCACTATATCAGAACAGAAAACAGTGAAATTAGATTGTGGCTGGATTTAGAGATGCTCCTCATCTAGCATGAGTCCCTTCTGAGGCTACTAAAGTTCACAAATGAACGACCGATGAGCTAAAAAGCAAGGAAAGAAGAACTGCGTGTTAATTCTCCAGGTCCACAGTCCTGCAGATTAATGAGACTGTAAGGTACCCACTAATCTCACCCCAAGGCAAACATTTCGCAGACACAGGACTACAAAAACCACCACAGGCCACAGCCAGGAGATTACACAGGCTGCACTCAGAGCAGTTGCTAAGGACAGACTGCTTCAGGCAGTGAATCCTGTGCCCACCCTTAGTCAACACACTCGTGTCCAAAACCGGGTGAGTCCTCAGAGCGGAACAGAAATTCTCTTCCTGGGTGTTGCAATATGAGACAGATTATTTAACCACCTGGGCTGGGGGGTCAGTAAGAACAGCCACAAACTGCTAAATAAACACAAACACATTGAGCTGAGGAGCAGTCTCCAGACCCTGTGTCCAAGGCAGAGGTGCGTTCCAGCCGTTGTGAGCTGGTCTGTGCTAGTCCTGGCAGATCCAAGGGCACCTCCCAGTTGATACACAATGAAGCCTGCTCCACCACAAAAGGATTCTGCTTTAACAATCTACAGAGAGGGCATGAACTATTTATATTAGCCAAGTTACTGTCCCCAGGTCTTGCTCATCTGTAGCTGGAAATCCCAGCAGCACAGGAGGTATGAAACGCCCTACCCTGCTGGTTTCCTGAAAGGAAAAAAAAGAGCTGCTTTTCCTGCCTCCCCATTATGCTGCTGCTGTCATCTCCCTCAAATTGCATTTCAGCACATGACAGCAGAGCAGGGAGAGGAGGAAAGTCCTCAGCAGCACTGTGGCTGTGCTGCAGGCAGCTGTCAGCACTGCTGTCCCTTCCCTCTGCCATCCCCCTGAAATGCGTTTGCCCAACAGAGCTTGTTCTTGCCAGGGGTACATGGGCCAGTGCTCCTTCCAAAACTAGCCTTCAAGCAAAAATGATCTGCAAGAAGTATCAGGGAGAGGTTTTCCTTCCCCCTCCATCACACAAAAACGCATCCTGTCTTTGGGATGGGAGTTGGAAGTAGAAGTGTAAATCTGTTCCTCACTCTGGTTTTGCAAGGGCTACAAAAAGCCAACCCCTGCCTGCCTTCCTCCAAGGAACAGCAGGAGCAGTGCCCACAGCTTGGTAAGAGCACGTCAGCCTGGATAAAACAGTACAGGAGCCTTGTGCAAGGAGTGCCTTGGACAAAACATATTACTTAAGGCCATTTTTCATCCTCATATTCCCCCAAAAAGAGATTCCAGCTAGCGCAGATCCCGACCACCTTGTACTGCAGAGCAGTACCACGTGATGCCTCTACAGATCCCATCCAAATGTTTCCCTGAATAATGCAAACAGTAGCTCGTCCTCCTTGCAGGGGAGAGCAGGCTGAGGGTGAGCAACACCACGCTCGGCCTCCAAGGCCAACTCAAAACATTTCAGGTCACCCTGACACCCACACACACTCCCAGTTTTATTTCAGCTCGTCAACTGCGATTCTCGTTACAAGGGGCAACCACAGCCTCCAAAACTCACCCTGGGAGCAGCCAGGCACCACCAGCATCAGCACAGGAGTGGGGCTTGCTAAAGCCAGCGAGGAAGCCACACATTTAATTTAAACTCCTGCTGACCTGGCTCAGAAACACTGTGAGGTGACATCGTGGCTCGGGGTAGCAGCTGCCCCGCGTTGAAATCTTTCCCTAAAGCCCAATGCTTTTTCCACTTAATCAGGCACTGACAGTTCCCCTCATGAACGCAGGGAGGGAACCACAGCAGGGCTGGTAATTAGGAGAGAGGTGTCATTCAGAAGGAATATCATTTCCCATCCTCAGGAATTAAGCTTTCTCAAAGATCGTTATGAATTTAAAACCACTGCGAGCCCTTAAGCACTGACCCAGAGGAAAAACATCACTCCCAAGATAGTCCAAAATAAACCTGAAATTCTATAAAAGTGACATGAAGGCTGCTGAGAACGAGATTATCCCAGCTCAGTGAGACATTCCTTATTATCTCTCATCTCAGTGCTTTGCCAAGGATAACTTACTCAAGCCACCAGGATGCTGCTAAGTGGCTTTTTTTCCCCTCTTTTTCCTGTTTTCTCTGCCTACCCCTCCCTGATTTCCCACTTCCAGTAACCTGCTTAAAAACAAAACTACTCCAGACTGATGTTGACCAGCCCCTTATTCAGCTCCATTTCAAACACAGGAACTCCCAGCCTGTACACAAATGACCTTATCTCCTGAGCTGCTACTGGGAGACAGCTGCTGTCCCCAGGCAGCTGTGTGTTTCACACCTTCTGCTGTATTTAAAAAGGCACCTGTCCCACTGGGATAGATCCTACTGAGAGTAATCCCAGTTACATGAAGCAGCTTGAAACCCCACCATCACTTCAGTGCACGCACAGGCTTTGGAGACTATTAATGCCTCGTCTTTAAGTAGTTAGGATGATGTCCAAATTCAATAATTTAAAGGGAGTCTTAAAATAACTCCAGATCAAATCCATCTGCAAAAACACAACCCCAAACTTCCAATGAGAGGAATTAGTGGTGCAGTTCTGACTGTCCCAGAAAGAATGCAGCCAGTGGCAAGCCCCAACACCCAGCACCGCCGGCGCTCAGACACAGTAAACCACTCGCAATGGCTTCAGAAAGATATAAATAAAAATAAGACACCCATTCCAAATTAATGAATGGGAGCTTCTTCCAGCAGGCACTAAACAACACCCGAAGGGCTCCACGTCTCTTGCACTTGGGTTTGTGCTACTCCAGGTTGCTAATCAGCTCCTGGCCCCTGGGATATGCTTCCTGTCTCTCTCCAGCTGTGCCGCAGGAATTGTGTGTTTGCCCCACCTATTTTTGCCACAGGACTTTTTAGTGATTTGTGTCCAATTTCAAAGCACAAGTCTCGCCGGCGGCAGGAACGCCCACTGCATTCTCAGGCAGACAAAGCACTGGTCTACTCAGGAATTTGGACTTCCGAGGCAGCTCCTGAAACTCCAGCCCAGGAACGGGCTGCCAGCACCCTGCTGGAATCCAGACTGTACCTTATCACCAGTAACACCTGCCCCAAGTGCTCTTCTAGGAACTGCTATTCCTGCCCTGACTGCCTGCAGCCAGGCCAACCAGCAGGAAAACATCCTAGGAAGCAAGAAGAAGAGATGGAAGAAAGCCTGTTACCACAATGCAGCACCTCCAAGCAGGCAGAATGTCTACAGATCTTCAGGAAATCTGTCTGAGTCCCTTCCCAAGTCTTGGTGTTCCAGGCACAAACTCCTGTCAAGATGATTGTTTATTAACATGCAGTCACACCACGAAGACACCCAGCACATGAAATCTATTAACGTGTTTACAGTTGCAGAAGGCCTGATGTAAGGCAGTGGAATTTTTGCACAGCATTTGTCCTAGAAATTAAAAGCACATATTAAAGCTGTAAATCCCACAGTTCTGGAATTAAAAGCTGCCCCTGCTATGCTACTAGTCCTAAGGAAAATGGCTTCTACCACATGGTTTGAGTTGCACATTCCTATGGCCCTGTACCTGTTCAGGGATGTACCAGAACCTGCTCAAGATTTGGGTCTGCAGAATGATAGGTCTCAGATTCCCTGCCTCACCTTCCAAACAGGTTGCTGGAGGAAAAACCCTCATGCCATCCTCTCTGAAAGCAGGAGAGGCCACTTCAGCTGAGCATGCAAAGGCCAGTCTAAATGCCTGATAGGGGACACCTGCCTTTCCCTCCACTGCTACCACTGGAAACCTGCAACAGCTCCAAAGTGCATCAGGTGGGAGAGCAGAGATTGTTAAGAAAGAGGAACCAACCTCCACAGAGACAGAATAGAGAAACAGAGATCTGCCCATAGGTCTTAGGACCAGGACTGGCTGTGCCTCTCAGCCACCACGACACTCAGTGATTGCCTCTAGGACTGCTGCCTGAAGCAAAGCAAGAGCCTGCTGTTCCACAGGGCAGGCAGGCATGGAGCTGGGAAAGAAACACAAGAAGGAATGCTCTGAAAAGCACATGGACATCAAGCTTCATGCCAGGATTATGGAAATAAAAGTGCACAGCAGCAACATCAGCTTTTCTCTTTCAAAGCATCAGAGGTCTCAGGACAGTGACCAAACCATAAGAAACTGAACAGAAACATCAACAACTAAACTTATTTGTATGAAAACCACTGTTCTAAGCATCTGGCAGTAAGACTCTACAGTAGGGTACTGGAGGACACTCAAAGACAACACTCCAGGTCATAAAGCACAGGTGAGATGAAAGGAAAAACCTCCCGGGCTGGACTCACAGGTGCAAGCAGCCGTTATCCACCCAGGGTTCCAGACAGCACAGCTGCAAAGCCAGGGGATCCACGGGATGACGGCAACTCTTTACGCCAATTTACACTTTGCCCACCCCAAAGCACTGCCCCGGGCCAGCTCGCACTCCTCTCTTCACACACACGCTGGAGTTCCCCACAGCTCTTCAGCCTCAGAAGACTTCGGTGGGATCCCGACCTGCCTCCAGTCATCTGGGGCAACAAGGTCAGCTCCAGAGGCAGAAAAACCCATTACATAAACCCAGCGTACATTAACACTTCCAGGCTGTGCTCTGTCTAGCACGCCGAGCCGGCACTCGGATCAACAGAGAAGGGAAAGAGGAGGAGGAAGAGGAGTATCTCTTACACTGATCCCTCAGCTCCGAGGACAGCTGTGTTTGGGGTTTCTTTCCTGCAGCGGCTCCCACAGCAGATGCCTGAAATGTCGAGATGTCCCAACGGCACCGAGTGCTCCCACACTGAACAGGGGTCAGAAGAAAACAATCTTTTACCCTCCTCTCCCCAGCAGCTCCAGCGCCGGGTTATCCCGACTACAAACAGCCGGCCCGGAGTAGCCGGGACAGCCGTAAGGAGCCCCCGGAGAGCAGCGCCTGTCCCCGGGTGTCCCTCGCTGCTGCGGGGGGACACAGCGGTCGTACACGGAGGGCAAGGGACCCCCTGACCCCGGGGAGGGGGAGAAGGGACCGGCCCTGAGGGGATGGAGGGGGCAGGGAAAGGACCCAGTCCTGAGGGAAGCTGGAGGGGGAGGGGGTGTCCCCGATCCTGAGGGAAAGCGAGGAGGAAGGACACGGCCCTAAATGAAAGTGGAAGGGTAAGGGGGGACGGACACGGGAACGACGACGCGGGGGGACCCGTCCCTGAAGGGAAGCGCTGGGGGGGGGAAACGACCCGTCCCTGACGGGAAGAGAGGGGAAGGACCGGCCATGAAGGGACGCGGGCGGAACGGACACCCGGCCCTGAGGGGACGCGGGGAGAGGATGAGAACGACCCGTCCCCTGAGGACAGGCCCCAGCCGGGAGCAGAGCCTGACCCCGCAGCGAGGGGTCCGGCGAGGCCCAGGGACGCCCCGGGGCGGCCCCTCTGTCCGTCGGGCGGCAAGGCTGTCCCGGCACTCACCGGCCCCGCGGGACGGAGGGGTCCCCCCGGCACTCACCGGCCCCGCGGGACGGAGGGGTCCCTCCGGCCCCGCTTCATTTAACCGCCGCTCCCGCCGCTTCCGCCCGGCCCGCGCCACGTGACCGCGCCGCCCCGCACCATAGAGAGACGGCGAGGGAGAGACAGAGCGGCGCGGGGGGACGGGCGCCGCGGGCGCGCCCGGCGCGGCGAACCTACCATAGAGAGACGGGGCGGTCGGCCAGCGCCGCGCCACGCCCCCTGCCGGGCGGGCGGTGTTCCCGTGGGGAGGGGCGGGGCCTGAGAGGGGGCGTGGCCAGGGGGCTGCACGTGTGTGCGGGGCGGGGCCCGGGGGGGCAGAACTTTTTGGGGTGCTCAGCAATGGGGGGTCCGGGACCCTTGCACGGGACCCCCCCCGTCCCCCAGAACTCTGGGTGCTCGTGGAGGTCACGCGAGTGACAGGGAGCCCCCAGGACACCGCGTTTCCCTCTCGGAGGCAGCTGGGGACATCCTGCAGGAAGAGTAGAAAATTGAACTTGAGAGATTTAAGTGACTTGCCAGGCAGCCAGAAAAGGAGACAGCCGATTCACTGAGCTCCGCAAGATTTCCTAAGAGAAATGGGAAAATTTTAATTGTGTTTTCAAGAGGTTCACGTGGTAGAGAAGTCCTGGAGCAGCCCCTCTACAGCACACCCCACCCACCGGAGCAGGCTACAGGGATCCTCCTCTTTCTTAGCACCAAAAGGAAAGCAGAAATCAGGAAAACATCACAAAAAGTAGTTATTAAAGAAAACAGCAGTGCCAGTGTTTGACAGAGCACTGAAGGACTGACACGATTTCCTCCTCCAAGTAATGAAATTGTTCAGTCCCTGCTGCTGGCTGACACGAGGGTTGGGTGACAGCAGCTCCCCGGCCATTTGTTCATATTGTGAAATTACTCAAAGAATAAAAAGCATTTTATTTGTGCTCCCTCCTTTTTTAAATCTTTTTTTTTAAACCAAATTATGGCCAGAAGAAACCCCAGCTTTCAGCATCAGGGAGGGAAAGCACTGCTGCAGCACACACCAACACTGAGCACCATCCTCCGACTTGCTGTCATCCTTCTCCACTTGCAAAACAGCAGTAATTAGGAAAAAAAAACAGTCAGGAAAGCAAGGATTCATCAACATTAGTGAATCTTTCTCCAGCTTTCATTAAAGGGGGAGATTATAATTTCTTTCTGCAAATTGAGGATTTGGAAAAGTATCAGGACAAATAATAAGGTAAGAAGGGAAAAAGATCAAGGAAATTAATCAGCTGAAGGAATGAATGGAACAAAGTGTTCTCCCTGCAGAGGAGGACTTTCATCTGGGCAGTCCATATAGATCTGTTAAATCAGTTGCATTTTGATACTTTGTCCACTCTTTTCCTCTGATTCCCATAACTATTTCAACAAAAAAACCAGTGGCTACCAAGAGTTTAAAGTTGTGAGTTTATTGCATATGTAACAAAAATGAACATGACCTCCTGGGTCCAGCCTACTGTACAATCACTGTTTATTCCAGCTGGTTCCATAACCACATTAAATAGAACTAGTATTTCTTTAAATACTTTGATTTAGACATAAAATGAAACATTAGTGTACAACTTTCACAAAATAAATCTGCAATAAAAACAGTGGGAAGAATAACAAGGATAGCAGCAATACTTAAACATGACATTACAAAATAATAAATTAAAAAAATACATTATAAAGTGGTTGAGGAACAACAACAACAAAAAAAAAAATTAACAGATTAAAACCAGATCCATACTGTGTTTCTGGGAACTTGCTGTGCCACACGGCCCCGAACCTGGGCACTGGCTCCAGAGGGCCCGGTGGCTGGATCAGTAATTTACAAAATCTGTTGGATTTTACAACCACCTCGACTTGAACTGAGGACAAACTGCTGAGCGAGCGCCGATCGCACGGTCTGGAGCTTCGAGCAGCCTTTTTGGAGCAGGGTCTCGTCTAACATAATGCCCAAGTGAACACTCACACCCATCCAACAGTCTCGTTTCTTCCCGGTCGAAAACACGAGCAGAGTGGTGGTTTCCTACATCCCTGAGCGTAGAGTATAGGCTGAGGAGCAGTATCAGGGCACTGCAGGGCTGTGCCCATGGACCAGCTGCGGGCTTTGCCGTTGGACAGGAACAACAGACACGCTGTACCTTGTATTTCCTTCGGGTCAGATCCAAGAGTATCCGCGCACAAGGTGGAACGTGGAATGACAAAATGAACACGGGACTCGATGGTATTCTTTGGGCAAGTTTGAGAAGTAACAACCAAGTTCAAGTGCTGGCAGACCGAGTGGCAATGGACACACAAATTCAGACAGCTGAGGTTATCCCAGACCTCTGGGAGCCACTGGCTGAAGCCATGCAAACTCCTGTTGGCATTTCGTCCTTCCCTGGCCTGGGAACTGGGCACAGGAAGAACAGGCCACGGCTCCAAAGCCATTCTGCCTCGCCTCTTGCTGTTCCTCCATCCACCCAACCAGCTTTAAGGCCTGCCTCAAATGCACATACAGAACAAGACAAAAAATGTCTTTGTCGTCACTGAAGTGGCACAAAATTGCAAAGACGACATGACGGGAGAGGTGGTGAAGCTGTTGAAAAGAGAACTGAAATAATTTAAAAGACAGTGCCCTATTCTTGTTACTGTCAGCACGGAGGAGGTACCTTGACAAGGGCTTTTTTAAATACAGCAAAAAACAGACAGACTTTTCGAAACAACAATCCTTGCCTATTCTTATTTTGTGCATTCAATAAAACACTGACCGAGCAAAGACATTAGGAACTATCTTATGTCAACTGGGTCGTTGACATAAAGCTACTTGACCTATAGATCTCCAAATCAGGGGCCTTTCCCTTCACCTTGGTTTGTACTGAGCCAGGTGTGCTGCAGGTGTGACAGGATTTTTATTAGGGGTGAGCTTTAGTATCTGAGTTTGGGGTTGTTTTTTTTTTTTACACTTTTTTTAGTGAAAAATCCACATCAGACTGCATGCAAAGCTTTTAGGCAATAATCCATTTTGCATTTTTCCTATCTGACTGGTTTATTGCACATTCAAACGTACTGAAAGGATTAAATACACTCTATGAACAGGTTTGACTTCGAAGCCATTTGGAAAATCCAGGGTTGTGGGGACTCTGCTACTCAGCCTGGGACTGTAGGGATGCTGTCTGCCAACTGTTGCACATCCCAACAACCAGAGGTGCAGAAACTGGTCTCCAAGTGCCAAAAGACCCCTACAGAACATGGGGCTGAACATGCCTCTCCTGTACAGTCCTGCAGGATGAGCACCTTTAGCCACCCCGTGCAAATCTCACAATATGGTACAATTTTACACCTCCGATGTGACTCCTGACAACAATTCACAAGAATTATGGTCAATGGCAAAAAGAAAACCACAAACAAAACAGAGAAAGATGCCAGGGTTCTGACAAGTGTCTACCTTCTGTCCTATCACAGTTTAAAGCTATTATTAAATTCAATTAAAAAAAAAGACAAAATAGAAGTATTCCAGTAGACATCTCCTAAGGACAGTCTCTTACCCCAGCTGAATTTCAATGCACTATTCCATAAACGTAACATCTGTTAAGTGTTTCAGTCATGAATCCCTCTAAAAATCAGGCTTGCCAAAGAAAAAAAAATCCTATACAAGCAAGTCTGCTTAAGTTTACATGTTTGATAGATAACTGAGTCTCTCTGAAGCTGTGTTATTTGTTAAAATACTGTCTCATTTTGGTGTGTAAACTGGAAAAATGTTAGTGATTCAGTGTCTTAGGTTACAATGTAAGATGTAACCAAAAGTAGGTATTTTATCACCATCTTTTAAAACCAAGTGGGGCAGTGTTCTTTATCTCTTCCATGACACATCCCTGATAACTCCCTCCAGAGAGATATCTTCTGTTAATGGGCCATCAAGCCTCACTGCATGACTCCTAAAATTACATCATCCCATTGTGAGATGCTCCGCCCAGGGGGAGGGACCAAGCATTCCTAGCTGGCTATAATCTGAGGTTTGGAACACCACAGGCAGCCCTTACCTACCTGATTCCCAGAGGACAAGACCTACATAACCACCACTGGACCTTCAGAGGAGGACCAGACCCTTCTACAGGATCACTGCTTCAACTGAACCACATCTATCACTTCAAAGAGGACTGCAGCCACCACTCAATCAGACTGCCACCACCACCCTGCCCAACAGGGTGTCAGGTCACACCCTGACTCTATCAGGTTAAGCCAGTGTTTCTGTCAGTGATCTGACAGATTGTGGTGCCCAGCGTGGGGCTCAAGGGCATCGAGAAAAGATAGTGAAAGAGGAATAACAGCTCCTGGTGCTGTGCCCTCAGCTCGCCATGGCATCGGGCAGTGGGACCAAGAACCTGGACTTCCGCCGGAAGTGGGATAAGGATGAATACAAGAAACTCGCAGAGAAGCGGCTCACAGAGGAGAGAGAAAAGAAAGATGGGAGACCAGCTCAGCCTGTCAAAAGGGAACTTCTGCGGCACCGGGACTACAAACTGGAACTGGAATCCAAGCCGGGGAAAACCATTGTCATCACGAAAACTACCCCTCAGTCAGAGATGGGAGGGTATTACTGTAATGTATGTGACTGCGTGGTGAAAGATTCCATTAACTTTCTGGATCACATCAATGGCAAAAAACACCAGAGGAATCTGGGCATGTCCATGCGGGTGGAGCGTTCCACACTGGACCAGGTGAAGAAACGCTTTGAGATGAACAAGAAGATGGAGGAGAAGCAGAAGGACTATGACTTTGAGGAGAGGATGAAGGAACTCCATGAGGAGGAGGAGAAGGCCAAAGCCTACAAGAAGGAGAAGCAGAGAGAGAAGAAGAGGTGTGCGGAGGAAGATTTGACCTTTGAAGAGAATGATGAAATGGCAGCTGTGATGGGTTTCTGTGCTTTCAGCTCAACCAAGAAGAATCACTGAGCAGCTCCAGACTCGCATCTTTCTCTAAACAGCTTGTTTTTACCCAGGGAACTCTGGATAACACTTCTAAGACTTGATTAACGACTTGTATGTAAATCTCCCAGTAGAAGTTGGCTGGAAGAGTCGAAAAGCGATTCCACACTCTATCTGTGCTGCAGATCAAGCTCTGCCTCTCATTAGCTTCCCTTCTCCTTCTGTGTTCTAGATCTGGCTGCTCAGCTGCTCTGTGGCCCTGTGTGTCCAGGGAAGTGCTCTGTTACATTATTTTGTCAATAAAGAGCAGCCATCCTGCACAGGTGGCCTGGTTCAGGATTAATCTAGTTGTCAACCAGGCCCTACTTGCCACCTAGGCTGTGTTCGAGATGCTGGGAGGGATTCAGTTGCTTTTAGGCTCATAATGGGAGGAAATCTCCTGCAGCAAGCAGTGTGAGAGGTGCATCTTTATGGCTTGTGCTGAGCAGAGCTGGTGGCTGCATGGAGTCTGGGTTGCTGAAACTTTCCTGTGTGTTTTATCTGCAAGGGAGACTTCCCTCCTTTTCTTTGTGTTTTATCCCATAATTTCAGTATCTTTAAGGTTGGGGAGAAATTTTTCCCCATGACTGGTCTAGGATAGAGCCAATGAAAGAAAGGTTTGTACAATTTGTCAAAAATAAATGGAACGTTTTGATGCCTTAGGATTTTAGATTTTGTATTTTTCATATCCTGTAATTCTTTAGTGTATAATTTAAAAAACTCCATATAGCCTGTTAGCTACTCTTCTCCCATTCTGGGCAGACAAAACAAATCCTCACTAGGCCTGAAACGCCAGGATACCTTACTGTCTCAGGCCCTGAGAAATGTAAACAACAGTGGGTTAGGGGGGGAACAAACTTGGGGTAATGAGTTCATTGCCTGAAGCTGTAATTGGAGAATTAACCCCTGATATGCAAATGGACCAAACTTATAAAAGTATGAAAACCTGGGACCTGGTTGTCCATTTTGGTTGTAGTAGCCCCACGGGCTCTGACAGCCCAAAATGTACCTGAAGGCCCTTCAATAAATATACCTGCTTTTATTCTCTTAATTTTGCCTAGCCTCTGTTTTAAGGGAGCCCATCAAGGCATCAGTTTTATTGGGCCCATGATACCTCTGGTCATCAGGGATGAGATGCAACGTACTGATGGGCTCGTGATCGAGGGATGGACCTAACTATGGACAGCATCTCACAGGTCATCCACAGCTGCGAGACCTGCACTGCAATCAAACAGGCCAAGCGGGTGAAGCCTCTGTGGTACGGTGGACGATGGACAAAGTACAGGTATGGGGAAGCCTGGCAAATTGACTACATCACCCTTCCCCAAACCCGCCAAGGCAAGCGCTACGTGCTGACCATGGTGGAAGCCACCACTGGATGGTTGGAGACCTACCCTGTGCCTCATGCTGCTGCCCGGAACACCATCTTGGGCCTGGAAAAAAGCAAGTCCTGTGGAGACACGGCACCCCTGAGAGAATCGAGTTGGACAACGGGACTCATTTCAAGAATAACCTTATAAACACCTGGGCCAGAGAACATGGAATTGAATGGATCTATCACATCCCCTATCATGCACCAGCTGCCGGGAAAGTTGAACGCTGCAGTGGACTACTTAAAACCACCCTGAAGGCACTTGGCAGGGGGACCTTCAAAAATTGGAAAGTAAATTTAGCAAAGGCTACTTGGATGGTCAAAACCCAAGGGTCCATCAATCAAGCTGGTCCTGCCCAGTCTGAACCCTTGCACACAGTGGACAGAGATAAAGTCCCTGTGGTACACATGAAAGGTATTTTAGGAAAGACTGTTTGGATTAGTCCCACCTCAGGCAAAGGCAAACCCATCCATGGGATTGTTTTTGCTCAAGGACCTGGTTACACTTGGTGGGTAATGCAGAAAGATGGGGAAACCCGTTGTGTACCACAAGGAGACCTAATCTTTACTGAGAACTGTGTGTAAGGTTTCATTGTGTATAGTAGAGATTAAAGAGGGTATTGATTTGGGTATGATGCAGATGGTAATAGAATAAGGGGTGGATAATGTCTTAGGTTACAATGTAAGATGTAACCAAAAGTAGGTATTTTATCACCATCTTTTAAAACCAAGTGGGGCAGTGTTCTTTATCTCTTTCATGACACATCCCTNCCTTACCTACCTGATTCCCAGAAGACAAGACCTACATAACCACCACTGGACCTTCAGAGGAGGACCAGACCCTTCTACAGGATCACTGCTTCAACTGAACCACATCTATCACTTCAAAGAGGACTGCAGCCACACTCAATCAGACTGCCACCACCACCCTGCCCAACAGGGTGTCAGGTCACACCCTGACTCCGTCAGGTTAAGCCAGTGTTTCTGTATTATTGCCTTGTTATATACTAGAAAAGAACTGTTATTCCTATTTCTCATATCTTTTCCTGAAAGCCCCTTAATTTCAAATTCATAATAATTCGGAGGGAAGAGAGTTACATTTTCCATTCCAAGGGGGGCTCCTGCCTTCCCTAGCAGACACCTGTCTTTCAAACCAAGACATTCAGATATTGGATTTGCTTTTGTTTCCCCTGTGTTAGAGAACACACCTTTTAATATTAGTTTCAGATATTGGAAAAAATAGCCTTATATGGCTCTCTGGAGAAATTTTCATCCCTACAGAACTGAAGTCATAAATTCTTCCAACAGCTTTCTGTAACATTTAGAATGTATTCACTACGTAGTTCCCCTTTTACCTCAGTCTCCAAATAAACCTTTCCCAAGGCCAAAAAATTTGAAGCAGAAGTTTGCTCTGTTAACTTGACTTTTAGTGATTTCCAAGTGAGTCTTAGAATTTAAAGTCACACAAACACATCTTGGGGAAAACAGTGGCACAGAAATCACAGCTTTGGGATTGAATGGATTTTTATCCTCTGTCTCCTCCTCACAAGGCTTCTCTGCAAGGTACTTACATCTGCACAAACTATGGAAAGTAACTCTGCAGGAGGAAAGAACTGTTTTCATGTGCAAAACAATTAGATTTCAGCCAGGACAACCAAAAAGAAATCATACAATACCGTTTAAGCTGTCCCAGATTCCTTCACTTTTCTCAAGGTGAGCCACAGCTTCCACTGGGAGCTTCCTGCTAAGGCAGAACTTGGATTTCTTTACCTTTCAGTTAAGTGTTCATATGGAGGTATTTTCTGCTAGAAGTTTACTTTTTAAACAGATGTTTAAAATGTGCAATGCAAATTCTGGTGCCAGTCAGACACTCTGCACCTGCTGGACTCTACAAAGGCTCAAGCTTGATTTAAGACATACTAATCAGGTGTACCTACCAGTTGCAAGTCCTCAGCAAATTGAGCTCATTCTCAAATACACTTTGATTCTCCTATTAAAAAAGCCCCACAGGTTGCTGACCCTATCACAATATGTGTTACAAATCTAGCAGAATATCCTGTGTAACCAAAGCCAAATGCTGAACTTGGCTGCATTTCATTTCAGGGGGGATGGAAGAAGAGGGAAGGGGTTATTGTAACAAAGGGGAGAAAATAGAGTTGGGAACCACCAAGAAAAGCCCCGACCCTCCCCCCCCCATCCACCAGCGGTGGAAGGGAAACAGCCCCATCTCTAAGTTGTCAGAGTTCGGATGCTTCAGACAGCTTAGCAGGAAGTTCACAGCAAGCTTCTTCTAGCTTTTGATTTGGTGGTCCATGAGCTAGCATCTGTTTCCTTTGGTTGCTTTTTCACTCCACAGCAAACCCACACGTCTCTTCCACAGCTGTCAACAGCTTCTCATAAAGCTTCTCGTATGACTCATAAGGCGGAATGTCGATCCGGTTAAAGCTGCGGGGAAAGTAACGAAACATTGATGGATCTGAAGTGCTTATTGGGGGAAAAATGTAAAAGAAGCTACATATAGATAGAAATTGTAAAAACTCTCAGCTGCCTCGGTGGCCAAAGGAGACAAGATGAAAAACAACTACTACAGCGGGAATGCACAGCTTAATAGGGCAGCGTTTGGGATGAGGAGGAGGAAGAGGCAGATGCAGGAGACTTGCAAATAAAAAGCAACACATCAGGCAGGCCCACTCCCTGCCCTGCCTGCAGACAGTCTGTGCTGCTGCTGACACCATTTCCTGCCTCTGATGGAGTGAGATTTCCGTGCAAGGGCTCAGGCTGTGCCTATGCTGCACCAACAGCACGAGCTTCCAACATTCGACATATGACAACACTTCTTTGTAATAAAGAAATAAAGAAACAAACTTACAAACATCTCACTACCCAGAATAATCACCTCTGGAATAAATGAAAACCACAGATAGTATAGAAAACAAATCAAGCTTTAAGAAAAGCAAATTATTTTGCTGGCTGCAGAGTACAGATATATCCAAGCTAACAGAGCACACTTGGAGTCATCCATGTGTATCACATGCCTAATCCCTACCCAGGACAGAGGTGACTTCTTTAAATCAAGACAAAGGGAGAGGAAGCAGAGTGTTTCCATCTTACCAAGTGTGGGCTTTTGGAAGGTTGTCTGTGTTTGCATCTATTAAATGGATGGTAAACAGTCTGGGTCCTGCAGCGCCTGTAGAACCTTAGACAGACATTCTAGTTAATGCACTTCAACAAAGCATCATTCACACACACACATTTTGCTGCTTATAAAAAGGCAAGAGAGGAAATTACTGTTCCAGCTGCAAGCCTAAGTATGTCCTAGGCTAAATCTGTAGAGATATTTGCAGCTGATTGCAGCTGAAGAAGAGATAGGGCTGTTTGTGACAATCATTTTACAGACTGGTATTTTGGAAAGCTGCTAAATTTGATATTAATGAAGCTGCATCATCAAAAATGAAAATACTTAAGTGCAAGAAGGTTTTCCTTGTAAAACAGAACT
The DNA here is from genome assembly GCA_013399875.1 of Gymnorhina tibicen. Lineage (NCBI taxonomy): Eukaryota > Metazoa > Chordata > Aves > Passeriformes > Artamidae > Gymnorhina > Gymnorhina tibicen. Next base: position 185,154 of record VXAZ01008600.1, read on the forward strand.
AGTATTTTAATTCTGAATATCAGTTTACTGTCAGCCAATAAATGCAATGTGATCAGGAGATCACTACAGCCAAGGATACTGCCACCTTTTTGATAAAAACCTGCAATTTTCAGAAATTTGCTTTAAAGCCTAATGGTTTGTTGCCAAACACTGAAGGGAATACAATTCTCACATGAAGAAGTTCTTTAGTCAACCATATATCCCTGTGCAAGTTTGCATGGAATGATTTGAACATCAGAGCACAGAGTTGTAGGAGACTGACGAGCCAAAACTGACAGCAGTCAAAGCACTGCACAGTAACAGATTTACCAGCTTCCATCACTATCAGCAACAGCCAAAGTGTTCAGCAGCAGCTGAGCTGCTGACAAATGTAAAACTGCTCTCAGGCTCAAAAATTTGCAAGTACTTGACATATCCAGTAATATGCTGATATTTTACAAGGCGCCTGTAAATACCACACCACTTTTATCTCTTTCTCCAACCGCAGATTAACTCAGCCTCCACATCAGTCACCTTGTAAAGCCTTGAAACCTTGAAGTGGGACACGCGTCGAGCCCGTCACGAACTGCAGCAGCCTTGCCCTTCTTTCTTCATCAAACGTTTCCACTGCTTGCCAGAACCACTTGACGATGTTGCTGTCAGCCATGCAGTGCTTTAGGCGGGTGTTGGACTTCCAGTCATTCAGGTCTATCTTATCCAAGCCTCCTATGATCAGCTGTTAAAAGATTAGAAAACACTTTAAAGTCCAGTGTCATTTCAGGTTTGCAGTTATAAAAACACATCCAAACACGTCATGAAGCCTGGCATTGTTTAAGTGCTTCACTCACCTTTTTGGTGCAAGGTAACATTCCAAACCAGAACAGAACTGGCAGTAAATCTCTCCAGTCTGACTGCAGTGAAACTGACCCCAAGCAGTGCTTTACCAGCATTAGAACTTTCACAAGCAACTAAGAGTCAGAAGCCCATGCAAGACTTGCTGTATTAAATCTGTGCTCCCTGGAAGGTACAGCCTGTCTTTATGAGGGCACAGCACTGCTTTGGAATAAGGCACGTCCTCTGCTGTGGCACAGCATCATTGTCCTGCTGCAGATTGTCCTAGAGGTGCCAATACCAGCTACAATGGAATCCTGCTCGGCTTATGGGAACATCTGAGTTGCTTTGTTGTTCCACAACAAACTACAGAAACTTTTCATCTCTTTTTTGACCCCATTTGTGAGAGTCCCTGACACAGACCACACATATCACTTCAATCTCTTTTCCAGATGACACCAGGTTGCAAAATACTGTAAAAGGAAGTGCTGCTGGCCATGCATTTAACCACCTCCTCTGGCAACAACAAATAAATGGCACAGAGCAAACTTCACCCCTCAAAACAAAATGTGTGTCATATTTTTAATTTCCAGTAATGTTCCACACTGAGGATCCTGTTTCTCAGAGCTGCCCCCTTTAGCAGCTGCCTGGTTGTACCACCAAGACAGCATCCACTTACACTTGCTCACATTATTAGGGCAATCGTGACTGTTCTGATGTGGACAGTATTGAAATATTTAATGGATTTTTAATCTGCTTTTTTGAGCAAATGGAATGCAAGAACTTTGTGGGATTAATCAAAATGCATGACTGACTAGCACAAAGCTAGTGCTCTCAATACCACAAATGCTGAATATTCCACAGGTTGCCTTATTTTTTCTAAAAAGCACAACCAGAGGAAAAATGGCTATAACAGGAATTATTTTAAGAGGTAGCCTTCTGCACCTCAGGATTTAATAAGAAGACAAATTAATATATTTTCTATATGCTCAACCCTTCTATTTCTGTAAACCAATCCTTGTGTGCACATTAAAACAGCCATGCATGAAAAGTTACTGTACAAAACAGATTCTGGCGTAAATAACATGTCTGGTCTTGCCAACAATTCCTCAAACTTGCAGCATTTCCTCCTTCTCAGACCACCTGCCTTAAGCATTAGTCCTTGGATAGACACCATGGTGTATTTGTCTTTCCCTGTTTAAGTAGCCTTCTCAATAATATCAACCCAAAGAATGTCTAGAATAAACCTAAAAGGGTTTGGTTAAACAAACCAAAACCTCAGCTTTCTGGTACATAAAATGGAATAAGTTTTGTGTTTTGTTTGTTTTGTTTTTTGTTTGTTTTTTAAATCAGCGTTTGACTGTGGATCAAACAAATTACAAAACAGTAATCCATGTGGACAAAACATACCTCAAGTTCCTTCTGGTCAAAAGGCTTAAGGAGATGTTGAGCAATAAGTTCATTAAAACCTTTCTGCAGAGCTAGGAACTGTGCCTCTATTCCTCTCATGAACCGCCAGTTCACGTACAACCTGTGGGGGAGCAAGGAAAAAGTCAGGGGTGACGAGCTGGACAGGACTGGGATTTTTGCAGCAGACTTGGAAAATGCTGGTTTTACAGAGGACCTTGTTTTAATATACACATTTTGTATTATGAAAGAAATGCTTATCCATTCCTTTCTCCATCAACAATTAATGATTGCACCATCAACAGAAAAAACAAAGTGCCATTCAGAACTTCATCTTCCCAGGTCTTCCAGTGAAAACATTCATGTCATTTATGACTCAGGTGTTTCCATCCAAAATACTTATTCCATTAATTTCACTATATACAAAAATTTGGTTAACTCCCCTCTTCCCAGTACATTTGCAGGACATATTTCTGTTTGCAATACCTGACATATTCCTTCTTGTTCTCTTCTGTCACTGGAATATTCCTGCCATTTGGTTTGAGTTCATGCTGTAAAATCCTCCCGAAAGCATTGTGCTCCACACAGAACGTATGGTCCAGGACTGGTGTGATATCGTTCTCTCTGCCAAGGGACAGAGGGTAAACTCAGTATTTTTGATATTTTGGTAACTCTCAGTGGTGATGCTGACAGTTATTCACACCTAGGTAGTCTTCAGGCTAAACTTTAGTTACCACCTGCATTTCCCACACTAGAGGAATATTGCCACCATCACCAATTCCTGTACGGTTTAGTGCATGTTGAAGAGCCTGATATGGGATATTCATCTAATTCTAGTAGAACTCAGGATACTGGATAAAGCCCTATATACAGTCATACATACACACATAACATATACATATATACACCCAGCAAGAATCTGATCTGCTGTCATCTATCTGTGAAGCACAGAAGACATCACACGTAGAGAACTTCATCATCAGTAAATTTAAATACAAATTCAAAACAGCATTTAGGAAAAGAAACTGAGATAATTAAAAGCAGTTCCAAAGAGTCCCAAAGCTACACTGAATGCTGGATCTTGTTCTGTAAGCATACAGAAGCCCAAATTACTTCCATTTACTTTCATTTAAATCAGAGTTGGCTTTCTTTTGAAGAAGGCTGTACTTCCCCTCAGAGCTCTGTCCTGAGTTTGGATTTTGATACTGTGATATTCTACCATACCCATGCAACCTTTAATGATTTAGTATCTACTTTATTGCAAGGAGAGTTTGCAAAGAGAACTTTTCCTCACGTACCTTTGATATATTAAGAATAGTTTAATGACTTTGTACAGACTGCAACCATAAAGTTTTTGCAAACTCTTTCTCTAAAGCATCTCACTACTGCCAATAAACTCTACCCCATTTTCTCTACAGCGAGACGATTGCTAAATTCAGTACTTACAAGATCCAGACTAAACTTTTGTGTAATTCTGGGTCAACAGATTCCAGATCGGAGAGCTGGATGGGCTTCCCCAGCAGCTGTTTGTAAAAGGGAACTGTGAACCCGCCGTTGATATAGTGTCCATGGAACACAGCCAAACCCATTATCCGACCAACAAAATGGAAATAAGACAAATGGTCCTGCAGGGAGAGAGGAGAATCAGGCTTGGGAAGACACTGACATCTTGTGGCACCCTTGGTGGTTCATTCAGTGTGAGTTACCTGCAGCCGTCTGGGTGAGAGCAGCCACTGTTTTTCCTCGCAAAATAACCAAACCCAAAGCATTTAATAATTAAAAGCCTCAAACAAGTCTCTGTGCATTACCTGATTAATAAATTGTATTCAAGTCCTCTAGACCTCTCAAAGGGCAAAACTTGGAAAAAGAAAATCCCCATGAAACCTCCACAATCCAAGCAGATGAGGATTCCAAACAAATTAGTTTATTATTTGCTTAACCATCCAAGTGTATCTACTACTCTTGAGGAAGCAGTGTGCTTGTTTCCTTCATTTCTTTCATGTTCCTTTTAAACTAACTTTTGAAAACTGAGGTGTAAGTCCTATGGCTGACATTCTTCCAATCCATCTCCCTCATCTTCCAGTGCAAATGTCAGGAAATGTCATGGCAAGAAGAATTCCCTCTACTAATTCAGAACTGCTGCTCCTTTTAGGGTCTGCATCAATACAAATCCTCCAGTAAGAAAAAAAGCAAGCACAGGAGCATAGTGAGAAAGGGCAAGCAAGGGATACATCCCTAAAAGTCAAGGGGTGGCACTGCTGGGAATGTAATGCTGTGTGCACAACCACCTGTGTTCACAGTGAAGATGAATTTCATCTGTCTTGTCTTCTCAGAATCACTGTGCAAACCAATCAGTACTGAGGAGTCTCAAAGAAATCAGATACTTATCAAAGGATATCATGCTTTTGATTTCTGAACAAAACCCCTCTGCTTCTTACTATATCAATATAAGACATTAACACCTTCTTATTCTGATTTACCCTGGAGTTAGGCTCTTCTTGTGGAAGAAGAGCTGTAAGAAACTGCAGAGGACATCTGTTAAAGTAGGAATATTGCTCAGAAATTAGTACTTACAGGATTGATAGAAGAGTCTGGATTGATTTGCAGCATGTAAATATTATCTGTGGAGTACTGGAAGAGTCCATAGTAGGGATTCAACATCTCATGGCACAGTAAATACAACCACTCTCTAAAAAAAAAAAAAAAAAATTAGAAGAGTGCAATTTGCACTTAAGTTTTAGACAATACAATTATTGTGATTGATCAGTTATGAAATACTTATTTCAAAATCAGACCATCTTGTTCGGCCCTCCATTTGTAGACCAAAAAGGTGTGATTAAAACCCCACAGTCCTACTCCACTCAGGGCAGACTTGGTTTAGTTTAGAAGCACTGAAGGGATTAACATCAATTAGAGAAGCTACAGCAAGCTGTCAGACAATGCCATCAACTAATTGAGTCTGAACAAGCCATGCTTCCAAAAAAATCCTGCCTTTGTACAGAGTTCAGCTATTTGGAACCTATGAGATCTGCTTCTCTGCAACCTGTACAGTATAAAGAAATATTTAAAAAATCTGTTGATTAGAATCAGCTCAATCACTGGGGATCTTCAGAAAAGCTGTTTTTCTGCCAGCTTGGTGACTGCTTTCAGCAGAGGCCAGAAGGAACAGAGACCAAGCTCATTAAAAGGAGGGGTTGGGTAAATTCTCTCGGTAACACACAAGGACAGGAGCAGAACTAAAGCTATTTCTGACCTCCCAAGTCACCATGATAAATACCCCTTTGTTGTTAAATTTGGACACCCTTCCCAAGTTCAAAATATTCTGAGAGAACTATCAGTTGTAATGCTTAGAAGTGGAGCTGTACTGATCTGAGTCAGTTGCAACTAATGGGCAATTACGAAAGACATCAGGGCAACAGGATGTCAACAGTGGAGACACCCAAGGTTGCCTCGGGTAAGGCAGCTCAGAATGTTCCAGCTTCTTTCCTTTGTCCAGGGATTGATCACTGAAAGACCCCTAAGTGGGCAGCTTTTGTGGATTTGAGAAATTTCTCGTGAATTTACACAACTCTGAGCCAGCACAAAGGTGAGTGTTTTTTCAGTGATGCTACAATCAGCTCCTGAATTTCAGATCTGATGCAACCCACAGGGAATTATTGTCATTTTTAAGAGGGAGGCAAGTCCTTGCTAAAATTTTACCCTTTGTTTAGGATTAGTTCATCTCCACTCCTGCTTCAACAGATCAGAGAACTCTCCTGAATGTGGCTGAGATGTAACAAAAAGGAACCCCTAACCTCCTGCAATCCATTTGTGGGAAATCAGAGAGGTGTGTTTAACAAAACCATTCCTGTGATCTGAATCTGACTTTAGGGTCTATATACTCCCTAAGAGACCTCACAATTTGAGCTGATCACACTTTCATAACTTGCAGTGGCACAACTGTTAAAGCACAAGCTTCCACTTTCCAACCTACCATATAAAGAGTGAAGCTACAGCCACTGTCTATAAACTAGACCACAAATAATTAACATATACCATTAACAGGTAACTTGAAAGGGAATGGTATCAACCATGGGGCACTTAAAGGACAACTTTAGAGTTAAGAGGTGTCAAAAAACCCCCAAAATTTCACCTTGCTACTCCTCCATAGTCCAGGCCTTCCTCTCCTCGGAATTTCACCATAAGCCTCTTTTTCAAGTCCTTTGGCCTCATCTTCATTATCTGACGATAGGATTCCTGTATGTGCATTGGTACAATTATATATCTTATTTTCTTCCTATAATTAAGTCTATTAATATTTCTCTAATACTGTAAGATTTTTGCATTTCTGTAATACACAGATTGTTACTGAACTACAGAAAACATGACTCTGTTCGAGCGCTAATCTGAAGCAAATTCCAATGACAACGCTGTAATGTGGTGGGTGCTTGTGAAGCAAAGTTGTTATTATCACTGATCAGTTTTACTTTTCAGTGACAAAAGCTGCTGTAAGTAGTAAAAAAATCAATCCAATACCTCAAATATTTCCTCTCTGGACACTTCAATGCGACAGTGACCAGCCTGAGGTTGCTGAAGAGAGAGCTCGTGTCTAAGAACTTTCAACTTTTGTACCAAGTCTCTTTCATATCTCTGTGCAGGCAACTCCTCACCCTCTTCCAATGATCCCTCATTTGGAGCTGGCAGAGGCTGCTGGCTGGGCTCTTTTAGCTGGCATTGATGGCTTGGAGAAAAAAAGGACAATATTTATTCTGGACACATAACAATAAGGAATATGTAAAACAATGACGGAAGAAATTATTAAGCTTCTCTAAGAGGAACATGGAGAGAAATGTGTATTCAGCTGGGTACTTCTGTACCATCATTACACTAAATTCAGGGATGTAAGGAACACAGATGCTTAAAGAGTTTCAGCATTTTCGAACTGTTTTTATACGGCAAAGCACTGTGGAAGGCTCTGGAGCATGATCACTGATTGCTGACTGAGCAGTAATTAAAGTTTGTGGGGTATTCTCCCACACGGAGACAACTTTCAAAAGTGCAACACAGAAAGAGATCTCTAATGGAAAAAAAAATCAGCTTTACAAAGGGAACTGTCTAACAGCTGCAACTGATTTTACTCCAGCTCCATACAAAATGAGGCTGGGGATTCCTGACACAGTAAAAGTACTACATCTATGGTTGTTAAGAGAGAAAGATATACTTGTCCTAAATAGTTGCAGCTTCATACACTCAACTATCCTTATTCATCCTTGCTTTATTTGGGTTGTGGAGCAATTATTTTTTAGATACAGAGATTCCCAAGCTGGCTTCAAGCACAGGAAAAAGTCTGATCTTGGGCACAAAGCAGCACTGCCAGGCTGCTTCCAGGGTCAGTTCCACAATGGTTCAGCTGCCTTTGCATGATGCAGAGCTTGAGCTTACTAAATCCTGCTAAACCCAAACTGGCTGTGCACAGCACCAGTTGACCAGACTCCAGCTGGCTTTATATTCCCATTGTCTGGAGCTCAAGGGAGCATGAAGTTAGTCCAGATCCAGCACAGCCAGCACAGAGCTAGAACTGCTCATCCAGACAGACACGAGCTGACTGCTGGGGAACCCCTGGCAGACCCTCTACCCCACACCCCAGCAATTCCAGAACTGTGCAGAGGACTAAAAACCCTTCTGAAGAGTCTCAGCAAAAAAACTTAGATAAAACCAGCACTGAGAACCAATGCTTGGACCCTGACTACAGCACTGGCTGCATCTGTTCCCCAGCATCATTGAGCTGAAACCTCTCATGACTCCCAGACCCGACAGGAATTATTTATGAGGCAAAGCTCTTACTTCATGATGTGATGTAGTCGTGGATCTGTGAATTGTGTGGTTCTGTTGTTATGATCTACAAAATATATTCTTCCTGAAACTGTACTTCTGACTTCCCAGCCTGGAGGCAAAGGTCCCAGTTCATCACAATTCACACTGTTAAGGTCTCTAAAGTGAAAAACAAACAAGATGTTAATGCACATCTGAAGTTAAGCAGCCAAATACTAATATCACTTAAAAAAATTAAAATCACCTCTTTAATTAGGTTATGGTTAGAATCCTGACTATTTGACTGAAAAACCACTGAGAGTAAGGCTTTAGCAACACATTCACTCACCCTTTTCATCCTGGATAAATTTCAGGTATCACTCTAAGTGCTGCTAAAGGCAGTCACTCACTTCCAGGTAATGTTTGAATTCAATACATAGATTGCATTTACACCTAAAAAGATTGAAAATACCTAAGGCTCCAGCCACCAGGAAACACTAAGAGTGGCAAGAAAAGGAAGGAAGGAAACCTGAAGACTATATTTAGGCAGAAAACCTATTGTTAATTAAAGCATTCTTTAGACAGCTGGCGTGGATTCAGAGTTGAAGGCACCACTCTCTGCAATTCCTCACCTAAATCTAACCATGCAACATTTGTATAAATGAGTTAACTGAGAGGCTTTAGAAAGGTAGAAATGCTTTGAACACTGAAGGTGCCTTAGTGTCACAGCGAGTATAAGCCAAGGGGACACACAGGCAGACAGACAAACCCTTGTTAGGCTCCTTAAAGGAGATTATGGTTGGGACCATTTGCTGTGATCAGCTGTGCATCTGAAAGTCCTGCAGAGATCTGATTACAGCAAGTTTTAACCTACATCTTTGCCTCATGCCAAGGTTAGGTTTTTGCACCACAAGCTGGTAGCACGAAAGTCACCTTTAACTAAAATAGGTGTGACCTGTGACTCACAAGACACTGCTGTGTCCACATTCATTGCTCCTGAAACCCTGGCTCAAGGATTTGGGGAGAGAAGCAGCAGCACCTTTCATTAAGGTGACCAGCATCACTTGAGGAAGACACAAGGTTTTGGGCACACAAGCCTGACATGACTGACACAAATGAACAACCACTGTCATTTCTTCTTCCAACAATACCAGCTAATCTAACATCAGCTATTTTCTCTCTTTCTCTCTCAGCTTTATTCTTCATTTCCTTCCATACACCGAGCTTTTATCACCACTTTTGCCTGCACTACTTTATATCATTTTTCTAATATCCTGTATCACATTCCTCTATTATCCAGGCAGTGCAGCAGCTGAGAGTTACAAACTTCACTCTTGAATCTGGTGTGCAGGTGGCCCATGAAACAGCCCAGACTCAGAGCTACTCAGGAAGAGCACCAGACCTTACTCACAAAGACCTGGATTAACTGCAGGTTAAGGTTTAAAGAGGCTTTACTAAATTAATCATGTGAAGGATTCAAATTCTCTAGCTGCAAATCACTGGCTTAAAGCATAAAAAACTTCAAACCATTCCAAGTTTAAAGATAACCAGTAATCTCTCTTTCAGTTATACATAAGTGAGCACTAAATAAAAGTTACAAGTTGAATACTCAAGAAACAATTATTTTAATAAAGTACTCAGTTTTTTCTTCAATTTGCAGTCCAAATTGTTTTCATACAAAAAAAATGTTGGTAAGATTTAGAAATTTGTAGCTTCACCAAAAACAAAGTCACATCAACATTTTAGGAAGAATTTGTCAAACAGGAGTTCCTGAAGGGCTACATATTTTTTTGCTTTTTGTTTTACATGATTCACAAGTAAGTGATTCTTTCTTTCAAAAAGAGGAATCGTTAATGTTTGGTGAAAAGGTAACTAGAAACATCCCAAACTATTCCTCTGCTGGGAGCTCTCCCTTTAAATTCAGACAGGCCATTTCACAGATTTTTGGTCTTATAAATGCAGCATCCTGCCACACACATACACATCAAAACCCCTGACTTACTTTTAACTATAAATGCATACCTTGGTATCCTTGGGTCATGCCACGTGCTCACTCCAGTCTGTGTGTGCAAAAAATAAACCTGTCCCTGTACCGTTGTTCTTTGCTCTATAAAAAAGGAAGGAAGATTATTCTAAATTACAAATCTTAAAAAAAATTCCAAATAAACAGTTTAAAGACATTCGAATATTTTCCTCCTAGGAGAAAGTACTGGAGCCATCACACTGATCTCTTGAAGCTTGGACTGTTTTGTCCTTGATAAATTTACTCTGACTACACATTTCAACATTCTTTTGAAACTCACAGATCCATGCACCAGCATGTTTTAGTTTGTAATTTTATTGTTAGATTTTGAGACAATCCAAACCCCCAAACCAGATTTCTTTACTCCTAAGATTTGGTGTGCTCTTTTCTGAGATTTAAATTCTCCTTAATCTCATCCTCCCTAATCTTCTGTACTATTGGTTTCTTTGTTGCTTTTATATATTTTCCCAATCTTTTCTCAAATGTGGGCTCAAACCTACACAACATGCCAAGGGGGAAGGAAAAAATAGCATTACTGCTCTAGTTTAAAGAGCTCTTTACATTTGTTCTCCCTAGATACACAGCCAAGATTAGCAGTGAATTTTCTGTAACAGCATCATACCACAACCTCATGTTTAATTTACCATCAACCCCTCAGTGTATCCTGGCGTAGCCAACTGCTAATTAGCCAATCTCAAACTCCCATCTGCACTTAGTTCCTTTTCCAAAATGCAGAATGAGATGCACGTGGACGCCGCCTGTTCCAACACGCAAAACACCTCGATGTATTCGAAGGGGAGAATTTTTTGGTGACGTCTTTGGAAAAATGAAACCCTTTTGGTTTTTACAGCTGTGGGACACTCACCGTAGCCTTCAGGTAGCTCAGGTGACTGGTGGCCGTGGGGCCTGTTCTGAGGTGTCTGTACGTGAGCTCTGACCTCGGGGGTGCGGAGCCGCTGGGCCTGGAGCCTCTGGTCCTGGCTGGGAGACTCCAGGAAGCGGCAGCCGCCTCCTCCCGCCGCTCCCGTCGTGTCCGTGTACGGAGCCGGCTCCTCCATGAAGCAGCTCAGCGGCCTCCCTGGCCCGGAATCTTCATAAACCGTTCTGAAAATGGGGAAACTTCAAGAGTTTCCATCACAAGAGAAGTGAATGCAGAAATAACTGTTTCTCTCTCCCCACAACTTCAAGTAGTGCAACTTTTAACCCAAGAGGTGCCATTTTCTTAACGTTTTTATACCCAAATTTCTCAGCACTGGTAACAAAAAAAAATCAAGTCTTACCCAGTTTAGCCTACTTTCTTCAAGCAGTTATCCAGTTACAACCTTACTACCTGATACACAGTCCCAGAAAATACAGCAGTCACATCGATACTTAAGTTTCTAATGTTAGTTACAATCTCTCCACATATAAGCCATTTGTCGAATTAAGTGTAAAGAAAACAATTCTTACCCTTCATTCTCCAAAAGCCCTCTGCAGTCTACTACAGAACCTCCTGTGCCTATTCTGTCCCGTGTCTGTAAACTGACTGAAAGAAGACAACACAAACTCAGGTCAATGAAAGAAAAACTGCATTCCTAAAAACAGCAAAAAGCAAAAAAATCCACATTTATTCAGGGTAACATATTAAGGAAAGCACTATCCTACACACAAGGACACATCACTTACCAAAATTCCCTTTATTCTCTTAAAGCATTACTAATTTTCTAAAAAGCAGAAGAGAAACCAGAGGGTCATCCCCTCAAAACTTGAGTTTGTTTCTGTAAATATCAAACATGTAAGCTTCTACATCTGGGTTTCGTGAGGATCCAGAAAGGGAAGCTGGAAAAAAATTGGTCGCCACTAGATGTCATCTTAGGGTGAGAATTTGGAGTTTGCCAAATATATTTATGTATCACTGAAAAGCTGGGGTTGGGTGGGGGCAGTAAAACGTGGGGTAAATTTGCTGTAAAATGAGCACGGCCTTGTTGAAATTTGGAAATGGCTTGCATGAGTCAAAGTTATCAAACCAGCAACTTGTAAAATGTCTTTTAACTCCTCCAGATCCCTTTTTAACACCTAAGATTCCCTCTGCCTGTCACCTTGGCCAAATGCACCATTTCACAGTGACGTTCACCCTCCCAGAGATGCAGAAGAAGCCTTGCCAGATGCATTCCCTGTTTTTAATGTTGTTTCCTACCATCAAGTGAGAGGAAACAAACTCCTGTATAGGAGTGCAATGAAAATTTTCAGGTTATGTAATTTAATCCCATTAGAATCAGAAGAAACAACACAGAACAGGCACAGAAGCAGTGACTAGAGGAGTTTTTCCCTATGGATATTTACCAAGCAGATGGAATTTAGCTGGGATCATTCTTACCCACTATTTGGCCTCGGACAGCATCGGTGTCTGTGGGGTTGAGTTTGCATAGATCCAAACGCTGGTCTGCAAAGGAGAATTGGAAAAATCAACCCTGGGAAGGGATGGGTGGGAACACTATTCACTACTCAGGTACAAGGTATGGAGGGTTCTCAGTCACACCAGAGTGGAACTGCTCTTACATCCAGTATCTTTTAGCCTGCTGATGGCATTGGAGAGGAGTCGGACACACCCCAGGAAGCCAGCTCCCTGTTTCTTATGGATTTTTTTATGGTTCCATACACTGATGGTTATGGAATCTGTTTTCCCAACGTATCTAGAAAAATACATATTAAAAGAGTAATTTTAGAAATAATAACTTCTTTTTACTCCACAGAACTGATGCTGTAATTGGTACAAATTCTGACACATTTTAGTACATCGGTCATGCCTCTTTATTATAAATACACACAAGTGCTTATGCCCAAAATGCTGTTATTAATGAATTACTGCACAGTGACTTCACACAGCATGGGAAATTGATATTGCTGCAGCATGAATTTAACTACAGCCAGCCTCATTAAAAGCTAAACAACAAGTTGATTAACATACAAAACTTTAGAATTTATGGTTCTAATAATTTGAAGAAGATAAATCATTCCAACAAGGACAATTTTCTCTAAAAGCTGGATGGCACTGCTCCAGGAGAGCTCACTAAGCCCTTGTGCTGAGTACCTGCCACACAAATATCTACAGATTCAAACATCTAAAAGCAAAGTACCGCTCCTTTATTAACAGGTAATTTCTTCTTGAAAAAAAATCAGTCCTCTGAGAGGGCAGGGTTAGATGGGATATTGGGAAGAAATTCTTCCCTGTGAGGGTGGGGAGGCCCTGGCACAGGTTGCCCAGAGAAGCTGTGGCTGCCCCATCCCTGGAAGTGTCCAAGGCCACATTGGGAGCAACCTGGATAGTGGAAGGTGTCCCTGCCCATGGCAGGGGGTGGAACAGGATGATCTTTAAGGTCCCTTCCAACCAAATTGTCCTGAGATTTTATGAATGTGACTCTTCTTGCTAACACAAAATGAAGTTGCAGTGCCAACCCTGCACTATTTATTCACTAGATAAATCTCTGGAATACTGTTTACTTATGACCAACTCACAGATCGTAATGCTGGTTCCATTTGGGGTCCAACGTGTTCTTCACAGTGTCCGTGGAATGGCACTGACCTGACCCATCCACAACTATTTTAGCAAATGGGTCAGGAAGTCCTGTGGAAAGGAAAAGGTGCTGTTAAATCCAGTCCTTTGTTTTGCTGCTTCCAAGACAACGCCATTAGAAGCTCCCCCTCAAGAAAGGACAGCTGCCTTTATCCTAGAAGTATTTCAGTAAATCCTGTGTTTGAGGTGGATGCTCTTGGTACCCCCCAGCACGGAGCTGTGAGCAGCAGCCTGCCTGTGGTTCCATCAGCCAGATTTTCAGCTGGGATTTGTGAGCCCTCAGTGTTTCCAACCCTGAAGTCCACACAATCTATAGCTCAGAGTAATGTGTAGTCCTGTAGTAATGGAGTGCTGCTGCGAGAAGGGAACCACAGAGCAAATGACACACACAGATGAGCCTCCACAGTAAAGCACCATCTCCAAATAAATCTGATTAATCCAGAGCAGAAAGTTACACAATTAGGACATACTTACTGAAGAAATCTTTCTTTGCAAGATTCTTGGCACATAATACTGCAAAACAAAAAAGCAGATAAAGAAATCTTAAAACCGTAAAAAAAAAACTTTCTGGTAATCATATCAGCTAAAATAATACCTGATCATAATTCATAAAAAACCACCTAAATATTAAATGTGAGCATTGTTTTCTTTATCTGGGATTGGAATATTTACATATAAATTTGGGTTTATATTTGCTGCTTTAATTCTATTGTTACAACACACAGAAGATTTAATGAACATCCCTTAGCATTAAAACCTCCTAATTTTCTTTACTTCGCATTTACACAAATGCTAAATCAGATTTTTGTTGTTGTTTCAGAATCCATCCATTTTAGAACAAGGACTAAACATTTTCTGAACAAAGAACAGTTCTGGGATTCCTGGAAGAGACCTCTTCACTAAGTCCCATCAAATGCAGTGCAACCTCCTGCTCCTTGCACACCAAAGAGAGGATACATGGTGAAACAAAGCATGGGAGGAATTCTGCAACAGCAGAAGCAATCTGTAAATGCACAAAGGTTTGGGGATAAGTATGACAGGGCCTCACTCAGGAGAAAAATAAACATACTGAAAAAAAAACCTGCATCAAGATGTTTTCCTTTGAAAGGGCCACAAATAAGACAACATTTCCTTCTCTCCAATTCTACTCACCAGCACAGCAGTTTAAGAAAAAATGAGATCAGGAAACTGGCATCAATCTCCATTTTTACCAGGTCTATTACCAGCTACAAGTCTAATTTTGCTTTTCCATAAGGACTGCTCAGTAGGATCTCAGCAATCCAAGTTGTTTAGTATCCATTAAACTCTTCTAACAGGCCAGGAAAAACAACTCCAGAGCCAAAGAGGAAAATATTAGAGCTCTAACTTATCTCAAACTAAGATCCAAGAGAGGAAGGTAACTATGAAAGACGTAATTACTTTTGAGGGAGTCTCTTTCCCCAGTGGGAAAAAAAGAGATCTTTCAGCATGAGAATGAAGGCTCAGAAGATAATCAATGGCCAATTCCCCTGGTATGGACCATTTCCCCTCCTCATCTCCATCTCCCCTTCCTCCTGACTTAACCTCAGTCTCACTGTAATTCTATACTGGGGAAAGGGAAGGTGCGAAGGAACAAATGCTTCATTTATTTATTTATTTATTTATTTTTATATACTTCTACTAGAATTCCACCTCTCAGTTCCAGAGAAACATTCCCTACCTAACACAGGCAGCAGAGTAGAAACTGCTTCACCTCACGTGTCAAGCAAACAGACCAAGGAAATCCACTATTTAACCCAGAAGCTCATGGAAAAAAATACACAAATCCTCCGTCTTAGTAATAATTAAAGCAGCCGCACCAGGAAAGTATTTTTAGAATGGATTAAAAATTACTTATTTCTTACACTGCCAAACTGTATAATCAGAGAAAGCTTCTCTTGTATTTTTTTTTAAACAACTGACCAAAAAGAGAAGTGTGCAGGACTATGGCAATTCAATTTGAAACAACACAGGATTAGAGAATCACCATCCGCTGCTCTATGGAAGCATGAAAGAGCAACCTTTAATTTCCTCTTCCTGTTGTGAGTGTTTCAGAGGAAAAACTACCCAAAAAAGAGAGACTAAGTACAAGTAAAGTCAGAACTTGAGCATGCTAGTACCAGCCAAAAGGAATTCTGAAGTTCCTAAGAGATTTTTAAAATCAAATAACTCTACTTTGCCATCCCCCAATTTTAAGAATAATTTACTGAGCTGGAGAAGGATGACATCCGTAACTTTCTGCATATGGTCTGTCCATATAATTATTACCTTTATTCTATATTTCAGGTGTGCTTTCAAAATAGCAGCATAAATTTCTAAAGTTATTATGAAGAATTGTATTTTTCATTTAACTCTTTTCCCTCTGCCCCAGCCTTTCAGTCTACAGTAGATGAGCACAGCTGCCAATTTTCCACTCACAGCCTGTGAAACCCTCAATTTTAGGTTGCAAAAATTATTACTCTTTCTTTTAAGAAAAATATTGGCACGAAAGCTAATAGCTGAAATAAACCTTTATGGAGCAATCTCCAGAATCAGGCTGCCCAAGATGGACCATTGGCACTGTTCCACTATTTGCATGTTAAACCCACTAGAGAAAAAAATATTTGCAAGAGCTGTATCACTTAAAAGCCCCAGATTTCTAAATTCCAGTAAAAAAACAGGTGGCAAAGGTCAGCAACGGGAGACTTGGATGTGAAACCAACCAGCAGCAGAGGAGACAGCCCGTCCCTGCTGTGCAAAGCTGGGAATGTGCCACATTTCCTTCTCAAACACATCGTCTCCAACAGGAGAGGACCTGATGGCTGCTACTTCAAGCCCAAAATTCATGGACTTGGGTAGGTTTAGCTACAAAGGCTTAAAAAATTATTAATTTTATCCCTGGTTCAGAGGGGGTTTAGGAGAATGAGACAGACCCTAAACTGCAAACCAGGCACTGAGGTGCTCTGTGCCCAGGCCTTGCCCAAATCCCCTCTTTGCCCATTTTCCAAAGTGTTTTTTCTTTTGGTTTTTCTTTCTTTTAAACAAGAAAGGTTCTGGGCTTGTTAGCAGGAGCGATCTCCCTGCATTTGTTGCAACATTACAAAAGGTACTAATCCTCCTGACTTGGGTATTTACATTCTGCCTCCTCAAAGTCAACCAACTTGTTTCAGCCTGACACAGGATTTGTTTATGCTCCGCTCCCGATAGTTGCACAGCTCTGAAGAACTTCTTTTTTAATACAAGAGATCCCAAACAACACCGAAACAATGTCTTTACATCTAGATTATAATATTTATAAAGGGATGGGAATGTTTTTTTAAGTACCTGACATTATTGAGATAATTTCAAAGGCCAAATTAGCCAGCTGGGTGAAGTGCTAGTGTGAAAGCATATTTGGCAGGAGGTGAAGAAAGGACGAGCCTTAGACAAAGTCAGTATTCACCCTGGGGATGTAACTTGAGTGAGCTGAGAGGTTCCTCTGCCAGGCCCTGGTTGTCCACCCTGCCTCCAAACAGAAATTAATCATCTGCTGTGGTTCAGGAGGTGCCACAGGAGCAGGACGGGTGCAGTGAGGAGAGCACGGAGTGGCACCAGTGTCTGAACAACTCAGCTGAGAATTGCATCAGAAAGCTGCTAATTCACCCCGAGACACCGTCCTGCAGCAAGGACAGCACTTGCAGGGAGGCACCGAAAAACAGTCTGGGAGAAGAACCATTTCAAACATTCCCAAGTAAACAGAGCCTGAGTCTGCATCAGCACCAGATTTATTCCCATACACCACAGAATGTCTCCGTTTGGAAGGGACCCATAAGGATCAAGAGTCCAACTCCCAACAAACCCCATCCCATAGCACACTGCTAAGATGTTACAAGTGTTTCCAGCTGCACAGTGTACAAATGACACAGTTTCCTGCAGGGAAAAAGTAAAGTAAATAAGGCAAGTGACGAAAATATCCCATAGGCCCAGCCTGCACCAATGCAAAACAGCAGGCAAATGTGCACCTGGGACAGCATTCATTCACACTTTGCAAGTTAAAGGTAGGAGCCTCCATGCTCAAATTAAGGACCTTTATATGTGGATATGATCTGAGCTAACCACGGCCTTCAATTTAGTATCCAAGTTAATTTTGGAGACGAGACAAACCAGCAATGCGTCCACATCTTCCTTAGGAAAGGCGGGCGGGGGGGGGAGGACACAGTGAACCATGCTGGCAAATACACCTTTCAGCCATCTCTGGCCTTCCCTTGGATATTCCAGGTTAATTATTTATGCTTGTACAAACAGGCGGCCAGATTCCAGGACACATTCGTTTTACTTTGTGACAGAAGATAAACACGGGCCAGCAGGCTGATGGCGTAGAAAGGACTTCACTTAATATTTCCTTCTGTGTAGACCATCTTTAATCATAGAGATATGCAGCACAATCATTACAAGCACCACAGGCTGGTTGGTTTGTTCTAAGATAGAAGCAAAGAAGAACAATGAGGCTTTGGAAGAGAAAGTAATAAAGATCTTGACATAAAGTGAAACTAAAGTTACTGCACACAATTGGAAAATGAAAAAGGCTGCAAAGCAGGTCAAATTTGAGGCATCCAAGTTAATGGAAATATCTCTGCTAATGCTTCAAAGTCTGCGTAGGTTTTGACTTGTGAACTTGGTAGGCTGTGTTCGAGGTACCCCAGCAGGACAGTCCCCTGTGTGTGCCAGCTCACAGGCTGGTTTCCAGAGCAGAAATCCCACCATTCCGACTAACAGTTTTAGGAAGGCTGCATGGCAAAAATAATGTGCATGAAGTGGAAAAAAGCCTCCCCCAAAATAGGAGAAAAAAGTAAACATCAGCTATTCACCACATGCTGCTCCAACACTCCAAAGCTCATGGCCCACAATTAAAATATTTGCTGAATCTGTTACGTGAAATCATGTCTCGTCCACACAGTTCCATGGATTTTGTGGAAAATACTCCGAATACCAGGAGCCACCCCTTCTGAACTGCCTTGAGGAACGACTCTGCTTACAGCTGTGTTCTCTGCACATAACCTTAAATGAGACTTCACTGCAGATAAGGTCTGGTTTTACTTCTACTACCAGACAACCCGCAAAGGTTTTACATGTCTGGTTTTTTTAAGGGTGACAATCATTTATATGTGGTGGGGTACAAAAAAATGGGTTTTATGGGAAAGGAAAGATGGCTGAAGTGTGTAAAAATGCAGTTTCTCTATGGCTAGCCACATCACTGAACTGAAATACACCACTTTACTCACAAATTGCACTTTAAATTGTCACCACAAAGGCCAAGGTTTCTATTCTAGTAATTTTTTTGTTTGCTTTAGGAATACTTTTGGTCTTTCTCTTCGTCTGCTCGAGACTGAAATGCATAAATCCAGACTGCTTTAACTTCTCAGTAACCGAACCCGAACCGCTGCAGCGCCTGTGAGCACAAAGAGATAAACAAACCCACAGCCTTCCCTTACATTTGCCAAATAAGCCAATTAGCTGTATGGAACTAATTTCATCCTGACATGCACCCTGAGTGGCCTTCACTAACGATCTCAGCATTGTGGTGCCAATGAGATTTGCAATCTGAGACACAAACCAACCAAAAACCCCTGAGACCCCTCCGACTTCAGGCCCTGCATTCATGCCCTGACACTGGAAGGCTCTGCCTGAACTCATGCTAAACCAGACCTTGACTACCAGATTAAAGCAAGGCTTCATTATAAAACCCTCAATTCTCAAAGAGTCGCTAGAGTTGATACACGAAGCCTTTTTGTGGCCCTTTTGTGTAGGCTGCAGTAAAAATCAAAGCCTCTTTTCAAGGCATGATCTCCTCGTGGGTTGGAACTTGGCTTTGTGTAGCCAGTTGCAAACACTAGACAACTTTGAAGAGATCTTCAAAAAACCACACACCCAGAAAAAGCCATTTTTATTAGTCCATTAACATGTCATTAAAGTATCTACTTAGCCAGGAATCAAAATTCCATCTTACCTAAGCAGAAACCAGTCACGAATGAGAGGCAGTTCTCCTACTGCAAACAAAACCGAGTTGACAAAACACAAGAGTTTCATCTCCATTCCTAAGAATTACTCAAACTCAAAAATTCTCCAACAGTAAGTCTTCACATACAACCAGCAAGGGCTGGCTTAGCCTTCAATAATATAAATCACTGAAAAACCCAGCACAGGGCTATTGGAAGAACAAGACTCATTAAATTCCCTGTTAACTGAGACTGTGTGCAACAAAAGACCAGTAAAGCAAGTTTAAAAATTAACTGACTGAGATGTAAAACTTAGAGGAACACTGAAGAGTTATGGAATCAGCTGAAGAACTTTGCAGGGATAAAAAGGGAGATCAATAGGAAGCTGAATTAATGCTGATGTACAGAATCTGAGAAAGGCACACAAATCAGAGGTGGGAATAAGCTTATCAATTATTCCTCATACCAACTCTTCTCTCTGTTATTCCCCCTCTGCTCACGCCTAACAAATACCTGAGATAAAGGTTACCTCTCAGATTAAATCTTTCATTAAATCCCAGCTATTGCCTCAGTTTTCTTATGACTTTGCAATATGTCCCTCTAATCCAGGCCAAGAAACTTGTCATACTCTCCACACAGTTCCCTATTTCCTAGATAGACATAAACCCCAAGTATCCCCAATTGCTTAAGTCTTACAGACACACCCTCACCTCTGAAAGCAGAAGCTGCCCATGGGGTTTATCTGTCCCATGTGCCACTCAAATTGTTCTTCCATGGGTGCTTTTTTAAAAAAAAGTTTATTTTTTAAGGCAAACCTTTTGCAGACTGCTGTTTCACCACCTTCAGCTAATTTTCTTGGCCCTGCAGTGGTTGCTCAGCTGTAGGAAATACAGCCAGACATGCTGGGGCAAGAGTGAGACCCTAACTGGTGACACCTCCTCTGTCACCAAGATGCCCTTGAAGCTCTGTCTTCCCTCACATCCCTTCCAATTTCTCTTTGCTGACTGTCTCCAAACATGTCCAAAGCACAACCAGTTTGTGTGAGAACTGGAATTTAAGAGCTAAGTCAGTTATTACTATCACCATTTTACAGCCGTTCCCAAGAACACCCCATCAATTACAGAGTTTTACCAGGAAATGTGTTAACAGAGCATAAGGCCATTTATACCCACTGTATGGTTTCTAAAACTCAGTCCTCCACCCCCACCAATACATCTGCCAGGACCACAGCCAAGCGGGATAATAATTTTGTAAGGGGGGATTTCCCAAATTCAGTCAAGTTTTTGCTTTTTTAAAGTGTCCACAAATGGTCTCCTGATTCCCTGAAAACAAAGGATACACTCAGGCTTCAGCTACAGCATCAGCTTCTGTAACACTAGTAAGATATAGGAATATCTGTAAAACCCTCAAAATTGCTGTTAAAATCACACAGAATATTATGCTGTTCTCAGGGCAAATACAACCTCTTAGCTGAGAGCTAAACAAAGCAATTTCAATGAAAAAATTCCTGCTGGAAATACAAAATGGACTTTTCATTTACTCTGCACTTCACTGGGCAAGTTGTAGTTACTGGGCTCAACGCAGCTCTGGAATTCTTCCCTTATTCAGTCTTTTGCACCTCTAACCACGTGCATTTGCATTGAATAATTCGTATTTCCAAGCAAGCGGTGTCTATCCAGACAGACTTATCTGCACGCCTTGCACATTCTTACGCTCACACTTTGGATCAGACACAACGTGAGCTGTGCAACATCATCACCAAAATAAAGTTTAAAACACACCAGGAAATTATGTGGCTCAATTTTCTTAAATTGCATTGAAACGAAGGAAGGAATAAATCCATGCTGAAATCTCAATACTTTGCTTTTACAGTTACCCAAGCACCGCAAAAGCATCTGGAAAAAAATTCCTAAAGCATGAAAAACATGTTCCTCCACCCACATGCACTCATAACTCGGATTCCAAACTGAATTTTACTAAGATCGCCAAAAGTATTTTGTACTTTTAACACCATAGAGGTTTCAAAGCACCTTTTTCAAATCCCTACAAATGTTAGCACCTAACGGGACCATGCTCTCATCCCAATATAGCTCACAACAGGTCCCAGGCAGAATTGAGGACTGAGCTCAAGCCCAGCCCTAATCCCAGAGTCCCAGTAACAAAAGGTCCTTTCTAGAAATCCCGTCCAAATGTTCAGAGGTATGAATTTGTTTCTCTGGAAAACGTGAGGCGAACAAGAGCAAATTAAAAATCAAATACAGAAAATAAACCCTGAACACTCTAGATATTGCTGAGGCATAAATTAGATATGAAATAGTTGACACTCCTGTAGCGGAGAACAGTGCCTGTGCTCAGTCAGCATCTCAGGGAGGTGTGTTTCATTTTAGGTGTCTCTGATCTCCACTTTCATAAGTTCAAGGTATAAAGCCTTATTTTCATTACCAAAAAGAAAAGCCTAGAAGGACTCTCTCGTGCAGCTGATCATTAGCTTACTAATTCAGTACATAAAAGGCTTTTCCAATAAATATTATGTTGACTATAAAACACAGAAATTTAGATTCTCCTCCTTTCCAGATAATTCTCTACGAGGCTACCCAGACCACTACTACAACTGTATGTTTTATAAGCAGTTTGTGAGATTCAAGTTACAAGTATGTTTCTGCACTAACAGCAGCTTTCTTCCCCACAAAACACTGTTCAATTAATGCACTTCGAGCTTTACAAGCCATTCATTTCCTAATTCTGTGAGGAAAACCTGTGCAACTGCTCTCTGCTGGTTTATAAGGAGGAGAAAGTGCAGAACAAGAGACCAAAACCAGAAGCAACACATTTGCGGGTGCTTAACCGAGCACTACAATTAGTAGAATGCACAAGCACTCACACCAATTAAACCAGACCCAGCCTTGGGGTCCTGTCCACGGAGCAAAACAGTTTTGAAATGTCAGGAACACAACACACAACTTTTGTGCTTTCTAACCCCAGTACTATCTCCAGCTCAATATATAAATATTGCCTTGCCTCAGAATACCTGCTTGTTACGGAGAAAGCAGAAAGGAGTCTGACCTGCTGCTGCAGAAGACATGAAACCCGTGAAAGAAGAAACCTTGGTACAGAAAATCTTGGCAAAGTTTGAGTAGATACAGCCAAGCAACAGTTCAATAGAAACACTGAATTTTTGTCAAACAGTAAAAGGTCTACAACTTCCAAGCTAAAATGAAGCAGATTTCTCAGTTTAAAACATAAAACATATGTTTTGTATCTCCAAAGAGTGGCTGGTATTTACATTCCTTCACATACAGGTAGTGTCAGTATTTCAACAAAGCAATTTGAATGTTAAGCACTATCGTAACGGAGGAAAAAAATGTAATTTAACACATTCTCAATCTCAATTTAAAACTGAGATTTGTTTTTCCAGACAAAACCAGTATTTGACTTCTTTGATATCTTACTGCAATTAAATAAGGTATAAAATCAACTTTACAGGAACAAAGTTTCCAAAGGGGGTATTTTAATAAACAGTACAAAATTAATGTCTGGTTTTCATCAAGTGCTAAGCAGATTGCTCAAAAGCAAGAACATTGTTATTTAAAAAATGAATGGCGTTAAGTTATGTGTAAGTTGTAAACTATGTAAACTGTTAGTTCATCCCATGGGGGCTTAAATGTATCACTAAAAGACTTGTAGTTAAACAATCCACACAGAACGTTGCCTTAGTGCTCAATATACAGCTTTGGCTCTGGACTGTTCAACTCAGTGTTAGACTGAAGCTTCCTTGTGAACCAAGAGCAGGAAGCTGGCAAGAGAATCACTTCAGTGACCCAGGAAACTGCTGATGTTGAGATTAACTTCCAGCAAAATGAAAAAAATCCCCGTTTTAAAACCACTGAAAATACAAACCAACAGAGAAATTTTTGCCAGAGAAACTTTTACAAGTTGTAAATAAAGTATAAAAACACTGATGAGCACTGTGGTCACAATATTCAAGAATCCATGTTTCTTCATTCACATTGAAACACTGAATGAAGAATTTTCAATACAGAAATTCCACAGGAAAATTTAGCCTACAGACTACTGTGTACATAGAAAGAAGAAACCTCTGAACAGTGCACTGGGCCTAACTTGTTTCAGTATAACCCAGGCTCATTTTGCATTTCTTTATTAACTGGAAATCTTGTAACAAGCAGTTACTCAAAATCTGTTGCAAAGAGTAACACTTACCAAGCACCTCTTCTGGCACTACTAACTTCAGTAACTGCTACCAGAACAAATTCCAGCAGGTACTGGATGACTTTTCAAGAGGCACAGTCAACACCCCAAATTTTTTTGCAAGTAAATGAAAAGCATTCTTTCTTTCAAGTAAGGCATCAGCACCGTATCACTGCTTTACCACCACATACCTCAGGTTAACAAGTGCCTCAGAAACTTTCCCTGATTTCCAGCACATCTCGCTGTTTTCCATGGTCGGATTTTAACTGAGCTATGCCGAGTACTTTTTGGCATGTTTGGATAGAAACATAAAAAGCCTCAAGTCTTGTCATGTAAAGCTTTTCAAAGCCATGGGCCTTGCTGCCAAAGAAACTTTTTCATGCTCTTACAGCTTTTGCCTTCCTTATTCTCAGATCTGCTATTTGCTTTGCGGTGAGGATGGTAACAAACACACGAGATGGAGCAGCTCTTTCTGAACTGACCCAGAGCGAGCTCTGACTTAAAAATCAAGGCAGTGAAAGTCCATATTCAATGAAGAGTTAAGGGAGTACAAAGGCCCAGAGCAACGAGTTCATTTTGTTCTAGGCTACTTAGAGAGTGGCCAGCCAAAAACGGAACCAGCTGGAATTCATTCCGAAGTACTTCTTTCTTCCCAGAGCTCCCTGGGCTGTCGTTATCAACCTGAGGATAACAAACATATGGCTCATCAAGATGGAGTTGGTGCTGGAAAGAAGTGGCAGAGCCTAATGGCCCATAATAAATGAAGTCTTGATCCTAACTTGGATCTTAGTACTGAGGTATAAATGCTTTTAATGTCGTAGGGGGAAAACTGCCCACACTAGATGGAATTAAACATTCCACTGACTTCTCTTCTTGATGGTTTCCTTGTTACCAGCTCTTGCACACATCTATTTTTGTCTTCATTACCATTCCATATTCAAATTATATCCATCAGATTCCAGACAATTCAAGAGGCATGTGCAAAAAACGGGAAAAATGACACCTTGACCATCCAGGTCAAATTTTTAAAAATAATTCAGGCTGATTGTAAGTGCTGAGCTACAAAATGGAACAATTACTTTAATTTCCCATACAGAAGCTAAAATAAAGGTGCAAAGTTTAAAAACAGGAAGACAGAAGAAAAATTGTGTTCACCCAAATTAAATTCTTGGCATCATTTCTCATTTTGAATAAAGTACATTAGCTGTTTTACAATATCGTTTTTAACGCCTGGAAATTTTTTCAACCTCCACTAGCTTGTTTTGTGATTATTCAGCCCATTATAATCCCTTTCAACATCCGCCCAAGAGGCTACGAATCTCTCTCCACTGTCTTTAGGTCTATTTTTTCATTTGTTCACAGAACTGAGCTCAAACCCTTCTTGTTTACAAATGAAAGACCCAAGGAAGCCCCAAACACCCATGTTTGTGGAGGGCACCGATGCTAAAAGGTGAGCAGCCACCTGGACACCTGCCAGGGAATCGGCTCGTCTGGGCTTATTAGCCCAGGCCTTGTGCCAGCCCTGCTGAACCAGGAGGGGAGGATGTGGGGAGGTGACAGTGGTGGCACTGGGGAAGGAGGGGGCCTGCAAGTGGATGTGCAGGAATAAGGAAGCTGTGGCAGAGGCGAAGGAGAACGGGACGGAAACGAGGCTTGTTCCAAAAAAAGACTGCAATTACAGAGGTATTAATAGCTTTGTGAAGCCAAATTTTTATCATTCAATTCACCTACTTTTGTTCTTTTATTAACCCCAGGACTGAATCATTGTTTTCTTCTACAGGACATTTGTCCAGCTGTGGCAGGGAAAACATCCCTGTGTAGCAAACTTTCCAAGGAATTAGTATGAAAGCTTTTACGTAGAGGAAGAAAATCTGATTTAATAACCATTTAAAAACTACAATGAGAGAATGATGTGTAAGAGACTTTTTTTGGTGCTGCCATTGTTACAAGGTAAGTCTTGTCTACAAGAAGCACGTAGACACGCTCCCTCCAATCCACCTAATCACCTATTAGTCACACAAGTGGTAAATCCCTAAAAGCATTTTGGCCTGGGCCATGCAAACGCTGGATGAACTGAGTTACATCAGTTCTCATCTGATTTCCTGGCAATGAGCTGCACGTGACTGCTGCTGTGCCCGAGGAAATGTGGGTCAATCCGTGTGCATCCCGGTGCTGAATGTGCACGCTCTCGAGGGACACGCAGCTCTGTGACTCAGGAGCACCGGGCTGGCAGGAAGGAGATGAATGCTGCTCCGTGCTGGGGCATTCACACAGCACTGCCCATCCTCTGGAATGGGATCTCGGAGCAGTCTAGAACTCCCTCAGCAAAATGCTCTATCCAAAATGTTCAAATGATGTAGAAGGCTGTCAGGCACATGGCACGGCAGCAGCCACTAAAAGGAAACATCTTCCTTCAGAAGTAATTAATCACCCATCGTGTTTGGGTATAAACACCCAGATCTAACAGCCGTGTGTCTCTCTGCTGAGCAGCAGCGAGATGGACAACCAAACACTGCTGTTGCTTTGGAGCTGGGGGCCTGCAGATGGAGCAGGATTCCTCCCAGGATATGCCCTAGCTGGATGTGGTTAACCAATAACCTCATGGTAGCACCCCCTTCTTCCAAACCTGATCTCCAATTAGTATCAAAGTTCAGCGGATCCCCGTTATATCCGTGTTATTGCTCTCTTATACAAGCAAAGCCACCCTCTTCACTTTAGGTATTTTAAGCAAAATGTCTCATTCTTGCGTGACCTAAGGGAGGCACAAAACTGGGAGCTGAATGGCACCAAACAAGACTCCATGAAAAGAAGGCTTTTATTCCGAATAAAGCTGTATCAGCCTATGTGTTACTCCCTTGTTCTAATCATATAGGCCAGCATCTATTTAAACTGCCAAGCTAATGACTTCAAATTTGATCAATAGTCTCTGTTTATTCAGCCAAGTGCTACTGACAGTCACCAGGGATGAACAACAAAACAAACATACTGGTCAGAGCCAATCCCTGGTTGAGCAAGAAAATCCAATCCGTGATGGCAAATACCCTTCGATTGGATCGGGAGGCGAGGAGGAGGTCTGTCGCCCACGGACATGGACACAGCCCCTCTCCTCCGTGCCTACAAAACATTTATCCACATTATTCTGCTAACAGCCAGCTCGTGAGCTGAGTGAACTCAAGCAGAATTAACATCACAGATACAGAGTGGCTCCAACTCTTATCGTGTGCCATTGCAGCTATGCTAAAATATTTCCATTTGTTGTCAGATTAAGCATGGCAGGACATGACAACAACAAGAGGATGTCACTAAGCCTTTGGACCATAAGCAGTGACTTCCCTCATTGTCACCTTATCCTCTACAGAAGGAAATTTCCTTTGGAGAAACTTCAAGAAAGACTGGAATCATCTTCTTGAAAGGGGGACAAAAAAGTCCTCGACTGCATCTCCAGCCAAAGGATGCTAGGAATGTTTTAGTTACAGACTGGCTGCAGAGAGCAAAATAAAAATAGAGTATTTGAAAACAGATAAGTAGAGCATGTGTACATTCTAGCACAGATTTTTCTTTCAAAACAAATAAACATTTTCATTGCAAAATCAGTTTCTCAACAGTGGCTTAACAACAATATATGTGGACCTTCCTCCCATGGGCGATTTTTATTAACAACTTGCAAGCTACTCACTAAAGGAACCTCCATTTCAAATCCCAAATGAATCTGCAGTCACAAAGACTGGGATCTGGGTGAAAATGTTTTAGTGCGTTATTCCGACCAGGATGTTTGGTCACAATTTTCTCAACAGTATACATTCATCACTTTGCCTGTCAACAGCACTTGTTTGCTATTTTCCTTGTACAAAATGTCAGTGTCCATTACATCAATAAATTACAATCCCACTATTGCTCTGAGACACCTTGATCAAAGGTATTACATAAATAAACTGGAGCTTGAAGGAAAAAATACGATGCCTCTTCCTATACAACCTTAATGCATATTCAGACACAGGATTTTATGCAAGTGACGCCACTCGGTCGCAGGATCCTGCAAAAAAAAATATATGAAGAAAGTTCTCTTAAACAAAAAGTTCTTTATCGAACTACTATATTAGCACATCCAAAGCCCAGAATTTAATATCTAAAAAACCCAGTACATGAGGACAGCTGGTTCACTCAAAGCCTAAGACGTTTGCTTTCCACTTTAAATTGATTAAATAGATCGAATACATTACATTTCGCATGGATGGTTAACAGTGCTAATATTCCAGACAAAATGAAATGCTGTATGAGGAAAATTCTTACTAGGGCTACCTCCCCCTGGATATATTCCTTGCTCTCACAGTAATTTAGTGTAACGGAGGCCTAACAATTTCACTGAACAAGATTACAAAAACAGCTCTTCACAGTTCATGGCACAGAAGCTCTCAGAAATATATATTTCTTCACTACCTTCTCCACACAGGGAATGCACTTGAAAAACAGGCTGACACTTTCTTTGTGGGAATCATAAAATAGCATAATGCTGGTTGCTTTGTTTTTATGAAGAAGGTGCTTCTTGTTTATCAAATAGTCGAGATATTAAAAGCCAGCCTTTTATTTGCATTCATATCACTGAGAGGACTCGCACACCTTGGAATCGGATATTGTCCAAGCACTGAATGACAACCTACTGATAAACCCAAAAGAGAGCAAATTTTAATAAAAAATTTTCACGAGAGAAAGAACTTTAAACACCATTTCACTCCTTACTCCAATAAGCTATGTGGCACTAATTTGAAGTGATAGTGCTGTTCTTTTAATTAAAAAATGCCAGTAGGAGGTTGATGCAGTGGCTGGTGCTGGAAGCGATGTGCTCGCAGGGCGCAGCTGAAGCTTTGTGTGAGGAATTAAGGCACAATTTCAGCTAGGTGAAAAGGCAAAACAAAACCCCTAAAGCCAAACAAACATATAGGGAGTGTTATTACAGGTGCTTGGTAAAGTCATCTGGATGTTTGCCTCAGAGAATGTTGTTAAATTCTGGGGAGGAAAAAAAGAAAACCCCAAAAAGCTCTCACTGTAGTTCATGAATCTTGGTTTACCTATAGGTGTGTGGGACTTAATGCCTTCCTACCTCAGAGCTCCTCTTTCACTTTCCCAGGTTGCTCCTTCCATATCTCCTGCACACAAGGCTGGAACCAGGACCACTCTGCCAGACCACGGGAGGGTGGATTTGCTCTCCCAACCTCATCATCTCCACGAGTTTTGAGCCCTGGTATGCTTAACGTCTCTGCCTTTATCAAATCTGACTGAAGTCAGATGAAAAGCCAAAAATTAGTTAGAGGAGAATGACAGGTGAGATCCCTTTTCAGCTTGGTAATTTTTCAGTCTGGAAAAAAAGATTAAGCTTGTCCCGTAAGTTTATCCATCAGCCCGATGGTCAAATAAGGTAGCACTTTGTCCTGAAATGTGTAGACAGCTTCCACATTCCAGGTTTCACTGCTGATTTGTGAAACATCAAAAGGCTAAAAAACTGATTAATCTACAAGAAATCCTCACAAAAATATTTGCTGGATCATTTCCCCCTCAGTGTTGCAACATCTTAATTCCAACAGCGCAGAACAGGCCAGCAACCACATCCAGGGCATAAAAGAAGAGTTCTACATCGGCATCTGGAAGCCTGACAATCCTTAAAACCGGCGGCTGCTCCTCCTGATACAGCCTCCCTGGGGAAGGAACATCCCAGAAACAAGCAGGACATTTTGCCTTTACTTGGCATATGGAGCAGCAAAGAGAAGTCAGTTTATCCAAAAGCTTCTGGTATATTTACTCACCACTCCTACAATGACTATTTCAATCACGTTTACACTACCAGCATCATCTCAAACATCACAGATAAATCTGTTTTCTTCGGCTGTTTCAAAGTCTGTTTTCTCTCTGCACTCTTGTAGGATTTACATCCTAAGGCAATGAGAAAAAAACCTGTTACTACTTTCCAAATGGGCTTTATTTTCTTGCCCCCACCCCTTCTATCAAAAATAGCTCTCATCTACATTCTAGTTCAATTTGGAAGTAGCACATGCAGACTTGATAAGCATCCTGCAAAGGAAATGCCTTGAATTGCAGACTACTTACAACACATTTTCCCAAGCAACTTTTTATAAATCCCATTTGATGGCTGGTTTGCTAATTTCTATTGAAGCTTATCAAAACATTATTTGTAACAAGTTAAATTACTTCTGTGATTGCACAAATAAAAAAAATTATAAAAGAAATGACTGTGACTGGAAGTCCCAGCCAAGCTGCTGGGTTATACTGAAGTGTTATTTATCCTGTTACCAGACAGACCTGGAACTCCGAGGAGGTATTTAATTTTAAACTAAAGAACACAACACAGAAAAGCACCTATTTACATGTTTCTTCTGTTTGCCAAAGTCTCCTTCTAGATCTCCTTCTAGGACTGGTGACAGCACAATTATTGGAGCTGATTCCATTACCCTGAGCAGATCCAGGGGTTGCAGGCCAGTGTTGGGCTGCCTGGCTGTCTCATATACAGCTCAATAAATGAGCACAGACGCATTAATACGTCTTGAAAGAAGTCTATTAATATTAAATTCCCTAAAATTCTTGGAAAGAAGGAATAAAAGATGTAGGTGTTCCCATTATGGCACATTAGCTGTACACATAGCGTACTATTTTTAGTTAATTATTGCCCAGTATGCAGAAGTCACTCTTATAAAGAGCCAGACACTTATTCCTACAGCCTGGGCTTTTCCAGAGGCAAATTTAATGTTGGATTATTGAATGAATGACAGGATCTCTGGGAAAAGATGCAGAGGCAGAGATTTAAATCCAAGTGTGGTTACATCAGAGAACTTGGTTATATCACACAATTAACAAGTTGTATAAAGTCATTAAAGCCTGAGTTCAGCACTGAAGCCCTTCTCTGACTCCAGAACATTCAGAGGCTGATGGATCACGCTGAGTTTCACAGCTGAACCATTCTCTGGCACCTACCGGCTTCCCTAACTTCACTTTTGCCTTTTAACCTCATCTCACCTTATTGCACCACTCATCTGTGCAACGGGGACCTCAGCAGAAGTATTTTCACTCTGGTTAAAAACAATTTCAGGGGTGGGTTAAATGTATCAGCCGATCACAGCATAAAAATGCTTTAAATAAGGGATAGCTGGGAGATGAAAAATTAGATACACCACAATTCCCTGCCAATTTTCCAAAACCCACAACACTTCATGCATTTTTTTTTTTTTCCACCAAGCCATTTCTGCTCTTTCTGATCTGCTCAGTAGGGTATTTACAGACACTTGAGATATGAACATGCTCACTGCAGTACTTAATGTGGCCATTACCTGTCTGCAGATGTTTTTAAGAAAGAGCTACAAGAGACACCGCTTGGAATTCCTTGGAATATAAAGCACTGAAGTAAGTATCACTTCAAGAGCCCAGAAAATTTACCCAATTTCTCTTTCAAAGGCTGACATCAGACCTTCAGCTTACGCTCACCCACTCAACTGCAAACCCAAAGTTTACCAAATGTAACAGATTCTCTTGCTGTTAATATTAAAGAAGCCTTTCAACAACGAGGTACCTGCTAATTAGACTTACACCTGTAAAATATGATATTTTAATTCTGAGTTAAAGTGAAGTTCCCACATGCTTATAAAAATGTCTACACACAGGAAAGGAACCAAAACACATCACCTGCAAGGATGAAGAAGAAGGATTCCCTGGGAAGTGCATCAATTACTGCAAGTCTGAACCAAACTGAAATTCCTCATTTTTCTAAATTCTGCACTTGTGTAGTCAAAAAATTATGTTAAATCAAAGCTACAATCCATACACTCAGTTCATTTTCAGTCTGGAGTTTCGGGGTTTTTTCCTTTTGCTCTTCAGGAAAACAGAGAATGTGTATTTTTAAAGACATTTCCTTTCCAATAAACTTTCCAGGTCATACACCCCATGTACTAAAGAATGTGAAAACACTGACCACAGGGATTGAATTTTCTGCTGTAATGTCCGGTTGGTTTTGGGAGTGCAACACAGACCAAATCTGGCATGTGAGGAAGAAAGGTCAGGGCCATGAAAAAAGAATATCCGGACCGATGTGAGGAGTTGCCAAAAAAAATTAATTATTTTCCAATATTAGTAGGAAAGGCAGCTATCTTCAGTGTTTTAACCTTTATTTTCAGGAGAAATATACAAAAGAGAGCTTCTAACATTGTCCTGGAAACATCAGGGAGATAAATTAGAAACCTAGAATTCAACACATGCAAATTTAATTTGCTGTTTTGTGACGTAAACAAGATATGGAAACTTTAAATTGATAAATACATAACCATTTTATATTAGTCTAATTATTAGAGGAAATGGGATATTTGGAGATATTTAAGGAAGACAAAACTGTAAACATATTAAAAGGTCAAAGAAAACGCTGTTTTTCCTAATTCACTCATCCAAAAACGCTATTTTACTCCAAATAATGAAACGTATCTAGAAAAATCTCATCAACTTGAGGAAAAAAGACTGAATCTTATAAAAAATATTTATTTTCCTGCTACTGGTTACCTACGAAAGCAAAAACTCCTCCAAGAGAAGGATAATACCAGGTTACCTATGAAAGAAAAAGAAACACATTTTATTTTCTTCAGCAGAGCTTCTTCATATACTGGGTTGGGAAAGAAACATCCACCATTCAAAAAAACCAGCCACGGGTATAAGTGCACATTAGTGAGGACATTCAGGGACATTCAGTGCTCCTGGAGTACAACAGGCAGAGTAGTGGTCAATAATCCTTGAAGTCGATAGTGCAGTTTAACACCGCCCTTCATTCCTAAACTGCTGTACAGCCTCAGGAATCAGGACCCCGAGGGTAAAATGGGAAGCTGTTACAAACGTCCAGTTCCACAGGATTTTCCATCGTTTCTCATGGTTTAGGATTATGAGCTTAACCCATTTGAACTGCTCCATCACACACCAGCCAAGGCGCAGGGCCGGTGCTCACCGGGCCGCGCTGCCGGAGCCGCTGCTGTGCCAAGGACAATTCCCTCCAGCTGTGGCGAGGTGAGCACAGCTGGAACAGCTGCCTGCAGCACCGTGAGCTCACTGCAGGGATTGTCCATTATTTTTCCATTACTCCCAAACAATAATGGATTGTTTTACCCACAAACAGATGAACAAACCTTCCATTTAAATACTTTCTGTTAAATTGTATTAGTATGCGGAATAGTGCCCATATCCTCCAAAAAAAAACCAGGGAAGAGGATTTTTCCAGGGTAGGGGAAGACGAGTAAAGCAGGCTCTGCCAGCTTTATCTATCTATGCTGGGAATTGGGTAGCCTTGGGGATTTTTGCCTGCTGTGCTTAGTGTCCTTGACAACAAGCCAGTTTGAATTTTGGCCTTTAACTTGACAAAAATGACTTACTGAAGAGGAAGGCATCAAGCTATTACAGCCCTGTGGAGAGATTCTTTCTGAAACAGCATGGATGCTTACTCTGCCAATTCAACTAGAGCATCATCAGATTTATCATCCTACACCTCCAAATATTCACCATGTAGCTGCCAGTTCACAAGAGAGTATGACAAAGAAAAAGTTTCATCATTTCTGCTATGTTCTCCTATTATAGTTTATGACTTTCCCAGACATGGAAAACTGTAAAATATCCCCCGGGATCCCCTCTCACAAATTACTGAATTTCCCCTTAAACACATGTGAAACAAAGTTTAAAAACATGTAGCATCTTAATGCTAATGGCCCTACTGACTCTCTTAGCAAACATATATGCAGCTTTCTTCTTTTATTATATTAATACTTATATAAATAATTTTAAATTGAGATATACACACTTGCTGCGTGATTTAAGAAATTACTAATGTATCTTCTGATTTTCTCTCCCAAAAACTCCCAACACATGACATGCACCTACCTGAGCTTTTCAATGTTCAGCACCTTAGTCTAAATCCTAGAGCTAGACTTACACAGGGAAGCTGAATTTACACTGAAGCAGCTGAAGTGCGAGCACAGGTTTTCTTCCGCCAGCTTTCTCACGGCAGGTGACAAATTTTTGGCAATGAGGGTCAGCAGACCAGGAAGGAGGTAACATCTTGAGTTACTGCAGCAGTATTGCAGGAACTCATTTATAAGCACCTGAAACATCACAATGTGAGAGCAGCAGCTTCCTCACCACCAGCCATAACACAAGTGCTCCATGTCAACTACCTGCACGCTAACTGCAGGTTTGCCAGCAGACATGGTAGAGAATGTGAAATGACATCAAGGTGAAAAGAGCTGGAAGTGGATCAACTGTAGTGCTGTCCTCACAAAGGTACCCTGGGATGGCAAAGCATCAAGGACCATAGTAAGACCTCAGTGAAGACATTCCCCAAAAGCTGAGCAGATCCACAACACAATGGTTGTCAACCTCGAGACTCAAGATTGCATTGACTCCTCTCTGCCCCAACAACTGTCTGTAGAGGAAAGAACAAACCATTTGCAGCAACAGTTTATTTCACTCTGGAAGAATAAATCAGCATCTGCTTCCATGAAAAACATGAAAAATATCAAAGCTTTCAGTGATATTCCAGAGTTTAGTTCTTTCATAGCAATACTTTGACTATTTCCAGGGGAGTAATAATAGAAAAACGTAACAACAACAAAAAAGATTCCATTCTGAACTTAGGGAAAAAGATGGCAGATGGAACATCTCTTCCAGCCTTTTTTTTTTTTAAATTTTCTCTTCACTCAAATCTTACATGAATTGCTCTGCTGGGTACAGACCTAAACTTCACACCCAACCAACTGATTTAACCACATCTTGTCCAAACCACTCGGCTCTATCCCGCTGCCTCCACCAAGACAGCCCAAACCAACATGGCAGTGAGTAGCTGACTCAAGAACCATAAATAGCAGCAAGTAATCCAACCAGATTGATCCAGCTCTAAGCGTGGCAACTGGACTGGCTTCAAGGTGGGCAGCAATCCAGGTAAACCTCCAAAAACCACACACATGGATGGTATTTCCACGATGTACTTCTCTATTCTGTGACCCATCAAGCAAACCTCCAGCCAGCTCAGAAACAACTGAGGGGGCTCGCTGATCTTTATTTACAGTGGCAATTTTAGCAGCCTTGGGGCTGCTGTCAGTAAAGTTCCTCTACCCAGCACACAGAAAATCGTGGTGTAAGAGCAACTTCCTCACTGAGAAATTCCACACTGCTTGTATTTCCTTGGAATTGATGATTAATTTTGAAACACAAGCAGAAAGAATGATGTTACAAAATTTTAGAAATGTGATAAAGCTGTTTCAAGAAATGGATGAGAAAACTGTTCTTAGACTGGTGGGCAGTATGGAATAAAAAAGAAGTCATGAACAACCACACAACCACATCCCAAATTGCATTTCTTTATATGAAGACATTCAATTTGACAAAAGAAAGTTTCAAGTCAGGAATAAAGTAGTCATTGTTTCTACTTTCCCTGCCTGAGGGGGATATTCAAACAAACTCCTTTTGGTGATTTAATTTACTTCCACCAGGACAATGGTGCTGGCACAGCTTTGACTTACTGGGAGAAGCAAAAAAGGAGACTTGCTCCCCATAGCCTGCCCAGAGGAAAAGGCTGCTCTTTGGATTCCCACTCTGGCAGCCCAAAAATGTCAGCTGGCCAAGTGCAAAGGCTGTGCTCTCCACTTCCTCCCGTGAAAGCAAGATTTTATTTTTTTTTAATGTCCCCAGAGTTAGTTACACACCCTGAGCCTCTTTGCCATCCCAATCCATAGGGCTCTGAACAGCTACAAATTTACCTTCACAAAAACACTGCTGCTTCCCAAGGCAAATGGGGATGGGAGGCAGAGGGAGATTAAGTGCCTCGCTCAGCATCACACAGGAAATCTGCGGCCAAGCTCCGCGCCGAGCTCCAGCCCCGCGCTCCAATCACAGCCGGGCCCCCGCTCCCAGCAGACGTGGGGAAGAGAAAATCCTTACGAGAAGAAAATAACGAGACACGGATTTCGACACACTCCCAGATTACCACACTAAATAAATTTGGAGCTACCCAACTGCTGCTTCCCACCATGTCCTCCATGGCACAAAGCTGGCTCGATATTAAATACCAACTGCAAGGGGGGCTGGGATGAGCAGCCAGCTCTTCCTGCCTTCCTGCCCCAGCACTCTTCACCTGGAGCCGGTGGTCCTGATGCCCAACCATAAAAACTACAGCCAGCCCATGATGTATTTACCATGTCTGATTGAGAGATCCCTACACAGATATTCATTGTTCCTGAACACGGGACAGAAAAGTGTCCAGGTCACCAATATTAGTGTTGCTATTGATCAGTCAGTTAACTCTGCTGCACTGATCGATACATTAGTCATGAAAGGGAAGCAAAACGTCCTGACATTTGGGACACACTTTAGCTTGTGCCTTTGTAACAATC
Organism: Gymnorhina tibicen; assembly: GCA_013399875.1. NCBI lineage: Eukaryota > Metazoa > Chordata > Aves > Passeriformes > Artamidae > Gymnorhina > Gymnorhina tibicen. The sequence goes on from VXAZ01008600.1 coordinate 221,331, forward strand.
CTAAGCAAACATTGCTCTAATGACAACATAATGTTTTATCTTCTACTTGAAGTCACTGTATTCTTTTATGGATTCCTCAAATTACAAATGCAGAAAGTCCCAAAGCCACCCATTTGCTGGCTACCAACTGGCCAGCCTTTGTGGCTGGAGCTTCCCTAAAGTGGCTGACTACACTGAGCTCGAAGTCTGTGTCACTTCTTCCCTCTTCCCCTTTCTTTGCCACTGCTAAGCACAACCACCTTCCCTACAGGAATCAAATTTGTCACCTACAAATCCCCTCTGGCTCTTCCCTCGCCTCACAGCAACCACCTGCTTCATCATCGTCTTCCTCACTCTTCCCTGATGCTTCTGACACCGCACTTTCTTACTCTTCACACCTGGGAGGATTCTCACCTCCATCCACCTTCTGCCACCATGAGCAGCCCAGCACCTTCCCAGGCCAGGTTTTCCAAAGAGGATTTGAGGACTCCGAATCACAGTGAAGTGAGGTCCTTGGAGAACATTATTTGGATCCTCCTGTTACACCAACTCCAGCTTCTCTGTTAAAGAAACTGTTTTGCCATCAGTCCTCAACGCAGCCATCTAACCGTGTACGTGAGATCCTCCCCCTTCCTGCTCCAGCTAGGAAGTGATCCATAAAGTTTAACTTTCCTCAGTTCCACAATGGCCCCAGAAGCCAGTCAGCTTTTAACACCTCTGCTGAAAAAGCCAGAACCAATGAAACCAGAACCCAACTTGCAGCTTTTTCTGGTACAAAAGTTCCACGTTTAGTCCATTTCTTCATGGCCTTTCCAGTCCCATCTGCAACCTTTGCCTACAAGCTACCTGGAACAGGGCGTCTCCGATACGCAGCGCAATGAGACTGCAGTTTTCACCAGCACTTGTGGGTGATACAAATGTGAGCAAGGCGTGTGTAAGCCTTGGAGATGATGAACCCTTTGGAACTTCCCCAGGGAGCAGCAGCAAACAAAGGTTTCAGAGAAGCACATGGGTAAAAAAGGGACACATGCTCTGTGAAGGTTCCCTGGCCTGTGGATCATGTTCCTCCTTGACCCAGCAGACCCCAAGCATATTTGGCAAGGACATGCACTCACAGATCACTTTATTTTTCCATCCTTGTGTTGGGAATTCCGCCACTGCTGCGCTGCCCTGATGACAGCACAGATAGGAAGACACCACAGATTTAACAGGAAGTTTTCTCTTACTTTGCCTAGAACTGTTCCGAGGGGCAAGAGACAAGGCCAGAGTATCTCTGGCTCTTGCATCACCAGCTGGGGTGAAGGCCTCACTGGAAATAAGAGGAGAAACTGAGATATGACAGGAGATTAGCATATTTGAGATCCACAGGCCACAAAGTCATTTTAACCTGTCATGCAACCCACTGTTATATTGAGGTTTTTAGTATTTATGCACAGGATGCATTATTTGCCATTTTACTTCATTACAATTTACATCAGGCTAGGACTGACATCATTCTGTATAAGCTGGGAGATCACTTCTGGTAATCGTCAGAGGATCAAGAACTTCTAGATATATTCACAAAAATAACCCCAAGACTCTGTTAACATAAATACCTTTCCAACAGATGAGGAAAAAATTATGTCTTTTAAAAAATCACAAGAGATTCAACCACTCTCCCCTTCCCATTCAGCCAGTGACGCTCACAGGCATCCTCAACCTAGGTGGTATTTACACTGCTATTTTCAGTACTGCAAAACTTAAATGGTGCCTAATCACAGGAAACACAATGCAGGTAGTAAATCATAACAAACGAGGTCCTCTGTCTTGATTTAAATGTGCTCAAATCTCCCAGTAGCCAAAGAGATGAGAAAACAGCAGCCAGGCTGGCTGCAGCTATTTGAAACAGGTAAGTCAGCACCCCAGTCCCAGCCAAGCCAAGAACTCGGCATTGCCCAACGATTCCAGGGCTAAACCTCTCCCAGAGCAATTTATTTGTTGATTAAATACAGCAATTTTTGTCACACCACCCAGGTTCCCTGCTTGTAAAAACAGAAGATGTGTTTGAGCAAGCAGATTTCTTCAATACAGTTAAAAAATGGAGAGTAATAAAAAATAAATGTACCAAGTTGCTCAATAAACTGAAACTTCAGTCTCTTCCAGGAAACGTTCCCAGCTCGGAGAGAAGACTAGTGTATGCTAAAAGTAAAAAAGCATTTTGCTGCAGCATTCAGCCTTTAAAATTAAACCCAACAGCTTCTCTCTGTTATTTAAATGATCTCCTCCAGCTCAGAAGGGCTATGACCATGGCCTAAGTTACTTAACTCACATTTTTATTGACTGACTTGCATAAAAATAAGCCACATTAAGGACTGAGCTGACATTTGGTATACATCACCACAAAACTCATTTCAGATCAAACATCATTCATACAACCTAAAAATATTTCCAGCCTTCTCCCATCCAAGAAAAGGATTTTCAGATTTACATTATCCTCACAAACTTTGGTCTTCTGAAGCACAAGCAGTGCAGAATCAAAGGATTAAAAGAACACCAGGATTTTTATTTTTTGATGATCTGCCTCTGAGTGTGTTATGTGCCAAGAGCAAGTTAACCTGTAACTGCAGTTTAACCAGCACCGTTTTCTCATTATTTGCCAATGTTTTATGCACCCACACAGAGAAGATCCCTCTCCAAGGATCAATTCCGGTCACCCAGAGCAGCACTGTGGCTTCTCCAGCCCAAGTGACCTCCAAGCATCCACTTGCTGCCCTTAAAAGACAGGATTGGACCTTATTTTTCAATAATTCACACAGCAGTCTCAACGAGCAGGAACTGTGTCTCTTCCTGTTAAAGAAGCAGGCTCGGCATTGACCGGAGCAGCTTCCATAAGACTTAATCCAGATCTTTCAGGGTCCAACATAAATTGGTTTATCCATCCATGAACCCTCCAGAAGCCTCGCACAGAGGCAGGACAGACACAGCTCTGGGTGTCACCTCCTGCACGGGGAAGGAACTTCCAGGGTTGAATGCCACAATGTGCCAGGTGAGAGCAAGTTGTGAGGAAGGAGGGAAAATTTAAAAAAAAACACACTAAAAAAAAACCCAGCTAAGAGCAACTAAATGGGTATTTTCTCATTAGCAACTGAGTTATCCTCCTCGGCACACAGGAGGTTGGAGGGGTTGTTAATTAAAGTGAAGTAAGGCAAATTATGAAAGGCTTTGCTGAAAGCCAGTCTGTGGGAGAGGTGGCCCTGGGAATCCTCCTGGGAAAGGTGGAGAGGAGACCCCATGAAGGGGTAGGGTGGTCTGATGGGGTGGAAGTGGGGGGCACAGGGATGCCCCCATGGAGGAGGGAACAGAGGAAACCCTGGGAAAGGGCTGGGAAGAGGGAAAGATGTCACAGGGATACCCACAGACAGGGAAGGTGCAGAAGAGACCCCAGAAAGGGGGTGGGAGGGGGGAAGGGGTGTCACAGGGACCCCCACACACTGGGAAGGTGCAGAAGAGACCCCACAAATGGGTAGAGTGCAGGGGAGAATTATCAACAGGGACTCCCCAGTCGGGAAGAGTGCAGAAGGGACCCCATGAAGGGTCAAGGTGCTGGAGGGGCTGGTGAGTGTCACCTTCCACGGGGGAAGGTGCAAGAAAGACCCCAGGAAGGTGCAGCGTGCCCTGACCTGCTGGAAAACGAGGGGGAGACAGTGACAAACCCCCGCCCTTCTCAAATTTATGTCACCCCAAGGGGGCTCAAGCACCCCACGCCGGAGGGGCGGGAAAAAATATAAATAAACAAAAGCGCAGAGAGGCTCCGTCGGGCCACAGAGGTGGAAGCGGAACAGAAAAAGGGTGGATAAAAGTTCAGCAACGCTGGGAGCTCGGGCCCGGCCGCCCCTCCCCTCCCAGCCAGGCCGGGGAGGGGGCGAAGGCGCCAGGGGAGGGGAGGGGACCCCGGGCGCAGCCGTGGATGTGCGGCCACACACACACGGTGCCGCCGCCGCCGCCCCGTTACCTGTGAGGCGGATCTTGATGCTGGATCCGTTCCGGCGGGTACCGGGATTCGACATCTCGCCTGGAGGAGGAGGAGAAGGAGGAGGCGGCGGCGGCGCCGAGCTCAACCGGCGGCCCCGCGCAGCCCCGCCATGCGAGCCCGCCCGCTCCTCACGATGCCGGGGATCCCCGGGCCCGCGTTCCAGCGGCCGCCGCAGGCTCGGCGCCCTCAGCCCCC